>OX632366.1:19303771-19493101 GCA_951751655.1 Ophion costatus | reverse complement strand
TAGAAGTGAGCTTCCAATTAAAAAGCGTATACACACCCCCGACATGCCAAGAACACCTCTACGCATCCGGGGCTGGCAAACAAAAGCACCGATGATATAAATTACATTCAAAGCTCAAGTTCACTCCGCTCCGATAAGACGTATGTATACTTTGTTCGTTCCGTTCGTGCACGTCGAATGTATATCCTCATCTCGCGGAGCGAGCTGGTTGCTGTACGCTGTACACACGTTTGTCACTCCGAAGATTGCAATTTATCGCTGGTTTCCCGTGCGACTCGCTTCTGGGTCAGCTGAGGAGCAACGATAAAAGAAAATGATGTCGATGGAATGCAAATCCTTGGAATGCAACGAAAATTCTTCATTTTTCGTTTTTTTTCATTAACATTTTTTTCTGTTTCATTTTTATTACCATCCGAACTCTTTTAGGTCATGCAACCCGAACAAAGATCTTCATAAATGTTTCAACGATTTTTGTGGCCTATTTGTGCCAAAAAGAATCGTGTAATACGAGAAATAAAAATTGACGCAGCCTTCCAACAATGCAAACATCGATACCATAAAAAAACAGTTTTTTTTTCGATACAGTGAAAGATAGGTGGGATTTTCGTTTATGTTCTTTTTTTGAGAACAATAGAACATGACGTTTAAGTTTGCATCGTCGGAATGCAACGAAAATTAATTCTTTTTTATAATCGAATTTTTTTTCGGTCCATCAAGTTTGTGAAAATCGTTCAAACGTTTCTACGTAATATTAATAGAAGTGTACCACTTCAATTTGCAAAACAAAAGACTTTGGATCATGATAAAAATGAAGAAATGAAAAATAGATTAAAAATTTCGTTGCATCGTTGGAATGCAACGAAAATTACAATTTGAAATGGCTCCTTTTTTCCTTTATTTTCATTAAGAGGTTAGGGTAACGGGTATAAAGTCATGTGCGAATTTAACAATTTTTTTTTCGTATGAAAATTGATTCACTCATAAAATTAATTACACATCTATTTAGTATGAATATAACGCTGTTAGAAAAAATATATATATTTTTTTTTCGATGTACAAAATGGCCGACCACTCGAAACTTCTCGAAACAGCTTTTTTCCAATTGGCGTGACAAATAACTTCAACAATTTTCACTCGATTTACTTCAAATTTAAAAGTTACGTTCCTAATCGCATTTCACAGAGAAGTACGTACGGAATTTCAGATTAATCGAAAACTTTTCATTTTAGGAGCTGTTTATGAGCAGTTATAACGAAATTTTTCACTGAAAATTCATTTCTTCAGTTCAAATACCTTTTGAATAAAAAAATAAAAATTCAAATACAACTTTTGAATGAAACAATATTTTTTAAGTTCCGTACGTACTTCTCTAGGTATTCTAATGTAGATTGACGAGAATTTTTATTTTTTGTTCTGGGTAAAAAATTGTAGATGCTAAATGTCACGCCGCGGAGCGCCTAAAAAAAAGATTAAAGAAAAAATTAGTAGTCGGCCATTTTGTACACCGAAAAAAAAAAAAATCCGACAGCTTGATATTCACACTAAATAGATGTGTAATTAATTTTATGAGTGAGTCACTTTTTCATACGAAAAAAATTGCTAAATTCGTACATGATTTTATACGTTATTAAAATAACAGGAAAAAAAAGAATTTTCATTGCTTTCCGACGATGCAAACTTCAACACCATAATTGATGTCAAAGCCCTCGGCTCTGAAACTATGCACAGAAAAATCGTATTTTTTTTCGATTTCGAGCTTACGGAGACCTTTTAAGGATGTTGAGTCCCAAATCGCAAATGATGATAAAATGAATGAAGATAAAATTCTGAAAATTTGGTATGTTTTTGTATGAAGTATTTCAGAGGTTGTGTAAAAATTTCACGACAATTAGGAAGCTCGTTATTGAACAATTAACATTCACAAATTAAATGTTGTTTTATGGAAACTGATGTAACTTTGCAATAAGTTTTTTTTTTTGACCTCTCACTTTTATAATATCTACAATATACTGAAAGCAACGGAAACAAAACGAAGTTTATTGATAAATTCTTTTTTATTTCTTTTAAAAATTGTTCTTAACAAAATGTTAATTTTTTAATAACGAGCTTCCTAATCGTCGTGAAATTTTAACACGACCTCTTAAATACTTCATACAAAAACATACCAAATTTTCCGAATTTTCTTATCATTTTTTATTTCAACCCTTAAGGAGGTTGAAGTAATGATGATAGAATTCTGAAAATTTGGTATGTTTTTACATGAAGTATTCAGGAGGTCGTGTAAAAATTTCATGACGATTAAGAAGCTATTTATTGAACAATTAACATTAACATGTTTTATAGGGACTCAACATCCTTAACGCACAGAAACCGGAGCTTTCCATTGCCCGAAGTATTTTCCCGCTTTTTCGTGAAAGTTATTTGAGTCCCGAGAGGAGTGTGTGCGTGTGTGCTCCGAACTATATAGCGACTACAGAAAGAAGCGACTCGAGGAGAGAGAATTTCCGGCTTCGAGAGACAGACTAACATATATAACAATATAAGGAGAAAGAAATAAGAGGGTTAGGAGAAACGAGGCTCAAACCAAAAAACGACAGATGTTCACGCTCCGTTAGCTCGTCTCCCTCACCCCCCCCCCCCCCCTGCACTTTGCCCCGCCTCTCCTAGTACTCTCTCAGATAGTTGTAAGAGGTCTTTGAATTCTCTCGTGGCTCTTTAAACTCTCGCCGTAGGCAGACGACCACGTTTCGACAAATGCTCGTCGCGCGGTTAACGTCTAGTAAAAACACATGTACGGGGGCGTCGTTGCTTTTTCCGTGTGCCTTCAGGCGCACACGAATTCCTAATAGTGTATCGAATTTCCAACCTCCACCCAGAAGGCGTTACGGATCCCCAAGATGAACGCCGCTCATTGTATGCTACCCTCATTGAAAATGTCCGATTTTCGGGTTTTTAGGGAGAGCCACCAGGGGCCCTTGAATCTCCGTTGGCCTGATTCTTTGATTGAATTATATGAAATAATTTGTGAGAATCGCATTCAACGGAGACTCGTATTATTGCGGTGGCTGCAAAATCGTGAGGGCTGGAGATTGAAAAAATTGAATTTTAATTCGACTACACTGACAGAACTTTTTTATTGATGTTAACTCGATGTGTCTGTATGATTTTTTTGAAATTTAAAATAACTGTAGGGTGTCTCAAAATGACGTGACATTTTTATTTGTTAATAAAACGTATTATTCGCTTGAAAAGTACGAATATTTATATTTTAATATGAGGTACAAACGTGGAGGTTATGTATGGAACACAGTATCCGATAAATGACCGCCTCGTCCCTGTTTGCAAACGTTCAATCTTTGACGAAATTTTCAATAACATTTTGGCACGATCGCGGACTAATTTCATTAATGGTGCGTCCAATTGGTTGCTTGAGCTCCGGAATGGTCTGTGGATCATTGCCATACACTTTTCCTTTCAGAAAAGAAAGAAGTCCAATGGCGTAAAATCGCACGATTTTGGTGGCCAATTAACGTCACCGTGGCGCGAGATATCACGAGCATGAAACTTAGTCTGCAATAACTATGCAGTAGCAATGCAGCAAATAATAATTTCCATGCGTTGCTCGATCGTGTAATTCTCCATAACTAAAACTCAATACTTCCTGCTGCCAGTTGTCGCACATCGGTACTCTACGTTCGCCACAAAAAAAATGGTGCGCAATTTAAAATGCCAGGTCATTTCGAGACACTTTAGAGTTTTCGTAAAATCAAATTTTTCCTATTGCATTCCATTATTGAAATGATTTACTTTCAATATATTTATTTGTCCAAATCAAGATCTATTTAGTATCGTCTTATAACTGAGCATTTTATTTATACCTAATAAATCTGTGATTCGGTTTTATTTGTGCAAAAAACAATTTTCACTTGAATCCAGTAAATACATCTCCTGAATTTAAGCAAATTCAAGAGGGAATGATACCTTATCGCGGTCGGTATGGTAGAACGATTATAGATTCCCACGAATCTCTGAAACGGCTCTTCAGATCCCGTCGAAACTTTGCCAAACGACGTCAAATAGATAGACGAACGGCTGTCTTCTCCCCAAATTTTCCGAATTTGAGAAAAAAAATGTAGATTGGGTTATCATAAGCCAATCTACATTCTTTTTCTCAAAATCAGAAAATTTGAGAAGAAGAGAGCCATTCATCTATCTATTTGACGTCGTTTGGCAAAGTTTCGACGGGATCTGAAGAGCCGTTTCAGAGATTCGTGGGAATCTATAATCGTTCTGCCATACCGACCGCGATAAGGTATCATTCCCTCTTAAGTTCAGTCGAATTTCCGTAGAGTCAAACATTTTCTTCAACTTCAACACCATCGAAAAACCACATTTTCCCAGGATCTACTTGACGGATCCGGAAGAAGCAAAGTGCAGGGAAATTATGGAAGCGTTTATCTTCACATGCCAGACGTTCGGGGGAAAAAAGCTTTAGCCGTTTTTACGCCAACTTCGCTCAATCATACAGACACAATTTCTCAAAAATGATAGACATCGTCTCAGCATCCTATTCTAACCCTGCCGGCCTAATTCGAGCCTGAGAAAAAACGAATGTACAGTGGGCAATACAGTTTTGTAACATCGGCAAGATGTTCGCGTCGGGGGTAATCATCTCGCGAGTACTTGGTGTGGAATCGTGAGTTTGTACGATTCACCGTTACATATCCGCCTTCGTTCGACTTCCGCCACTTTTACGAACGAATTCCCGTGGGTTCTATTTTGGTCCCGTTACTTGTGTGTGTATATATATATATATATAGTATTTCTTCTTGCTCGTTCTCTTCGCTCTATCCGTGCCTAAATTTCTGCCCTTTCCTTTCTCGTCACTAATTACCCCCGAACGTAATTGCTCCACTCTGGCTGAAACAACAACGCACATACGAATGTTGTCCGTAGACACGAGGAGGGAAAACCCAAAATTCTCGGAGTGCTCAACTGGATTGGAAATATACGAAATGGATTGGGAATAACGACGCACGTCGTTCAAAAAATGATGTCGAAGTTTGCATCGTTGGAACGCAACGAAAAGTTTTCTTTCTTCATATTTTTATTTACTTATTCTTATATTATAGTTTACTTATTCTTACTTATATTTACTTATTCTTATATTCTTATATTATAGTATCATACAAAATATTTTTTGCGAATTCAGATTGCAGGTCTGATTGAAACATTCTAAAAATTCGATGCGTTTTTTTTGTAGTCCAAAGTTCTCAAAAGAAATGTTTGGAATGAGAAAAATCGATTTCCATTGCATCGCAACGATGCAAACGTCAATCCAATTTTCAAGAATAGTCGCAATCACAATGATCATGCGTTTGGGTTTGTTTGGGTTTAAAACCGCAGTTGAGAGATCGCGCGTAGGGAAGCTGCGGTCTTGCGGGTCTGCGAATGACCTGGACATTCATCGGATTACACAAACGCCGTCGACTACATTTTTTTCACGAATTGCTCCATTCATTTTGTGCAGTTTTTTGCTGGTTTAAGGTTTTTAAAGTTTTTTTTTGCGGTAAAGTAATTTGAACGAAAAGGACTTTCCATTGCATCGAAATGATGCTAATTTCAACTTGGTAAGAAGATTCTTGACTGAAGTAATTCGATGACTCGGACGTTGCGATAGTGAGTGTGATAATTGACCTCTGAATTGGCAGCATCAAATGGGGAACGCGAGCGAGACTCGCACAGGAGAGAATTGGAGTACAAGGAAGTGTAAACGGTAAATTCCATGTTGCAGGATCCGTTTGTAACGGCTCTCCGCATCTTTGTTTCCACGGAACTGAAGTCCACGTAGATGAAACGCAACGGGAATTCTTTTTTTATTTATTTTTCAACGCCGTTCAATTTTTCTGTCTCTCTCTTGTGTTGCGAGGATGTAAGCACGTAATGATGTTTACAGCGATGCTACGATGGCGATGAATGTAGGGTGCCTCCGATGGTGTCGACGTCTGCATCGTTGGAAAGCAACGAAAAACTGTCGTTTTTTAAATTTCTTTATTGTTAAAAGAAGAACGTGAAAGGAAAAAATGAAAAATCTTTTGGTCGGCTTCTTTTTTAGTTAAAAAAAAAACAAACAAACGAAGCATCCTCGGGTATCGTTCAATTCGTCAGTTTTCAGCCTGCATGCAAAATGATGTTGAAGTTCGTATCGCTGGAATGCAACGAAAATTCTTTATTTATTCATGAATTTATTTTTATTGCTTTCCAAACTCTTTTTTCGCAAGTTTAGGTTATGGATCTCTATTGACGATTTGAAAAAACGTTACAGTGATACGTCTAGGCTAAATGTGTCAAAAAACAGTTGGGCAATGCGGGGAAAAAAACATTTTCGTTGCATTTCGACGATGCCATTCAATACCATTATGCAAAATTATGCAAAAATCATGACACTGAATTTACGCTAGTTCTGCATGTTTCTGATGTTTGCATCGTTGGAAGACAACGAAAATTCGTTTCTATTCCGTATTTCCATTATTATCCAAAATCATATGTTGCAATTTTTCTGTGGATCGCTAAATGAGAATCGTAAAAAGTGTTCGCGTGATTTTCGTAACTCTAATGTGCCCAAGGAAACTTGGATAATTGAATGAAAATAATTTTCGTTGCACTTCAACGATACAAACTTCAATATCATTTTTTCCCCTTATGTTATGCTTTTTTATATACTGTGTATGTTTAACTATTCTTTATTCTCATCTTTTTATTCTTGCTCCTTCTATGTACGTTGTTGCTTTAAGGTTTGTAGCAAGGCATATAACAAACTATCAATCAATCTTTCACTCACTCCATTACTGCACGCCACATAGTACATCCCGTACAAGTATGCCCCCCCCCCCCCCGGGTGTACGTCCGCTCTTACCAGCTTTTCGTAACTTTCACTGCGGTCATATACATATATATATATATATATATATATATATATATATATATATATATATATATATATATATTAGTTTTGACATCCGCGGGCGCGGTTATAAATCGACAGCTAGCTGTACGAACCGCAGAAATATGTGTAGTGCCGCGCGCTCGTGTAAGAGGAATAGAAGCGACACGTCGAGTAGCGCATTCGTGCAGGACGCCCTCGGTTGCCGTTTTCGTGTACTAGTCACAGCGCCGCACTAGTTACAGTCCTGACCATTTTGTAGGTCAAGACCTGCATTTTTCGCCTTGCCCCGGATATTTTTCTTAGTCAGTTATATATATATATATATATATATATATATATATATATATATATAGATATAGATATAGATATAGATATATATATAGAGAGAGAGAGATCCTTCTGTTCTAGCTTCTCTCTTATCTCTCCTGGCATATTATACCCGTGGACGCTCCGCGTTGTTGTCCGGTCGCGATCGATCGCGCACCAGGGCATCAGCAAAAATGGTGGAGCGAGGCCAAAGCTCCAGGCTCCTTGTATACTCGAACCGCTAGCCATGTGTTATTTCGCATATTGGTGTACTCCGAAAACGATAATAGTTTGTGATGTTGACGTTTACATCGTTGGAATGCAACGAAATTTTTTTAATTGCGGTTTTTTTCGACAGGTCAAAGCTACCTCAAACGTTTTAAAGGCCTTACGTATGACCCGAATCTATCGAGAAATATTTTAATTGGAAATAAAAATGGCGATGTTTTTTTATTGCAGATTTTTTTTTGACAGATTAAAGCTACGTCAAACTTTTTTTAAGGGCTGATTGGAAGATTCATGACCCGAATCTATCAAGAAATATTTTGATTGAAAATAAAAAATAGTATCGGAAACGAAATTTGTCAAGAGATTATTAATTAGTATGAAAGCCAATATGTTTGCTAGGGAGGTTTTTTGAAAATTGAGATTTCCAAAATGACGGCCGTTTGAAAATAACGTATTGAATATTGCCTATTTTCGGAATAATTTGAATATTGCCCCAAAATCGATCAGCATGTTTATAACCGTCTGTAATATCGGTTAATGCAAAAAAATCGAATTTTTTGAAAATTTTTCATCGTCATGTTCCCTTAATTGATTTTCGTCTATCGTCGAGTAAGAATAAGTCCCTATATACTGGTAAAATTTAAAGACAACTTATCGAACTTTTAACGAAAAATCACGACTCTAAAAATCGTCTCATTTTTACGGTGCTCTATGGAAATTAAACGCTGGCCACATTTCTATCTAATAATTCTAAGGGCCCTTATGTCCCTACAAAATACGGCACTCCGCGAAAGAAATACCTTGAGGATGATGCGGGAATGAATAATTAATTTTTCCTTCATTTTTTGTACTTAGTCTGCCTCGTCCGAATGAATCGTATTGTGATTATAAAGTGTAATTATTGAAGCAAGTACTTTTTGGACGTTGGAACGGGCATTGAATCTCAGAGAAACTTAAGTCCTCAGCCCTGAGATACTATATAATTAATTCATTACGATTCCATCGGAAACTTAATTTTTTTCTTACCACAGCAAAATCCTTCGGTCAGAGACTCGTGCAATTAAAAACTTGGATTATTGGAGAACTGTCGTGTCTATTCCGAATCCGGTAATTGCAAGCCCCTGGAGAACCTTTTTTATTTTTTTTCTACCAAAGGCGATCTATTCTCCGCCGTACCGAGCAATTGTTGCAAAATGAAGATGACACGGCTGGTCCAACTTTATTCCGATCCTATTTTCAATGGAGCCAAACAGTTCACTCGTATGACGTGCAAGTTTGCATCGTTGGAATGCAGCGATTTGTTTTTTCTTCATTTTTAATTTCTTTATTGTTGTCATCATTCAAAGCTTTTTCTTGCGAGCTAAGGTCATAAATATCTATTAAGACATCGTGAAATCGTTTGGATGGATTTTACAGCCTAAATCGGCCGTCAGAAAAATTGAACAATTAAAAAGGAATTGATGTCAACGTCATTCACTCATATGATTTTGAAGTTTGCATCATTGGAATGCAACGAAAGTCAATTCCTTTTCATTGTTCGAATTCTCTTTTGGCTGCGAAAATCACTTAAACGTTTTTATGTATTTTCATCGGAGATTAAAGACCTCAATTCGCAAAAAATTGGATGAGCATCAAAATAGGAAAATGAATAATGCAAACGTCATTCATTGGTAACTTCTTTTTCGTTATTTTTTTTTTCAATACTTTCAAACTCGCGTTTAACTCTATTCTTTCTTGACTTAATTTTTCCACGGATCCAAAAGCCCGATATAACTGCGCCACGCTGGTTGTAGCGAGACCTCAGAGCCCCCGGAGTAATTAGCACGTTCGGTAATTATAGAATCCCGGCGAGAGCACCGCCAAATTGCGGTGTGTACCAGCGTTATTCCCGTTGCACTCACTCGCACAGACCGCAATACACCCAAAGCTCGCCATCCCGAGTTGATCACTTGAGCCCTTTGCGGGTTCTCGGGCGATCTTAATGTTATCCATGCGCAATTGAAAAAGTTGTGCGTTATCGTAGTCCACGTCATTGAAGCGCACCGATAATCCATTTTGATTCTTTCACTTCTCGTTCTGCAATCTCGTCCAAAATTTTATTCGTCGATTCGGTCTGGCCCTGGCGGAGTGGGCGGAAAAAGATTCGACCAATTCCCTGAATGTATCCTGAATGAGGGCAAAAATATTGCGAAATCTTGAAGCAAAGCAATCCCATTGCTTTCGAACTTTGAAGTTAAAACAAAACGTAGATATTGATGATCGATGAGCCTTTAAAGACCAACAAAAGTATACAGGAGGAGGAAAATCCGCAGCGTGTTCATTCACCAATAAACAAAGTTGCTCCTCTCGAAAGGTCACGAATATAGTCAAGTATATGATGTCGTAGTTAACATCTTTGGAATTCAATGGAAATTCATTCTTTTTGGCGATGTTGAAGTTAGCATCGTTCGAATGCAATGGAATTTCATTCTTTTTCGAGTTGTTGACGTTAGCATCGTTGGAATTCAACGGAAATTCATTATTTTTGCGGATGTTGAAGTTAGCATCGTTGAAACGCAACCGAAATTGATGAGTTTTGGCGGTGTTGAAGTTAGCATCGTTGGAATGCAACCGAAATTGATTATTTTTGGGGGTGTTGAAGTTAGCATCGTTCGAATGCAACGGAAATTCATTTTTTTTCGGGATGTTGAAGTGAGCGTCGTTGGAATGCATCGAAAATTCATTCTTGTTGGGGATGTTGAAGTTAGCATTGTTGGAATGAAATGGAATTTCATTCTTTTTCGGGATGTTGAAGTTAGCATCGTTGGAATGCAACCGAAATTGATGAGTTTTGGCGGTGTTGAAGTTAGCATCGTTGGAATGCAACCGAAATTGATTATTTTCGGCGGTGTTGAAGTTAGAATCGTTGGAATGCAACCGAAATTGATTATTTTTGGGGGTGTTGAAGTTAGCATCGTTCGAATGCAACGGAAATGCATTCTTCTTCGAGATGTTGAAGTAAGCATCGTTGGAATGTAACGGAAATTAATTGTTTTTGGGGATGTTGAAGTTAGCATCGTTGGAACGCAACGAAAATTCTTTTTTATGTTCTTATCGCCTGATTTTAGTTACCATCCAAAATCTTTTCTTACATGGTTAGAATGGAGATCCCTAACAAGGATCGTGAAAAATGTTTCAAAGATTTTGGAGGTCTCAATTTGCCAACAAAAATTACGCACGGAACTTTCGTCCTGTGTCATTGACTTCCTCTATGACTGCTCAAATTTCTTTTTCCGCTCATACACATTATGCAAAACACTCGAACGTTCTTCGTGTCCTGATAAGAGAGTTACGACCTCATTTTTTTAAGTCTTTGGATTTTAATAAAAATGTAAAAATAAGTAATTGAAAAAAAAGTCGCCTTCTAACGATGCAAATTTCAACGTCATTTCATGTCCGGAATTGAATTTGCAGTTTAAAATAGCCTTGTATCTCTGCGACGTGTATAGATCCGCGAACAGTCTCTGTATAACCTCGCGATAAATTTTCCTCCCCGAGTACAACATCGTTCCCCACCACCGCGTCCCTACGCCCGGCTGAGTTCACCCTCGCCGCTTATATTTTCACGTCGACGAGCCAGGCGCGTTTGAGGGTCGCGCGGTGAAACCCAATCCCTCCAATAATCGGTGACTGGATATACTCGGCTCACCCTGACGAGAGTGACGCGGTTGAAGGAGCTTTTGACTCTCACTAGAGGAGCGAGCGAGAAAGATGGAAATAATGAGAGAGAGAGAGAGAGAGAGAGAGAGAGAGAGAGAGAGAGAGAGAGAGAGAGAGAGAGAGAGAGAGAGAGAGAGAGAGAGAGAGAGAGAGAGAGAGATACAGAGAAAGAGGGGGAGAGAGAGAGAGGGAGAGAGAGAGACAGAGTGAGATGAGTTAGAGGATCGAGCATCCACCGATTAATGTTTAAGGCAGCATTATTGCGGAGATATTTGAAAAAAATCTTGTCATTTCAATTGAATTTTGTTATTCTACCGACTTTTTTGAATACGTCTGTGAAAATCGTTTAATGATACTGTTTGATGTAGATGTTTTTCTTTCGCTGAATCTCGTACTAAACATCACAACACCAATACAAATTAAAAATATATTTCTTTTTTTTCTTCACATTCATACAACGTCTGCGACGTCGCCAATTGGGATAGTTTTCCGCACACCGTTGTTAACAAACGTCTAAAAGTACATGATAATAATTTTTTCATTCATACATATTCTCGAAACATCAATGAACACGAATAAAAAAAATCACAAAGAAAACGGCAATAGTTTAACAGTTTCTCCGACTTAAAAATCATCTCCAAAATAGCTCTCTAGACAATACTGCCTTAAATATACTGTTTTTTTTAATGTCCATTCGTTTAAACTTCAAGTTCGAAGTTTCCGTAACATTATCTTCGAACAATCCGAAAGATGATTGCAATATAGGCGTTACCTACTGCTTTACCAAAAAACGATAATTCAGTAGCGGTTGAAATCTTCTGCTGAAACACCGACAGCTTCAACTTAAAACTATTTTTTTCTCGAAAACGATGTTCTCGAAAACGATGTCTCGAAAACGATGTTCTCGAAAACGATGTTCTCGAAAATGATGTTCTCGAAAATGATGTTCTCGAAAACGATGTTCTCGAAAACGATGTTCTCGAAAACGATGTTCTCGAAAACGATGTTCTCGAAAACGATGTTCTCGAAAACGATGTTCTCGAAAACGATGGTCTCGAAATCTTTATGGCTAAACTCTTACCAGGCGTATCTGGGCCTAATAAAAAAAAATCAGTATACTTCAACATTAATCGGCGGATCGCGCGAACTTCATTGAAGGCAGCTCCGCAAGCAGGCGCAAAGCTTTGGAGAAGGAAAAAGCACACTGAATCAGGAGCGCACTTCCGGCGTGGAATTTTACGACGTTCTCTTGCGTTTCCTTCCTCCCTCTGTGTGTGTGTGTATATATATATATATATAGACATGCGATGTCGGAATAATCGATCTTTCCCTCGTTGCCGCAGAGCTTTTCCTAAAACGGTTGACCCCCGCGCACTTGCGCGCGTAATGGAGATCGCCTCGTGAAAATCCTGACTGCCTTATTACGTCCTCGTTTCACCTCAAAAGTATATTGGATTTCTTTTAGCCTTCGGGTAATAATAATAAAACTGTGTATATACGACGGTAAAAGGTGCTTCTGGCTTTTCAATATTTCAACACCTTCTTAACGGCCTTCCACTTTTTATTACCTCAATATATATGTACGACGATTTATATTCTCCTTTCTTCGTCATCGTCTGGCTCTGAATATGTTTGTAATTGCTTGGAGACTCACCCCTAATTTCATTTCTTCCATAATTCAATTTCCTATCGGAGTTTATAGAAAACTCTCCAAAAGCTTTCCATTTTTTCTTCTCTTCATTCAATTTTCGATCAAAATTATTATTATTATTATTATTGCTGTCATTTTCTACATTATTATAATTATTATTGGCATTTCCCGAATTAATGTCATTGTTTTCTTTGTTGTTTTTATTTTCTAATTTGTATTATCATTTCCATTTGCACGGAGAAAAAAGGGTGCCATAAATGCAACAAGATTAGCATGGTGATTCTCATCATTTGAGAGGGAGAGGGAAATTCTTCAATGAATATGCTTGTTATTTATATTATTATTTATTATATTATCAATGCCTGTTATTTATATATAATATTGATTAGCCGAATTAATAATAAATGTGGGGTTGACATTTGCATCGTTAAAATGCAACGGAAGTCGATCCTTTTTAGTTGCTAACAAGGAACATCACTCAAGTGTCCTCCTTCGGTTTTGTTGGAAATCATATGTGTCATATGTGAAAATCATATATGTCATATAAAAGCATTGAAGACTATTAGACACGTATTTTTTTTATCGGCGGAAAAACGGTTTCGCGGGAGGAAACTACCCCTTAAAGAAACCTTAAAAGTATCACCCCTAAGGTTTGTATTTTCTTCAATACTTCTATAGTGGATTTTTTATGGCTTTACGTTAGAAGAATTTTGGTTTTTGTATCATTCAAATCGATGAACTGCTTGTGGGTAAAACTGCAAAATCACCCCTTTCCAGGCCGTTATTTGAGGGGTTGTTTCCCCCCTTAAAACCGCCTTTTCGACGACAAAAAAGAACGCGTCTAATAGTTTTCACTCCTTTATCACATACCATATGGTATATGAGTTTCGACAAAGTCGAAGGCGGACAATCAAGCGATGTTCTTTGTGAGAAGTTTTTTTGGCCGATTCGGACTACGAAAATCACTTGAACGTTTTGACACATTCTCATCAGTGATCTACGACTAGAATTTACAAAAAAAAGCCTTTGGAATAATGAAAAAAACATGGGAATCATTTTTTTTAAAGCAATCGATGCGTTCCAACGATGCAAACCTGCTTAATGAATATGGGGTTGAAGTTTGCATCGTTGGAATGCAACGAAAATTCTTTGAAATTCGTTATTTTCATTATTACCCGTGTCATATTTTTCAGATTAAAGTTGTAGGTCGCTAAAAAAGAATGTTAAAAAATGTTTGCGTGAATTTCGTACGTTAAATCTGCTGAAGGAAATTTGGGAAATAAAAAGAATTATTTTCTTTGCACCTCAACGATGCGAAACTCCAACATCATTAATAAATACACGTATTCTTTTGTCAGGGGGTATCCACTTGGTTCTTTAGTTTTCTTACATGATTCATTGTCATTTTTATTCAAATGTTCCATTGTAGTTTCATTTGAATGTGAATTTTTCGTTTTAATGAATTATTTTTATCCAATTTTAATCAAAATTCGTATTTTTTATTTAATTTCAATACCAAAAAGTTCTAGATCCATTTCATTTTGGAGAGCATATTCATTGTACTCATAATCTCGTCATTTAGTTCTAAGAATTTTCATTCCTTCATTTTCGTTTATCAATTTACCCTCAATATCATTCAAAATAAATTTTCATGCAGATTTAGCTTATAAATGTTCTACATTTACAAAAAATAAATCTTTCAGTCATTTTCTCAGGTTAACGCTCCAAAAAAACTATCCACCAAGTCAGTCAAGTACCCACTAGGCTCTTTAATTTTCTTACACGAGTCATTGTAATTTCTATTCAAATTCTCCATTGTAGTTTCATTTGACTACAAATTTTTCGTTTCAATGAATTATTTTTATCCGATTTTAATAAAAATTCGTATTTTTTATTTAATTTCAATACCAAAAAGTCCCAGTTCCGTTTCATTTTTTAGAGCATATTTATTGTTTCTCATAATCAAATCAAAGGAATGAAAGTTCTACGAACTTTCATTCCTTTTTTATTTTCGTTTATCAATTTACCCTCAATATCATTCAAAATAAATTTTCATGCAGATTTAGCCACAAATTTTCTATATTTACAAAAAATAAATCTTTCACTAATTTTCTCAGTCTAACCCTGCCAAAAAAAATCCTGGCTGACAAAAAAAATCATTTTCATCGCCTTTTAACTTAGCGAGCTGCAACATCGTTTGCATTCGCAGCCTCCGCGCGATATCGGCAAAGTGCTGCGAATTGAATCTCGTTTCTACTCAATCGGGGAGACGGTTATGGCGGAGCAGCGTGGATATGAAAGGCAAACGGCAGCAATGGCCACGACATGGCAAAGGCGAAACCTTCGCGTGTCCACGTTGGTTGTATGCGCGCGTGTGCGCCTACGTGCGCGCATCTAAAACACACATAGTATATGCGGAGGTGGCCGGGCTTTGCCTAAGCTGTAATCCAATTGAACTTACTCCCAGCATGGAACAGACACGTGCACAGATTATGCGAGTGAGTTCTGTGGGGGATCTCGCGGCTTGTTTCTCTCGTCCTCGTCCCCGGATCGTCTGCGTCGCCCTCATCGCCGTCTCCTTGGCCCAGCTCCCTATTAGGGTCATGTATATACCTACATGACACCCTCCAGCCGAGAAAAACATTTTTCTCGTTGATTTTCCAACGCCTCGACGAATTTTCGGGCTGAGCGGAATCCTTGGCATCATTTTCCTCTTAGCACCTTAAGGGGTTTCGGGACAATTTACCCAATGTTACCGGTTGATTCAAATTTATACAGTAAACTCTTCGACACACTGACAAGGAACATCGCTTGAGGGGAACATCACTTTAGACGTAAGTCATTGAATAAACGAATAAAAATCGGAACGATCGTCGAATTTCATTTGAGAAAGAAAACACCGGAACAATCAGCAATTTTCGAGCCAGTCGCACTGGAATGGCCCCTTAAGGAGGTACGATCACTTCCACGGGGCCAAAAAAGAGTCTAAATTGATTTTACCCACAGCTGCTCTGATTGATGTTTACTTATGTTGACTATTCGTATTATTGATTATAGTGTGCCAAATGTTGTGGTAAATGATGAATTTATTGCACGTGAACAAATAAAAACTGACAAATTAGATCGTCAACGAACAATCTTCGTAATAATAATATTAACATATCCACCATAAAAACGTACTAAAAAGACAACAAAAAATCAGCCGGAAATCGATTAAAATATAGGCTTGAATTACCTCAGTGGAATCAACACGATAGGCAGAATATAATTATACATATTATTGATACGTGATAAATGATAAAACTCCATAAATTGTCGTTTGCATATTTTGTGGCGGCTTCTGTTCAAATTAATTTCAAAACAAAGCTGGGTTACGTTCGCCAAACGCATCAGCTGTTACTCGCGACGTTGTTAAGTCTGTGGGTGCTATTTCGTCGTTCTGACCATTTTCAACCGGAAATTGGAACTTTCTTGTAACGTAGTGCTTTAACTACACGGTGAAGATTGATTTTCTTATTTTTTACCATATCTATTACATCTAATCTATCGAATTTCAGTTTTCCAACGGGTTTAGTTGGATACGTGAGCAGAAAAACCACGATCACCGCACTTCCGGTTGACCGTCTTCGTAAGATGACGTGCTTCGGTAACTCAAAGTGCTCGACTTTGCAGTTTTATTGCGAAAAAACTAAACGGTCAAAATGGCTCAAATTTTGGCAATATGCGCAAAAAGTATTCGTCAAAATCATATCAATTTCAAATCCGAAAGTTGGATACGTAATAATGATCGTACCTCCTTAAGGATGTTGAGTCCCTATGAAACATGTTAATGTTAATTGTTCAATAAATAGCTTCTTAATCGTCATGAAATTTTTACACGACCTCCTGAATACTTCATGTAAAAACATACCAAATTTTCAGAATTCTATCATCATTACTTCAACCTCCTTAAGGGTTGAAATAAAAAATGATAAGAAAATTCTGAAAATTTGGTATGTTTTTGTATGAAGTATTTAAGAGGTCGTGTTAAAATTTCACGACGATTAGGAAGCTCGTTATTAAAAAATTAACATTTTATTAAGAACAATTTTTGAAAGAAATTAAAAAAAATTTATCAATAAACTTCGTTTTGTTTCCGTTGCTTTCAGTATATTGTAGATATTATAAAATTGAGAGGTAAAAAAAAAACTTATTGCAAAGTTACATCAGTTTCCATAAAACAACATTTAGTTTGAGAACGTTTATTGTTCCATAACGAGCTTCCTAATTGTCGTGAAATTTTTACACAACCTCTGAAATACTTCATACAAAAACATGCCAAATTTTCAGAATTTTATCATCATTTGCGATTTGGGACTCAACATCCTTAAATATAGGGAGATGCCGACACTCATCGCCAGATGGCAGTTTCACGAACGAAGTTGTGTAAAAAATGTTAACAATGTTATAAAAACTTGTCAAATCACTCAGTACATTTTGGCAATTTCGTCATTAGTGTTATAATGTACTGAGTGATTGCAAATTTTTCATAACATTTTAAAAAAATTTCACACTGTCGTTCAGCGATGAGCGTAGGCGTCTTTGTAGTTAAAGTGTTTTTTTTTCAATGTAAATTTTGTAGAAACGGTGCAGACGATCGATTCAAAATTTGGAGGGTGCATTCGGTATACGACAAGGAATTTAGTGTATAAATTTGAACCGAATGGTAACATTTCGTCAATTATCCTGAAAATCCTTAAGCCTCTCACTCATTTGTCTCTTTTTCGTGTTACCCTAATTGTAATTTCAGCCGGACACTTTTTCGCGAGCCGTTTACGCGTTTAACGATTCTCATAAAAAGGCGATAAGAATCAGGAAAAATCAGCTCGAATTACGAAACTCCATCGAGGATTTGCTGGATGGATCGAAACGAGACCGAGGCCGAGTGGAATTAGAATTTAAAAAATAGTATAGTGCAGTAGTAGAAGTTGAGCGCCGGGTGGAGGAGGGGCAGATTGATTGATTGATTGATAAATGCCCCGGTGAACTACGGAGCAAACCCGACAGTACAAAATCCTCGCGTAGCTTATAAAAAATGGTACGATGTTTGGAACAATACAAAAATATGTGCAATAAAAAAAATTGCAATTAAAATATATGTGAAGAATTTTGAACGATAACAGAGTGAATAATATACAAATTTTAGATATAGTAATTTTTTGGACAATCATACGAACGATAACGTTAATACATAAGGTCAGTAAATAGTGGAAATATGCATGGAATAAATTATCTTCAAATCTGCATCTTTGGAATACAACAAAAATGTATTATTTTCCACTGATAAAATCTTTTTTAACGATCCAGGCTATGAAAATAACTCGACTACTTTTACGTATCCTTTTAAGACATTTACGAATGACATTGAAGTTTATATCGTGGGGATGCAATGAAAATTATTATTTTTCAGTGCTTTGAATTTCCTTTGGGAAATATTCGTTACGAGAATCCCTCAATAAATTTTCAAGTCGTTTATTTGGATATCTAGTATTTAAATCTAATAAATATATTTAGTTAGATCACAAAATAATAAAAATAAAATATAAACAAGAAATTAGATGTAAACTTCAAGACCACGATTTACGATCACAATTTGCAAGAAAAGGTTTTTCATAACAATGAAAATAGAGAAATTGAAAAAAAAATCGTTGCTTTTCAACTATGTAAATTTCAACGTTATTGTAATAATACGAGATTGAAACGAAAAAAACTGATCAGATTTTGAAATTTGATCAGTTTTTTCAGATTTTTCAAAATCTGCTCAGTTTTGATCGTGTAAACTTTTTAAACGAGTGACAAAATAAATATATAACTCCCTCGAGATAAAAAAATATGTACTTAGCGTTTCATTCATATATTCTTCTATAATGCATAATTTTTATTATTTCTTCTAGGAAAGTAATGGAAAAATAATTCTTCAACGTATTAGATCGGGCTACTAATTGTAAAATTATCACTACAATTACTAATTGTAAATAAGTACAATCATTATTACTTACGAGTATTATTAGTAATGATTAGTAATTCAGTGGGTCTAGCGTTAAAATTTATATAATTCATCATATTATTTTAGAGAATTTGTTGAAAAAAAATGGCAATCATCTTTAAAAAAAATAGTTTTCAGTTTACACGCTGAAAAAATGTTGACAACGTTGATTTAAAATTTTTTTCCTTTTTTTATGAAAGTGTGAATTAATATGAAAAAAATCGATCTCTAGACATTTTTCGATATATCGATTAATTTAAGAGATATTGGCGTTAAAACGGCGCCGAACTTTTTGACATCCAATTTTTTTTTAAATTGTAACTTCTGAAATACATGCGATAAAAATTTAAAAATTAGTGAAAATACTCCTTGCATAGCGTACTATTTTATATAAAAAAAAAAACAAAAAAATTAATGGTTAGGGTCACGGCCGAGCGAAATGGCGTGGAATGCCTCGTATATATGTATATATATATTAGGGTGGTTAAAAAAATAATTTTTTCACGCTACTCAACGGAAAATGTTACTACGTCATGAAAAAGTAATTCATACAAAGTTTGAGAGGTCTAAACATTTTTAGTGTAGTGCTCAAACGACTTTTAATTTTTTTTCTCGATTTTTCGTCAATTTTTTTCTTCATTTCTTTCCTTACTCCAAAACAACATATTACTCCAAAAAAAAAAACGCGCATACTTGTTAGACGTTCAGTGATGTAAACACCGTGTTCTTGTTCATCAAGTGTTTGATATAATTTTCACAACCGAATTACATATATCGATTCTTAATCGGCAAATACAAATTGTTTATAGTAAAAAAAAAAATATTTAAATACAAATTGTGTATCGTTACAGAAAAAATTAAATCAATAATTACATTGGACTCACGCACTAACATTTTCTGCATCGAGATAAAAATAAATTAATACTCCGATAATTATGAAAAAGAAGAGGAAAAAGACGCTCGAGCACTAACTTAAAAATTGTTTAGAACCCTCGAATCTTGCAAAACTTTCTTTTTCTTAACACACGTCAATTTCCCGTTGAGAAAAAAAATCGATTTTTTTTACCATCCTAATACACCACACACACACACACACACACACACACACACACGCGTAATATTGCTCTCTGTAATATCACTCTATCCAAATAATATATACCTTCACAAACATACAGCAGAATTAATTAACAGTTGTATAACATGAGGGAAAAAATAAAAGTATATGCAAAAATGAGAGAGAGAGCAAGGGAGACATGGTAGAGTGTTATAATGCACACGTATCATAGATAATGCAGCATATTCTCTAGAGGGCAAGAAGGAGCCCGACAGTGAAGCGCAGGAGGGGGGACGAAGGAGTTGGAACAAAGTTTATTCGATACTCGAACTTTCGGCCTCTTGCTACCCACCACTGACGTACTGGAAATTAAATTATACTGATATAGTGAACCCTAGCATGCTCTAGTTAATATAGAACGGTCGAGAGGTCAATTCAGAGTACCGTGCAAATTATAATTTAATCGAAACTTTTTTCGCTCCTTAGGTTTTTTATCTACTTTTTTTTTCCGATACTCGCATTCAATACTTCCCTTCCGGGACTTCGTTTTTCACACGGGTCCAAACTCCCCCGATATAACTGCGCCACGCTGTATCTAGCCGGATCTCGGAGTACCGGGATAATTAGCACATTGGGAAATTATAGAATCGTGGCGAGAACATCGAAGAATTGCTGTGTAAGTCATCGTTATTCCCGCTGGGCTTGCTCCACGCAGACTACGGTACACGCGAAGCTAGCCATCCCGAATTGATCACTTGAGTCCTTCGGGTTCTCCGGCAATCTTGAGGGGTTAGGCTACCGTGACGACGAAAATTGAAGTTATTTAGAAAAAAAAAATTGAAGGAATAAGTGAGATGGTTAAAATATCGATTGGACATTTATTTGTATGTACATTAACAAAGTTGTGTATGAAATTTCATAAAAAAATATTAATAATTCATGAAGTTATAAACAATCTCGTGAAGGACCTTTGAACGTGAAGGGCTCAACGGTGTACTTGATTTTGGCCACCCGGTCGGTCTGAAACAAAAAAACGAGTTATTTTCTCAAAATAGATAATATCGACTAAAACTTGACCGAGATTTATTTTCTTATAGTGTTTCAATCATCAATAAAAAGAAGTTGCAGTTTTTTTCTCGATTTTTCGATAAAAAGTGATAACACTACTGTTAATAACTAATTAAACAAGATTTTGAAGAAGACAAACGTCGGTCAAGACTGAACTACTATTACAGTGAATAAGTGTACCAAACTTCACGTCAATCCGTTAATTAGATGTCGAGAAATCGTGTACACCGTTTTGAAAAACATAGTTTCGGGAAAAACGCGTTTAACGTTTTACTAGCAGTTCTATCGTTACAATCATATATTTGTCTTCAATCTGCGATTCCTGCACCATTTTGAGTTGCCTCAAGCAACGAAAGATTTTTGTCAAATTTTCGGAGTAACCTAGCCCCGTAATGTTATCCACGCGCAATAGAAAAAGTTGTACATTATCAAATTTCAGTGGGGTTGCAGTTTACATCTTTGAAATGCAACAAAAATTCATTCCAGTTTGTTATTTGATTGTTATTATTAATAACATAATAATAATAACTATAATAATAATATTAACTTAAAAATAATTAAGTATTATTATTTCATTGTTATCTAAAATCATTTTACAGATTCAGATCGATAAATAAGAATCCTAAAAATGTCGGCGTCATTTACGTGGCTCAAATCTGCCGAAGAAAATTTGTAAAATAAAACAAAAATCATTTTCGTTGCGTCGCAACGATGCAAACTTCAACTTCATGATTCCCACGTTGTTGGAAAACAACGATAATCCGTTTTGAACGTTCCATTTCTCGTTCCTCAATACCGTCCAAATTTTCATTCGCCGATTCAGTCTTTGGGTGCCTGACGAAGTGCCGAAAAAAATTTCGACCGATTTTGCGTAGCCTGGATCAGAAAAGAAAATGTTGAGAAGGCTTGAAGAAAAGGAATTCCGTTGCTTTTCAACAACGAAATCCTCAAGCACGCCCGTAGAAGTTCCGTTTTTCTTCCTGTCTTCGAATCTGCAGTACGAGGGTTTCGTTCATATTGAAAGAATAAATAAATAAATAAATAAATAAATAAATAAATAAATAAATAAATAAATAAATAAATAAAGAGAAACTTATAATATCGATACCAAAGTTACCAATAATTGAATCAAAGTCCGCGGTCGCGACAGCTTCGCTCCCACTTCTTAGGCTGCGAGTCTGGCCGAGAGTCATCGTCACTGCCCAACTAACCCCGTCAGCCGGCGCAACTTTCACCGCTAGTGAGAAACATTTCGGGCCCCTCGAATCGCATCCTCGTCCGGGGCGTTCGTGTCTCCCTTCAGTGTGAGAACAATAACGACTCCCACGATCAGAATAACGGCAAGTGTGTGGGAGGAAGCTCGAAGGAAAGCTGAAAAAATAAATGTCACCAATGCTCGAACCGCGACGAGGAGTGCCGAATTGGCTTGGGTTTTTTGGGTATCGCTGGGCACTTTTTATGGTATCAAAGTTTGCATCGTTTGCAAAGTACTTCCTTCACGGAGAAAACAGGGGCCTCGAAGTTCAGAATTAATACTATGCTTCTAAAAAAATATCATTAAATATCAAAAAGTATTGAATGGAAGATAAAAATTGTAATTATGGTATAGTAATAATGAAGAAATTTAAATTTTAACCTAAATTTTTACTATACGGTGTGAGAATCATTTTTACACTTCTATAACAACAAGTCTTCTATAACAACAACACTGAAACATTTTTTGAAACTCGTTACTGATGTTCCATAGCCTAAACTTGGAAAAAAGGGTTTAAATAGTGATAGAAATAAAGAAACATTTTCGTTGCCTTCCAGGGATGCAAACTCATCATTTTTGGCTCTAGCATCATTGGCCCTCAACGACGTCGACAAATCGTTGCTAAAGTTTTAGTCGGGCTAAAGATAGTCTTGTGCAGCTTGACCAAATTTTTTTTGTAAATGTTTATAGGGCTTTCTTTTCGTAAATATTATTTTAAAAAATCATTTTGAAAAATAGCCGGACATCTTCCCAATTCCAATGACAGAAAAACTTGACAAGTATTCGTAACAGGAAGAATCACGATAACTTTATTGACATTCGGTTGGCTCGTAGAATTGGCACGATGGTGAAGTTTGCATCGTTGGAATGCAACGATAAATTATTTTACAAATTTTATTGCCTGATTTTCATCACCATCCGAAAAATTTCTGTGCATATTTAGGCTGAATATCTTTAAAGAAGATGCAGAAAAAAGTTTAAGCTATGTTGGAAGCCTAAATTTGCAACAAAAAAAGACTATGGAACGTTCGTTGCGTTCCAACGATGCAAACTGATGACGTTGAAGTTTGCATCGTTGGAATGCAACGATATTTTCTTTTCACTTTTTATTTCGTCATTTTTGTCATTATCTAAAGGCTTTTTTTTGCAAATTGAAGTGGCACATTTCTTTTCAAAATACGTAGAAACGTTGGAACGATTTTCACAATCTAAATCAACGAAAAAAAAATTCAACTATGAAAAAGCCTTAATTTTCCTTGCATTCCAACGATGCAAACTTGAACGTCGTGCAAACTGCAATATCATGAATTGGCGTTCCCTTGCCCGAACCATTCATTGCATGAATAGTATAGTATTTTCGATCGATTATAGGACACCGAGACAAATTATGGTGTTTCCAACCATATTCCAACTATATGTTATATTTTCCTGAGGGGGAAATCATATTTTATAGCCATAGTTACGGCCAAAAGTATAGTACTGCTTATTGATATTGCAGCAGCTGCATAAATTATGCACATATGTTTACCGCAACCACTAATCTTACAAGCATACGCTCGTACTAAAGCATAAGTTGATACTAATCTTACAAGCATACGTTGTTCAATGCTATATAATGTTGTAGGTCATTATAAAATGGATATTCCCTGACAATATAAAAATTCGCTTCCCCAATATCCTAATAGTGGGCAGGGTTAAAAAATATATACATTGATACAAATTGTTGATTGTGATTTGCGACGATGTTAATATAGTTGTTTGTGTGCAACATTATATGATACGCTATACGCGTATTCGGTTTGTTATTCGATCATTTTTGATACAGCGCATACGCGTTGGTTCATGCATCGATGCATAGAATGTTTCATAAATCCAAAATAAAATAAAATAATCTCAACTCAAATAAAAAGTTATTTGAGGTTGTTAAAGTTTTTTGAGGTTGTTTGGGGTTGTTTAGGGTTGTTTGGGTTTGTTTGGGTTTGGTTGAACCCTTGAATAAAATGAGGCTGATTCTAGCAGGAGCCCCACTTCCGAATGATGCTGAAGTTTGCATCATTGCGATGCAACGAAATATTTTTTCACTGAGTTTCCAAAATGTTTTTTAACAGATTTATGCTATAAAGATCCGGAGACCATCTTCTAGCTACTTTATTTAGCAATCTACAGTCCAAATGTTCAAAGTATGATTTTCGATACCAATAAACACAATGAAGCCAAGAAAAAATCGTTGCATTCCAACGATGCAAACTTCAGGCCCATCACTTCCGAATATTTACCAAATAACCAACTGAGAGTTCTACCTCCACGATTTTTAAAATTAGAATTCGCCATTTCCTGACCCAACCTACCTCCTTATCTTCTGACTATACTACGCAGGCTGCCACTCCGTTATCGAGTGCTTGTGGCATCTTGATCGCAGATATGGCATAAGAGACAAAAGTCATTCCGGCTGTACTTCCGAATAGCTGTTAGCTCCGATTTGCGTGAAATTTTGCACTTTTTTTATGGTAATATGAGTCACTGCTTGAATGGATTTTTGGGGCATCACAATATGTTGTACGATTGAATGTGGTACAACATATGTGAAGTGATTTGTACCATATTATATTATACGGCACTGCTATAGGCATAGTAATGTGTATGGGACAAGAACAGAAGGTGGACTGCAAGAAGTGTTGAATTGATATCCTATTTTTGCTATGCAACAAACATACTGTCCAACAGTCTGTGTGACACGCGTAGTTCTTAAAACTACTAAGCCGTGGTTGCTCCAACTGCAAATGATTTACGTCTTCGCTATAAGTAAATATCGCCACAATTATTTTCCTATGGTCACTTTTCTTAAGGTTTTCTTAGATGGAATAGCAGAAGTAGAATAGTAAAAGCCTAACTTAAAGTAGAATAGAATAAGTGAAGTAGAAGCCTAACCTAAAGTAGATTAGTAGAAGCCTAACTTAAAGTAAAATAGTAGAAGTCCAGTAAACTTAACAACTTAACTTAACAACTTAAAGTAGAAGTACTAAGTAACAACTTAAGTAAACTTAACAAGTTGTTAAGTACACTTAACAACTTAACTTAACAACTTAAAGTAGAAGTAGGTAAAGTAAAGTAAAGTAAAGAAGTCAAGTAAACTTAACAACTTAAAGTAAAATAGTAGAAGTCTGACCAAAAGTAGAATAGTAGAAGCCTAACTTACAGTACACAACATGAGTATTTGTGCGCCGATTTTGTGATAGCACTGAATGAACCATTTCTATATTGTCAAGTTTTTAACAATAGATAATTATTTCGGGGATAACGGATAGTCAAAAACGCCATGTAGAAATATACTTTTTCCTCACAGTTGTGTTAACCATATTACGATCGCAGTATACTATAAGCAGACGATAGGTAATTTTACTATCCCCTCTTTTACCATGGACATTTTTGTAAATCCATGGACTTTTCTCTCAGTGTACGAACAAAAACAAATCCGGCCTTCCTTCAGAAAAGCCAGTTTTGCCAAACATCTTACCAATTTATTTTCCTCGTAACATTTTTTCCTAAATGATGTCAACCCCAAAAGCCAGCTCCTGCCCCGGCCTCGCGATTGTCCGATTCCAAAATTGCGATGAGCAGCAAGTTGCAAAACATTTGGACAAGAACCGATCCAACCGTACCCGGCCGCGCCCTGACCATTGACGGTTGTATCGCGATCTACCCGCATTCGTCTCGGCTGCTCGAGTTACTTCATCGTCATACGTATATAGAGCCTCGTAGATCGCGCACACGCACGCACATCCCGGCGCGTAAAACTTTCTCGTCTCGGTGTAGTCGTTCCTCCGGGGTTTTACTATCGGATCGATTTTTTTATTGTCGATGCTTCTCTCGCTCGTCGTACATCCAATACGTGACGGGGAACGTCCAAAGAGCTGAGCGCTCTATGTGGCGTGGCTCAATCATCGATACCATTCTGTCGTCGTCTTCGTCGTCGGCTTCTTCATCGTTGCCCTCGTCGTCCCTATACCACTACGTTGCGACAGGATCTTGTTACGCTGTTTGCGGATACGTTTTGCATCACCTTTTGTGTCATGAACAGGCGCACACACAAACACACACACAAGTGTACATGACGGGCTGTCTTCAACGTCATACTGATCGCACGTCCTCGTTACGGCATACATGTGTGTTTGTGTGTGTGTGTGTGTTTGTTTGTTTGCGTGTGTTGTTAGTTTAGCTCGTTCAATCCATTGAGGTACGCCCTTTTATTCATTAACCGATAATGGGCCCGGTCTATGTGCTAACGTAAAGGCATATAACTTGCGCGTGCTGAATTCGTTTTGCTCGCAAGTAGGAGAAAGTTCACGGACTACTAGTCCTATTATTGTGAAATTCTGCTTTGCGGTGCTCGTTCGGGTGTGCGTTTTGACTTTCCTTAACACCCACACCCACCCACACGCAAGTGTGTGTGTTTGGGTTTGGGTTTGGGTTTGTTTGGGTGTGTGCACCAGGTGTAGAAGTATGAAACCGGAATTTCCCTATAGATGGTGCTAGCCATCATCTCCCTCTAACAGCTGACGAAGATTTTCAACGCACAACAACTCAAGTTCCCTACAACGGTATACTTTTCTATAACCTTAAACATGTCGAGTTTTGTGCCTGCGAACTACGATTTGCGGACAGCATTGGTTTTCTGTTTTGTTTACACCTGGTATACACAGGGTGGCACGAAAAGTGACGTCCAAAAGAAAAAACCTAGGTGCTTCGTTTCATGGTATTGAGGTTTGCTTTGTTGGACTGGACGATAATATTCTTTTCCGTGTTGCCCAATTTTTTTTGCACATTTTGCCTACCAAACTCACTGTAACATTTTTAAAGATCCTTCCTAGGGATCCTGAACCTAAACCTGTGGAAAAAGAATTTAGAAAGTAGTCAAAATAACGAAATGTACAAAATGAAGAAGAATTTTCGTTGCATTCCACACTTCAATACCATCTTGTATCAATACCTATCCGAATTACCCCCATCTACGGTCGACGATCTTTTTTAGGTGTGAGAACAAATAATTTTTTGCTTTTCTTCATCGTGTCGTTTTTTTTCGATTTTTTTTAAACTTGTGTTATCGTTATGAAGTGCACTGCTAAGCAATAAATGAATGACCAACTGAAAACTAACGTAAATGCCTCAGATTTCAATCAACATTTGAATAAAGTATTTTCAATGTTAAAATGGTGTTGAAGTATGCATCGTTGAGATACAACGAAAATCCTATTTTATTCTTTCATTTCGCTATTTGTATTGCTATCTAAGTTCCTCTTGTGCAGTTTTAGGTTATGGAACCCTAATAAGAATCGTGAAAAAAGGTTTCAGTTATTTTTAAAGCTTAAATGAGCGAAAAAAGAATTGGGGAAATGAAAAAAATATATTTTTCTTGCATTCCAACGATGCAAATTTCAATGCTATTTTCAGATGACTTCAATGCTATTTTCAGACGACGTTCGAGTTTGCATCGTTTAAATGCAACAGCGATTGATTCTTTTTGATTCCTGACAAGTTTTTTGGCCGATTTAGACTATGAACATCATTTAAATGTCCACGCACTCTTATTAGATATCTACGACCTCAACTCGCAGAAAAAACGCTTAGGATAATAATGAAAATGAAGAAATAAGAAATCAACAAAGAAATCGTTGCATGTCAACGATGTAAACTGCAAAGTCATTGTTTTAGGGATGTCTATATATGTCGCTTATATATCTCATAGTGATGACGTTGAAGTTTGCATGGTTGGAATGGAACGAAAATCAATTCCTTTCTAATTGTTCAATTTTTCTTTAAGCCAATTGAAGCTGCGGAATTCATTCAAACGATTTCACGGTTTCTTATCATATTTATCACTTCAGTTCGCAAAAAACGTCTTTGAGTGATAATAAAAATATAGAAATGAAAAATATATAAGAAAAAATCGTTGCATTCATCAATGCTGACTTCAACGTCACTTTATGACATTGTTTCATCTAACTATTGTTATCACATTCATCTCACAATTGTCGTTCACATTTTCATTCATCATAAGTTCCCGTGTCCATGTGTCCATGTGTCTACGTACCGGAATAAACCGTTGCAACGAAAATGCAACTGCAAGTGCAACGAAAGTTACCGTAAAATGATATCCTTCATTTCGTCACAATGCAAAATGTATTTTCTAACGTCACCTAAGTGATACCCAAAATCGAAAAGTTGGTCGGCAAAGAAGAGCATTGCATAGCAACAACCCAAACTTCAACATCATCATCCTCATCGCATCAACCCAATACCCCCGTTATTTTTTTCTCGTTAATTCCGCGGTATCAATTTTCAAGGCAAGCCCATCGGGTTCCGATAATACGTGCGAGCATTGAATTCTAACGGGATGCACCGACTCCCTCGCGTCGGGTCTTACTCGGGCGCCAAGTGAGAGGAGCCGCGCGCGATTGTGGGTGTAATCGATAGGATCTCCGAAACGTGCGGTATATACGGCCAAAACGTTTTCGGGCGTGCGCGTATATAGGGCGAGCCGAGAGGGGCCAAGAGGGTCGAAAACCCTATACATGTGCCTGGACGACGCGTTGACGACGATATCCAGGCGTATAGTTGTGGGAAACTGATGTACAGGCCCCAGTCGATTTTCCCTTACCCACTCCTTATCCGAGGAGGGCTTTTTTGCCTCCCTTTTTTTCTCCTCGTCCATCGCCCGCAGCCAGTGATTCCATCCTACGCTTCCTCCCTTTTCGATGCTCTCGCCCGAGTCTGACGTCGATATCGGGCGGTGCGATCTTAACGGGAGCTCCGAAACACTCATCTTTCTCCGTTTCCACGATTCCGGGACTCGCGTACTCCACACGTACATCGCACATGCCTTCCAGCACGTGTATAAGGGATGACATACACACGGGATATCGCTCGGTATCGGCTCTTTATCGGGAGCCCGAAAAGCTATTTTCGCAGTTGGTTGCTGCGGGATAAACATTCCCAGTGATACTTCGTACACCCTGCGGGCTCTCCTGATCCCAGCCCTTTTGCCCTTCAGCCCACACTTGGCACGCCAGTACTTACAGGCAGACCCCCCGAACTGCTGCCCATATTAGAAGCCACTCCGGTATTAGAAAGTCCGGTATTAGAAGCCGAGTGGCTTCTAATACCGGATCGCAAGAGGGCACAGGGAAACTGACAAAAACCTGCGCCGATACGCGGCTGGTATACCTATGGCATTCTAGTTTGCCGCGTTCGGATCCAACTAAAATGATTTTTGTGCCCATTTAGGCTACGAGATTCACGGAAGAACTTTTGACCGTCCTTTGTTAGGGTCCCTAACGGTAACTTGGAAAAAACGGTTTACCAGGTGTAGAAGTATGGAACCGGAATTTCCCTATAGATGGTGCTAGCCATCAGTTTAGCGACCGTAAGACCGCTTCTGCAGCGCCATCATATTCCTCTGACAGCTGACGAAGATTTTCAACACACACCAACCCAAGTTCCCTACACCGGCATATTTTTCTATAACCTTAAGGATTTTGAGTCCCTATGAAACATGTTAATGTTAATTGTTCAATAAATAGCTTCTTAATCGTCATGAAATTTTTACACGACCTCCTGAATACTTCATGTAAAAGCATACCAAATTTTCAGAATTCTATCATCATTACTTCAACCTCCTTAAGGGTTGAAATAAAGAATTATAAGAAAATTCTGAAAATTTGGTATGTTTTTGTATGAAGTATTTAAGAGGTCGTGTTAAAATTTCACGACGATTAGGAAGCTCGTTATTAAAAAATTAACATTTTGTTAAGAACAATTTTTAAAAGAAATTAAAAAAAATTATCAATAAACTTCGTTTTGTTTCCGTTGTTTTCAGTATATTGTAGATATTATAAAATTGAGAGGTCAAAAAAAAAAACTTATTGCAAAGTTACATCAGTTTCCATAAAACAACATTTAATTTGTGAATGTTAATTGTTCAATAACGAGCTTCCTAATTGTCGTGAAATTTTTACACGACCTCTGAAATACTTCATACAAAAACATACCAAATTTTCAGAATTTTATCATCATTTGCGATTTGGGACTCAACATCCTTAAACATGTCGAGTTTTGTGTCTGCGTACTACGATTTGCGGACAGCATTGGTTTTCTGTTATCATTTGAAGAAAACTGCTGCAGAATCGCATCGAATGCTTGTCGAAGCTTACGGTGAACATGCTCTTGGTAAAACACAGTGTTTCGAGTGGTTCGAAAAATTCAAAACTCGTGATTTTGACGTGAGAAACGAAGAGCGTGGAAAACCACCGAAAAAGTTCGCAAACGACGAATTGCAAGCCTTATTGGATGAAGATGATACTCAAAGACAACAAGAACTCGCGGATCAATTGAATGTGACGCAGAAAGCCGTCTCCATTCGTTTGAAAGTTTTTTTTATCTTTTTTCAAACAACAGACGTGTAATTTTTGCAAAAAAATCAGTTTTCACACTTTTACACCCGGTAGATTGCGATAAAAAAAAAGAAATCAAAGAATGAGGAAGAATTTTCTCTTTCTTCCCATTTGTATAAGACAAAATATTGAGCTGTATCGAAGAAGAGAAACTTCGTCGTTTCTCAATGGCGCTGAAGTTTGCATCGTTGGAACGCAACGAAAGTTCCGTTTTACATTTTATTTTCCACATTATTATTATTATAGGAGATCGTTTTTGATAGATTTTTATGTAGACCGCAAAATAAATATCTTAAACAATGGTTGATGGATTTTTGTAGGCGAAATCTGCGAAAATAAATTAAATTCGTTGCAGTCCAACGATGCAAACTTCAGCATCGTCGTTTCTCAACTGGGCAAAGTTTAGTGCTCGTGTGTACTCTGGCTTGCTACAATTACGATTGACGTTACGCTTGATAAAAACGTATGGCGGGCGTGCTTGCTTCCCTGGGCGGGACGCACGTGTGACACACACAGTGCGATAAATACGTCGAAGGTGTGCTTGCATTTTTATTGCGTAAGGAACGTGAAACCCGCGACCGCACGCGGTCGACAATCCAACGCGTTGCATAATAATCGAACGAGCGTATATTCGCGTATATTGACGTGTAAATGAAGGATCGAAGAGCCGCGATACCGAACTAAGTATCCGCTGCAAGGCTCGCCCTTGAAATACGCGCAGCTGATCCGGAAACCAACGTAATTGTCTTTGTCGATCGAACTCAGTATTCTGATGCGTTTGTAAAGTTGTGATAAATGAGCTGCGCTATGGGGCTTGTGTGAGTCGATCCAGTGTGTGACTCTGAATATATTTGTACGTGTACGTCGTTTTCGTAAATCTACAGATATGAATCTGACAGCTTATGTTCGTGGCCTCAATTTATTACGGTTCGGTAACAGATACTAGCGGAACGTCTTTTAATTATGAGTTACAGTGAAAGGCCTGTTAATTGGGTTGTGCTAAAGAGCGATGAAAGGGAAAACCATATGAGGAGCTGGCGAACGTATCCGGACTTGTCCATGAATTACTTTTTCACAGGAGAGGTCAATAACCATAACAACCAGATAGATATGAGTTAGAATTTTTAAGCTTCAATATATGAAGGCTCTAGCAAAATGTAAGCCGGGACCTGGTTTTAATTTGATAAAAACACTGACTACCATGTGTTCATTTTTATTTTTATTTTGGACAAATCTGGTTGGATGAGAATGGTTGACAAGTCCGCTTTCGAATGAAAATCTTATGGACTATCCGGTTATGAAATGAAAGATTCTTTGCATTGAATAAAAGTTTGTTTTTTTTTTATCATAAATTCAATAATCCTACACAAACTCTTCCGCGTCAGGCGCACAACAACTGCATGCGATGTCATCATCATCACTGTCACCTGTTACTAATTTTTCATCTAGCCAGCCATGGAGAAGTCCGTTTCTACTTGAAAAGGCAGTTTTGAACAAATTTTAAGGTGTTCAGAGCCGGATTCGATGCAAAATATTTTGAGAGCTCATAAAGCTGTGCTTGAAGAGCACGGAAAAAAACTAACGTAATGTGGACAAATCCGGTTTGGTTTTTTGAAATTCATAATTATTCATAATCAATAAGTAGCTTCATGTCTTCGCCATACGAAAAAACATGTATCAATCACGTACGAGTTCTGGAACTCACCCTTAAGAGGGGGTGAAGAATAGAAAAAAAGTGTATCTACCAATGTACGTAGAATGCACATTTACTTTTTCGACACTTGCACCATGGAGCTAAAAAAACTAGCCAAAAAAATTGACATCACTTTCGAGTTTCCGAATTCGCCCTCAGCAGGGGGTGAAAATTCAAAAAAAATTGTCTTGTATCACATCGATAAGGACCAATTTTAAACCAGCGGTCCAATTGAGTTTCTGACAAGCGCCTATTCAGGATCTAAGCTGGGGGGAGGGAGAGCAGCTCATATTAGTTTCGTGGAACAAGGGGTCAAGTTAACAGATAAGACTTAACTTTTTATTCTGAGGGGGGGGGGGGGGCAGGCCCCCTGCTCCTACCTGCGTGCACCTTGACCATAGCGATACGATTACTAGGGTCGAAGTGACTCTGATGATAACAATTACCCGCATGAAATATTACAATATCGCGGGGGCTTTTTCGCGCATCATCATCAAAGACTTTGGACTTCTGAAAAGAAATATCGAATCAACCTTGGACGGTACGAACCGCGTAGATGCAGCAGAAACGAAGTGGGCATGCAAAATGAGAGCAGTAGACATCGCCGTATCAGTCACATGCTTAAATGGACGTTGCATATTCTCCGGCTGTACATATTCATATACGTAGCTGTGCACCCACGTATACGTGATCGTGTGGCAAAAAGATAGCGATCGCTGTCCATATAGGCGTACGAATGTACACGGGTGCATCAATTACTTCATGCGCACACAGATGCACCAAAGTCACATGGTAGAAAAGCGTGCGGCGACCCTCGTCACGTCTCCAGGAGGAATAATCAGAGTGAATTGCTGATTGAACCTGCCTTAATTAGGCTCCTTCTTCTTCTTGCTATCTACTCTTGTCGCTTCACCTTAATTACCCGTGTCGAGTTGGACTACACACGCTTTGACTTCACATACGCAAGCGCACTCGTTCTCGCATATGTCTATGTATCTAATGACCGTCTCTGTATACCAGCTGCGGCCATGTTTGCGGATTGTAAAATTACCGAGACGAGAGAGATGAGGCACCCTAGTGAAAGTAGGCTGTACTTTGTCTTGGGCAGGTTCCACTTGTCTCTATAGCGACGCAGTCCAATACTGCATTGTGATTTGATGTCATACTGACAATATTTCCGAGACCGGGTGTAGATATGCTAGTAGTGGAAGTCACCAAAAAATGTCCGTCACCTTTTTTGTTGGTGAAATCATCAGAACTATTGCCAATGACTATCAGGAACTAGAGAACTCAGTCGCATGCAAACTCCGGGTAATTTATGGTTTTCCGTAAAATTATATGCTACCGGAAGTTGACAGATCATTTTTTCATTCACCTTTTTTGGACGAAATCACTAAAACTGTTGCTCAAACCCATCAGGTACTATGGAACTCAACTGGATGGGAAGAGAACTCTCACTCAATTTTGATCTGGCAAATGCTCTGCCAACTTCACTGACACGTAGGTAGGTAGAGTAGTGGCTAGGGAGTGGTAAGAAAAGGTTCAATTGGGAGGGAAATACGTACACACCCGCGAGGGTATACTCGTACGTTGGAACTCACGATATTGTATAAAATGTAGTGAAAGAAATCCATTATTTTTGCATGAAATCGAAGGCAAAAATAATGGATTTCTTTTTACTATACCTGATAAATGCGAAAAAAATATTCCGTTGAAGTTTGCATCGCCGTTAAAGAGTTACATCTATGCAGCTGACCGAAAAATGAGACTTTTGGGAGTTTTTTTTTTGAGAATACTAAAAAGAAATCAAAATGAGGTATGGAGGGTTTATTCTACGTGGGTTGACGTATACGAAAAAATCTCGTATGAACGAAAATACAAAATGGCAGCTCAACCGTAGCTACTTAAAAATTGTTTTTTTTCAGGTGCTCTACGGGAACAGGAATTTTCACTAGTTTTGCTAGAAACGTACACACGATCATTTAAAAAAATGGTTTTTTTGTGCAAAATACCAACAATTTGAAGACTTTGTTTTTTTTTGCTAAAAATTCGGCCTGAATTTGCTTATAAAAAAGAGAACTGTTGATAAATCGTAAATATCGAGTGTACTTCTTAAAAAAATCTATCTAAGAAGCTACAGTTAAAATTTCAAGTCGAACAGATAAAGACCGTCCTAATTATGCGTTCTCTATTTCAAAACCGTGGTTTCGAGAAAAACGCGTTTAAAGTTTCAAAGCTAATTTAGGAGCTACAGTCCACACGACGGAGTTGTAGCTCTCGTTGGAATTCTGCGTGTATCCAAAGAGGGATTTGGATGGTAGGTCTTCGGTTAGGTCGTGGCATGCTTTTTTGTACAACGAGTGGACTAAACGACTCCAAATTGCTACTTTCACCGTCTCGGGCAGTTTCGTGCGTTTCGGAGCGCTCGGAGGCGCTTCACGAAACGAGCTCTAAAATTAAAAATAAAATTTCACGCCTATAATTCCATTTGTCCATCGTCCTAGTAACATTCATACGTAATTCAAGCCAATCAAGAACGATCCAAACTCTATTCTCCTTAGACGTAACGCTTCGAGTACCAAAAATTAGTTTCTCTATTTTCCTCTAACTCTGCATCTTTTCATCACCCGATGATCTTTCGTTCCGCGCGTAACCCAAGTTGGTGATCTCGCATCAGGATCGAAAAAGCGTTATTTCGCGAAACTGCCGAAAAATGGAGGCCGATCAAGGCAAAAAGTCAGCCTTTTCGCGTTCCAACGATGCAAATTTCAACGAATCACGATTGGACGCAGTCAAATGCAGGGCCACTGCACGAGGAACTTGAGCAATTGCGGCACTGCTTTTCGTGAGCACTGTGCTGCATTGCGATGCAGCAACCCCTGTATCCTATACCTAGGGTGCATCCAACATTCTGTCCGAAACTTCGTTACCCAATAACGCAACCGAACAAGAGAACACTACTTGGCAGGCGAATCAACGAAAACGCAACCGTACCAACTTACCCTACCGCGCATTAGAAGTGTCACCCTGTGTTACATCTGTACACCATAATTTCTCCGGTGGAATGAGGCTGCTTGGATCAACATTTCTAGCCTGTTGTAAACTCCGCGAGGACATAACGACGTCGACGTGACTGATGGTGTACGTGTGTGCTTATATGTGTATATGGTCGCGTGGACAAACCAGTTACAAATGCATTCTCGCCATATCGGCCAAGTTTCTTATCCGTCTCGGACTCGTGTATATAATTGGCTGGAGACATTCGCGAAACGTATATCCCGATTCGTGGTGGATTCTTCATTTTACTATATGTATACTTTGACCAACCACCTCACCCCCAGACCATTCTTCAGTCGGCTCAAATTCTGGCACAGATGTTTTCCAAACTGCGAAGGTTCCCTCATTTTCTCGAGGCTTAAAAGGGGGGGGGGTACCAGTATGGAGACGACCGTCAAACACGCAGATCCGAAGCCATTGGGAGTCGTTCGAGTAGGACGAGAAGGATGTGTTAGTGCAGTGGCTGCGGAACTTTGAGAATGAGAGTCTCTTGGCAATTTAAGGATGTTGAGTCCCTATGAAACATGCTAATGTTAATTGTTCAATAAATAGCTTCTTAATCGTCATGAAATTTTTACACGACCTCCTGAATACTTCATGTAAAAACATACAAAATTTTCAGAATTCTATCATCATTACTTCAACCTCCTTAAGGGTTGAAATAAAAAATGATAAGAAAATTCGGAAAATTCGGTATGTTTTTTTATGAAGTATTTAAGAGGTCGTGTTAAAATTTCACGACGATCAGGAAGCTCGATATTAAAAAATTAACATTTTGTTAAGAACAATTTTTAAAAGAAATGAAAAAAAATGTATCAATAAACTTCGTTTTGTTTCCGTAGCTTTCAGTATATTGTAGATATCACAAAATTGAGAGGTCAAAAAAAAAACTTATTGCAAAGTTACATCAGTTTCCATAAGACAGCATTTAATTTGTGAATGTTAATTGTTCAATAACGAGCTTCCTAATTGTCGTGAAATTTTTACACGACCTCTGAAATACTTCATACAAAAACGTACTAAATTTTCAGAATTTCATCATCATTCGCGATTTGGGATTCAACATCCTTAAGGATATACGAGAGTCTCATTCGAGTGCTATCATGGCGATGAAAATTGGACGCATTGTTAGTTTGTCTGTACTGAGGCTGTGTGCAACATTCGGGATCGATCGAGTAACCCGATGAAGAGTTATAAGACTTGGGATATTCCTTGCGCAAAGCCGAATATTTAACTAATTATTAATTTAATTGATAATTTAATTCATTATTTAATTATTTAACAATAAATGGATTTTCGTATATAATCGAGCAGAAGTACATCTCAGTATGCTGGTAAAATTTCAAACCAAGCTGGGTGTATATATATATATATATATATATATATATATATATATAAGTGCATATTTACATGTATAAGAATTCATGTACAACATTTTACAGCAATAATGCTATGCTTATTATTAACATTAATGATTAGATTAATTATTTACATTAATTATACATCAGTTGCAGTGAGTAATAAAAATTATATGTGAATAAATATGAAGGGACATATCCTCTACAGCCTGCTGCTTCTTTTAAGTACCGGACGATTTTTCCCTAAGCCGTCACGTGTAAAGGATAAATAAAAGAAGGCGCTACACTGAATAAGAGGGCGAGAGAGGGAGAGGGAGGGGGGAGAGAGAGAGAGAGAAAACGAGACGGATATATGTATCCTTCGATTAATGGACCCGCTCCTAATACCGGTAACGCACGTACGTATACGAATAAATCTACCCCTACAGTGCAATACCCTTCCCTGTGAGAATGCCTTCTCGAGCCCTAGTTTGAATACACGCGCGGCCTCAGAGCGAAGGAGCCTACACGGATTGAATCGTGTGAGAAGGCCTGAATTCCGAGCGTTGCTACTTTTACGTAGCCTCGAAAAGTTATTGAGAAACGTGTGCCTCGCTTAATTCCTCCGAACGGCGAAAGGGAACGATAATTATAGTAATCCTGAATGGGTTCCCCTTCCGCTCGAAGATTCCCTGACTCAAGGCGAGGTGAATCACCCTTTTATCCCCGTTTCGAATATCACAGATCCAACTATCTCCAAAGGTACGACCAGTCCGGTCGGGAAAAAAATCGGTTTCTACTTTATTTTATTATACTCGAGAAAATAACGAGTCTTCAAAAATGGAAGATTTATGCCTACAATTCTTATATTTTTATTGTCTTTTTTAATATCAATATTACTATAGCAATAAAATAGAATAGACAGTTATGTATACGCAAATGACGTTGAAGTTTGCATCATTGGAATGCAACGATTTTTTGTTCATTTTTCACTTCATTATTTTTATACTTATGCAAAGTCTTTTTTGGAAATCGAGGTCGTTGATCTCTAATTATAATACACAATGGGGTTGAAGTTTGCATTCGTTGGAAAGTAACGAAAATTCTTTGCAATTTCTCATTTTTACTTTTATCCAAAATCATACTTTGCAGATTCGGGTCGTAGATCGCTGAATAAGAACCCTCAAAAATATTTGCCTGATTTCCGTAGCTCGAATCTGCCAAAGGCAATTTGGGAAGAAAAAAAATCATTTTCGTTGCATCCCAACGTTGCAAACTTCAACGTCAAAGACGTTTGAGTGATGTTCACATTTAAAAAACGGCCAGTTACAGATAATTGACTTTCGTAGCGTTCCCAACTATGCAAACGTCAGTCGAATGAACTTCAAATGATGTTGAAGTTCGCGTCATTGAAATGCAATGAAAGTGAATTTTTTCATTTGCTAGACGTTTTCTTTGCCCTATTCGTTTTTACGTTTTTTTTTTTTTTTTTGACATTTCCAACCATAATTTGCAAAAGAAGGTTTTGGATAACGATAAAAATAAAGGAATGAATAAAAACATCGTTGCATTCCGACGATGCAAACTTCAACGTCATGATAATCATATGTACGATATATATCCCTTGCAACCAGGAAGAAAGAGGCCGCTGCAGATTAATATGAATTGCACGCGTGTACATATAAATGTGTGGATGTATATATCTATATATATATATATATACACACCCATCTACGCCTTTGCCCGCGTGAGGTGTTTTATTCCGAAGAATCTGGTCGAACAAGAAAAATCCTTACAAGTTTCACGCTCGGATATCGCGAACATCCGGATCTCCGGTTACTGTGAGACTCGTAAGGCGCTTTTTGCCGATTCGCGTGGTCCACGTATGCTACTTTATTCCCCTATACACGAAAAGGCTAATATACGTAGTTTCATAGGTGTTTCATTTGTAGGCGAAACGCTCAAAACTTGAATTTATACAGAAATATTAATTTTCATTGCGTTCCAACGATGCAAACTTCAACCTCATTTGAATGAATTCTAAAGCTAAAGGCTAGAAAGCTAAAAGCTCAAAACTAGCTTAAAAAAACTAGCTAAACGCTGAAAATGAGCTTAGAAAAGCTGAACACTCAAAATTAGCTTAGAAAAGCTACACGGAGAAAAATACGGCCTCAAATTCTAACACTGGTTGCCAGAATTCCAATATTTAGTGCTAGAAAAGTATAGCAGTTTACTGCCAGTTCGGACTTCTAAGACTTGTTATAGAAGTGTAAAAATGATTCTCACACCGTATAGTAAAAATAATCCGTGCTTTGTAAAATACCAACCTTTATTATACGCTATATTTCCAAATGGATTTTACTATACGTATAGCATGAATCTTCGTGTATGTATAGATTTCACTATACGCATAGCATAAATCTTCGGCGTATAGCGAAAAATATTACGAAGTTATTAGTAAAATGTGACTCTTTATACCGTACTTTTTGTTGAATACTGGAAACTAATTGTTCCAATCACGTGGGCAGAATATTTTTTGAATACTACAAAAAATCACAATACGCCGAATAAAATGTATTATTTGTATCAGTTTACGTGCCATATCGTAGGTTAAAATTTAAATTTCTTCATTATTACTATACCATAATTACAATTTTTATCTTCCATTCAAGATTATGGATATTTTATCTTCCATTAATGGATATTTTGGATATCTTGGATATAATGGATATTTTGGATATTTTGGATATAATGGATATTTTGGATATTAATGGATATTTTATCTTCCATTTTTGATATTCAATGATATTCTTTTTAGAAGCATAGTATTAATTCTAAACTTCGAGGCCCCTGTTTTCTCCGTGTAAAAGCTCAAAATTAGCTTAGGAAAGATAAACGCTCAAAATTAGCTAAAGAAAGATAAACGCTCAAAATTAGCTTATAAAAGCTAAACGCTCAATATTAGCTTAGAAAAGCTAAAACTCCAAATTAGCTGAGAAAATCTAAAAGCTCGAAATTAGCTTAGAAAAGATAAAAGCTCAAAATTAGCCTAGAAAAGCTAAAAGCTCAAAATTAGCTTAGAAAAGCTAAAAGCTCAAAATTAGGTAAGAAAATCTAAAAGCTCAAAATTAGCTTAGAAAATATAAAAGATCAAAATTAGCTTAGGAAATCTAAAAGCTCAAAGTTAGCTTAGAAAATATAAAAGCTCGAAATTAGCTTAGAAAATATAAAAGCTCGAAATTAGCTTAGAAAACCTAAAAGCTCAAAATGAGCTTAGAAAATCTAAAAGCTCGAAATTAGCTTAGCAAATCTAAAAGCTCAAAATTAGCTTAGAAAATCTAAACGATTATTTAACTTTTCTATAGGGAAAAACCTTTTTCAAGAAATTTAAGTATCTTGAAAAATAATTGCGCGATTTTTGTAGGCGAAACATGCCAAAATTCAATTTATTCAGAAATATTAATTTTCATTGCGTTCCAACTTCGCAAGCTTCAACCGCATTTGAGTCAGCAGGGATATCTCGAATACAGAGGAAACAAGAACGATGAGGAAATTCATACAAATAACGAGCCATTGTTCTCCTCCCCAATAACCGAACAACGAATCCACGGAGGCACTCGAGAAATGAAAAATGGGGGTGCTCCACTTGGGACCCTCGAATTAAAGCTCCGTATACTTGTGCAGCCATGCATCAGAGGCGCGGCTCTCCGCGTATATTAGGCGTTTGTTATACCGGCTTGCACTCATTGGAACGCGCCTCGCTGTACCAAGAGTCCGAGTCCGGAAAATTTCTCGTGGGACCCACACGTAGCCCTTCTATGTTTCTACGTGTGTATGTGTAGATTAGTAGATCGAGGCTCGCCTTCGCTGTATTTAGTCTCGTTGGCGTTGCGGCTTCTCTCTCGCGCATCTGTTATTTCGTAGCGTGTGTATATATGGGGCCATTAATATCCGAAAGCCGCGACGGGAGACCCGAAAATGGTTACCGGACCGTAAAAGCATACAAAGTGCTTGCATATTACGTGTACATAAACACGCACACATTTTGAGCCCATTGTGGCCATGTTATATTGGCTATGAGCGTATGTGGTTGTTTCGAGGACGGTACTTCAATTTTTCCAACGAATTGTTCAGTTTGGAGTCCGTAATTGAGGAGTCTGCATTGCTTGTAGCAGAAAAAAAACAGGTCGATTTTCATGCATTTTTTCTGATGATAGTATCGGACTGACGAAGTCGGGATTTTGCAGACGATTGATGCACAATCTGGCCGAGCTACACTTTTTTTTTAAATTGAATATATTGATAAACAATGGAGCTATTATTATTTAGGGTATTAGGCTACTGTGCGGACCCAAAGGCAGGGTCATTAAAAAAAATGTCAAGGCATAAGTAAAGCGAAAATTTCATTTAAAGATTTCGTTTAAAGATATTCATTTCATCAAGAAGTTTTGAATGATTTCGTGAGGGTCCTTTGAACGCGAGGCGCTCAACGGTGTACTTGATTTTGGCCATCCGGTTGATCTGAATTGAAAAAACGAAGTTTTGTTTTGAAATGAATAGTATTGGCTAAGACTTGACGGAGGTTTTTCTTGTTAAAGTGTTTGAATCATCAGTAAAAAAAAATTGAATTATTTTCTTCGATTTTTTTAAGGAAAATGACATTACCGTTGTTAATAACCGATGAAAAATAACGTTAACCAGAAAAACGTCGGTTAAGACTAAACTACTATTACACTGAATGAGTGTACCAAATTTCAAGTCAATCCGTTGATTAGACGTCGAGAAATCGTGTACACCGTTTCGGAAAATAATAGTTTCGACAAAACCCGTTAGAAATTTTACTAGCGGTTTTATCGTTGTAACCATAAGTTTATCCTCAATCTGCGATTCCTGCACCATATGTTGGACCTCCCTCTTCAATTTGAGTCGCCTCAAGGGAGGAACGAACGTTCGTCATTTTCACAGCAGCCTAACCCCTTAAACGAACAGCTGTTGCTGCATGGCCAATCGGTGTAGCTGGTTCTAGCCGCTAAGGCGATGTGGAATGAAGAATTAGAAAAATATCGGATTGACGTTTGCATCGTTGCAATGCAATAAAAATTAATACTTTATAATTGCTTTAATTTCATGATCAAGTTTGCATCGTTGGAACGCAAAGAAAATTAATTTTATTTTCATTGATAAAATTCCTTTTTTGAGCGATTTGGGTTATGAACAACATTCGAACGCTTCTACGTATTTTCATTACAGATTTACGACCTTGCAAAAAAATGTCTTTCGAATAATAGTAAAAACGAAGAAATAACGAAAACATCGTAGATTTTGCCTACAAACTGCTTAACCATTTTTTAATTTGAATAATGACACTTATTGATAAAATCAACAATATGAAAGGGCAAAAAAAATCGTATGATAATAAACGAGGATATAAAAATATTCAAATTAACTTTCGTTGCTTTCCAACGTTATAAACTTCAACACCATAATAAATGCACTTACAGTATGATGATAAAACTTGCGTATGACCCGATTCTTTCTTCAAATTGTCAAAATTACGAAAATGGCAAGCTGTAGAAAAAAGAAGCTCTACTTACGACTAAAAACAACTTTAATCATTCGTTATTAACAAATTTACGAAAATTTGGACAATGGTCGAAATAAATGAGGAATTGAACAATTAAAAGAGAAAGAATGAACTTTCGTTGAGTTTCAACAATATGAACTTGAATACCATGGGAGAAACTCTTGCGTTATTTCGAACAAGGAAGGATCAAGCGAGCATAGTCGGGAACGTGTGGAATACCGGGCTGTGATCATTTTCGGAAAGTGCATTATCGCGACGGTAACAAGTGCGCAAAACGATCCGCGAGCATACGCGCAAGTTTTCTGCTTATATATATATATATATATATATATATATATACACATATATAAGCACGTATATTTTATACCCAAAAGCACACAGAGGATACAACAATAATGTGTTTGCGCCGTGTAACGAGCATGTACATGTAGATGCAAAAAGCATTCGCACAACACCGTGGCGCTTACGCGTATATACCGGGTGTCCCAGAAGTACCTAGCGAAATTTCAAGGCTAAGTAGATTTCGAGATTGCGAACGGAAAAGTCCTCTTCCATTTTTCTCTCGGGTCGACTGTTAATGAGACATTAATTAATTTGCGAGCGCGCGGTGGACCCGCTCGAGTGGTTTAGCGGCTATGCCCATAGACAGTTTTCGATGAAACGAATAATGGAAAAATTAACGTATACAAATGGTTTTTCGATCATAATCTTCCTGAATTAATAACGAAAATATTTAACGCTCATATTCCGGGTCTACTACGTGATTCCAGTCTAAAAAGAAATTTTAAACGTATGAATAATCATAACTTTGAAATTATTATGAATGATGATGGTGATCCTTAGGATGGAATAAATGTTGAACGGTTCCAGTTTTCTTTATACATTTTTTTACATATTTTTATTGATCCATCAAGAATATGTAATAAATCGCCCCCAATTGGCACCAGTGTGGTGAACGTGATATGAATGTGAAAAAAACCAAACATATTCTTCATCTGTATGCGTTTAGCGACGTTTACTCTCAGTTGTAGCAAAAACAAATAAAAAGTACGCAATGGCGGCGTGCTAAACTTTGATTATCAATTTTTCCTATTTTTCTGACCATTCTGCGAGTTATATATATTTAAAAAATGACTTCGACTCAATTCTGCTGCCAACGTTGAAAAACAGTCTACTGAAGGTGTATGCTAAATGACGCATGTAGTTTGCATCGTTGGTACGCAACGAAAATACATTTTTCAAATTATTCAACTTTTTTTCGGACGATTTAGGCTGTGACAATACAAAACAAAACGTTTGCACGTATTTCTATTAGAAATTTTTCTCTGCAAAAAACTAGATTATGCTACAAATTAAGAGATAAAAAAAAAGAACAAAAATAATAAAAAAATATCGCTGCATTCCAACGATGCAAACTTCAACGTCATGGCAAATCATGATATCAAAGTTTTGCATTGTGGGGATGCAACGAACATATTTTTCTCGTATAACCTATTTTTTTGTTGATTTATCTTGTCATCTCCATTAAGTACCGTATAAATTAAACCATTCTTAAAGTCGTCAATTTCGTTAAAAGTTCGGTAACATGGCTTGAAATTTTTCGAGTATACTATGGTGTATCTTCGCGACATTATGAACGAAAATCGGTTTATTGATAAATATTCACCTTCCGAAAGGAATACCTTAAAGTTTGCCGTAACCGCGCTCCCCGCGAGTACCCCTTATAATTTCTCCAACTCGCCCAATTGCACGAGTATCATTAAACAGATTTCTCAGACATATTCAGAAAAGTCTGTAGAACCATTTAAAAAAACTGAAAAAAAAAACGTTTCTCCAAACTTCCGACAGCAGTACCGCCTTAACGATCGACCGGAGAGCAAAATGCTCGAGGCCTTTTCTGCTGGAAATTTCGCAATCTACCTACCCTCGAATATTCGATTAATACTTCCGGGACACGGGGTACACATGCACACCCCTTTCGAATCCGCGGACCTTTCGTTTACGCCCCGCGTATAATTTCGCAACGTGGACTGTATCAAACGTGCCGCAAAAAAAGCGGACCTTCTCATGCGAGCGTTCGCATCGGTTGGACGCTCGTTCGCGCGCTTTTTTTCACACAAATATTAGCCAGCATACCGTCGACAATTCGCGTTTCGCTTCGAAACGACCGAAATAATATTTCGTTCCGTTCGTTTATGCAAACTTCTTCGTTTTTTTTTTTCCGTTCGTTTGTTGGTTTTGGCCCGTTCGCACGACGAAACGTGCACGCATTATGTGCTTGCGGAAATATTCAATCGAGCTTCCGGGAACGAGGAGAAACGACCGCCAATAAATACACTCGCGATACTAAAGTATACGTTTCCCGCCGGCGTTATATTCGTTCGACGGGGGAATATATCACTGATCGCCCGAAAACCGAACTTCCACACATTATGCACCGTACAGTCACTCAATAGATGCACAAACACACACACACACACACACACACACACACACACACACACACATGCACAATAGGGAAAGTCAGGGAGGCTTTGCTACCAATGCTCCTCCCTTGCCAAGCTGTTATTCTCTGATGTAGAAACTTCCTTTTCTCCAGTTTATGCAGCTGAGGAGCTCTCACACAGTGTACCTTACAGAGAGTGCACAAAGAGCGCGAACACCGAGATGGCAATTTCCTGGCTTGTCCCTCGACTTTGTTACGGTGCACGAAATATAACGTCAGCTGCAATATTAACCTTTATATATGTATATACATATACATATTCTCTTCTTATTATATATATACAATGAGTATCATTACTAAATATCATGCATATTAATTCTGAATATTTTGTTCTCATTATACTACATATATATATATATATAGTATAATGAGAACAAAATGTTCAAAATTAATATGCATGATATTTAGTAATGATACTCATTGTATATATATATAATAAGAATGAGAATATGTATATGTATATATATATATATATATATATATATATATATATGTGGGTAGTATAATGAGAACAAAATATTCAAAATTAATATGCATGATATTTAGTAATGATACTCTTTGTATATATATAATAAGAATGAGAATATGTATATGTATATATATATATTATAAATTAATATAAACTCAATATAAACTGAAATTCCAGCATACAGTAGGACATGATCTGACCTATCGACAGTTGCAGGACTATTCATTCGTAACAGGACACCCTATATATAGTGATCTTTCATTTCAGATCGTTGGAATGGAAGGAAAATGAATTATTTTTCATTGATAAGATTTCTTTGTTGCCAATTTCGGCTATGAAAATAATTCCAACGTTTTTACATATTTTTATTACACATTCAAGATCTCAAGTTGCAAAAAAAGCTTCTGCATAATAATGTAAATAAGAAAATGGCGAAAAAAAATTGTTGCATTCCAAGGATGCAAAGTTTAACATCATTATCTATTAAAATGCTATAGCTAAAATATTTCCGCCAGTTTCGTATTCGACTACGCGATCGAGGACTTTTGACACGAGAAAGAGAGATGGGGGTTAAACATTGCATCGTTAGAATGCAACGAAAATTCTTTTCAATTCCTTATTTTCATTATCACCCAAAATCATACTTTGCACATTTGGACTGTAGATCGCTAAATAAAAATCCTAAAAAATCTTTCCATCGTTTTCATAGCTCAATTTGACTAGGCAAATTTGGGGAGAAAAAGAAAAATAATGTTTGTTCCGTTCCAACGAAGCGACCTTCAACGTCGTCATTTAGAACTCCACACGGGCCCTTTTTTGTCGGCATCGTTGGGAATACATTTTTACCAAGCGGCGTCGCATTGTATTCAACGTAGGAGCGCGCAGCTGATCGTTAAAGCCTTCGAAGTCGAGGACAAAATTGACGGCGGCGTCAATACCTCTCGCCACGATTTCGTATTGATTTCCGCATAGTTCTCGCCGCTATCGCGCGCGCCGGCTTCCGTTCCGCATTAAACAGATGGGGGAAGAGAGAAAGATGCCAGACGTCAGAAAAGCGTTCGGCTGTACGTAGGTACATCTATATAGCATTGTGCTCCGAAGGCTCACCCGGTGTGATGTGCTTGTCCATGGCTCCGTACGAAGGCCGAATTGCGCAATCGACTGATATGACACTGCAAAGTATACGCACACATACGCCAACCTGGCCACAGGCGAAACCGCAGAAGCGAAAAAATTGCCGATACTTTTTATTTTTACTTTTTCATTCTCCCCCCCCATCCTCCCTCCCTCCCTCCCCCAAGCTAGTCGAGACTGTTAATCCGTTAAGGATTTTCAGTCCCTATAAAACATGTTAATGTTAATTGTTCAATAAATAGCTTCTTAATCGTCATGAAATTTTTACGCGACCTCCTGAATACTTTATGTAAAAACATACAAAATTTTCAGAATTCTATCATCATTACTTCAACCTCCTTAAGGGTTGAAATAAAAAATGATGAGAAAATTCTCAAAATTTCGTATGTTTTCGTATGAAGTATTTAAAAGGTCGTGTTAAAATTTCACGACGATTAGGAAGCTCGTTATTAAAAAATTAACATTTTGTTAAGAACAATTTTTAAAAGAAATAAAAAAAAAATTATCAATAAACTTCGTTTTGTTTCCGTTGCTTTCAGTATATTGTAGATATTACAAAATTGAGAGGTCGAAAAAAAAACTCATTGCAAAGTTACATCTGTTTCCATAAGACAGCATTTAATTTGTGAATGTTAATTGTTCAATAACGAGCTTCCTAATTGTCGTGAAATTTTTACACGACCTCTGAAATACTTCATACAAAAACATACCAAATTTTCAGAATTTTGTCATCATTTGCGATTTGGGACTCAACATCCTTAATATTGAAATTCTTACACAGTACTTTTATTATTGTTATCTTTATCATTTATTATTATTATTAATCATTTTTACATGTAATAAAAAAATTATCTAGCGACGTCATATATGCGCAAAATTGTAGTGCACATTTAGACTACAAAAATCACTGGAACATATTTGAAAATTCTTTTTAGGGTTCCTAAACTTAAACTTGGAAAAAAAGGGTTTAGATAGTAATAATAACATAGAAATGTAAAAATAAAGAATTTCAGTTGCATTTGAACGATGCAAATTTCGATACCAATAATAATAGTTATATATATTTATAATATATAATATTTGATAATCGTACTACTAAACTCATTTGTGTAATTACCCATCCATAGAGTATATCAATTTATATATACATGTATACATGTGTGTGTGTGTATAGGTATATTGATAAATGATGATTGTCCGGCACCCAACTCATCGCAGACGTCTTTTATCGTTCGGGCTATTTATCGGGTTGGCTCCGATCCTATATATCTATAAATTGGTACAGCATGATCGCCCACACTAATACCGCTGAATATAACACACGCCCAAGGCCGCCCGGATGCGTTATTACTCGCGGCTCCGGCCCAAAACGATCTTTCGTCTCCGGCTGGCGAGAACATTTTAAATATGCGCGCGTCCACGTAATACCATAGCCGAGTATAGTACAGATACGCGCGTGATACGGTAGGACGACGAGAGTCGCCGAGACACATAGACGCTCTCTGGACGTACAGTTACAACAATAAGTACATTTAAGGACCTTTAACATTTAAGTACCTTCTACATTTAAGTGTATTTAAAACCGAATTTAAAAATATTGTTTTGCTTTCCTTAAATAAATTGTCAAAAATGACCCTTGATCTTGCCCTCACAAAGGTACATTCCCCCTTTAGCTAAGACGCAAATAAGTTTTTTAGTCGCCGATTATCGTCTGTTTGAATATTACGAACGAGTGAGTGCCTAATTGTGGGAAATTTTCCAAAAATCACACTTACCATGATAACTCGAAATGCTTAGACTTTGGACGAAGGTAACCTAGGTTAGATACGTTCCTGACGAGGTGACCTACCATCCCCTTAAGGCTCTGCATCGACCTTCCTTACACCCTGCATATATATCGGATGTGCAAGTAAACGGCGAGTGTACTTCTGTCGAGTGTGTAATAACACACCGCGTGTGCTTAATACCAACCGCAGAGTCCACCACCGCGAGGAAAAACAAGAAAAACAAACGTATCGCCTCGAATTAAATATAGAATTTTCCAGCTAGCAAAATAACGCTGCCCTTGAATTTATCATTTACTACTCGTATTTGATTCAATTTTGCCACACATTCGTTTCAACGAATTAGCTCCGGGTTTTTTCAGGAAAGAAAGAAAAAAAAATACGTCACGCTGACAGAGCATTGAGAAAAAAAATGAACCCGCGAAAAACATTAACAAAAAATGCTTTGGCGAAGTATTGGCTGAAGAAATATCACGCTACGATGTTCCACGATGTTTTCCGTTTCTCGAGACTCTGGAATGCGTCTGGGGATTAGTCATCAACGGATCTGCGTAGTAAACTTGGGGCCCGACAAACATGTCAGTTTTCATTTTTCTCCGATGCGAGTATTGGGATAGCGAGGTCGGGAATTTAAATGCAATTAATACATAGCCTTGCCAAGTATCTTTGTTTTTGTTGGAATAATATTGATGAACCATCGATATGATGTTATTTAAACAAAGAGCGCAAAAAAATGCATTAAAAAATGCTTCGTTGAAGTACTGCTTTCGGATATGTGAAAAAAGCTTGTAAAATTCGAAGTTGATCGGTGCAATGATTTTTTAGATATCGTGGCGAGCGATTTTAAAGTAGTCATTTTGAGACAAACGTGTTTGAAGTCCGCTGCTTCCCGGAACCTTTATATAAATGCCCATAACTACCTCAATTTTAAAAAGATCGACTTGAAATGTTCAGAGAATTTTTTTGAAATATCATACTTTGAGAATCCGTCGAAAACCAAAAATCGATATTTTCAAACATTTCAACTAAGTGTAAGGCCTTAAAATAATATATGCATATGTATATTGTATGTGTACACGATTTGGTGCTTAATATTTATTGATTATGTAAATACTGCATAATTTAGGATCCAATAGTACGAGAATATTTGAAAATGTATATACTGTATATATGAGGTATTCCACGTGAATCCGGTGGAATTTTTCCCTGATCCCCGCCGATTCGATTAATTTTTTTAAATCTTATTCCATTGACTCCAAAAGATACCCTGATTTTTTTTACATTTTTCGAAACAATCCATAGCCAAAAAAAAAATCCCAAAAAACAAAACGCCCCGATTTAAAAATCTGAAAAAATTCCCAAAAATGCGTGATTATATCTAAAAAAAATTCAAGCCATCACCCGCAGTGGGAGTATGATTTTTGCTGTGCTTTCTGAGCGATTAACGTTTAAAAAAATCCGAAAAATTCAAAAACCGCTTTCTTCGGGCGGATACTTAAATAGTTTGATACGCCCAATGAATTTTTTAAATCATGTTTGTATAACCAAATCACAATCATGGACCGTGAACAGTTAGCAGTCCAAAAGTTCTGGTGTTAATTTCAATTGAGGTCGTCTTCAGCACAGAAAAAATCATACTTCCACTGCGGGCGATAGCTTGAAAATTTTTACATATAATCACGGATTTTTTGAATTTTTTTCCGATTCTTAAATCGGGGCGTTTAAAAAAAAAACAATTTTTTTTACCTAGGGTTTTTTAGAAAAATGTTTAAAAAATCCAGGGTGTGTTTTAGAGTCAATGGAATCAGATTTTAAAAAATCGAATTGGCAGGGGTCAGGGAATAAGTCCACCGGATTCACACGGAATACCTCATACATATATATATTCCCAATTATATTTATTATATTGGTTATATAATTATTTATTATCACCATCATTGGTTTATTATTGCTACGCAATGTGTATAACTGTATAGATAATGTATAATATTGAATTTGATCAACAAGTTATTATAGTACTAAAAGCAATTTATTATAGTATTTGCATAAATTAAATTTGCACGTGTTGCTGCAACAAAACCGTGTTTTTCTTCCCAGTGCCCCAAACAAATGAAAACGACAATGAATTAATTGGTAATTGGTCCCTCGCGGGATCATCCAGTGTTGCAATCATCGTGTTCGCGATCCTACCATAAATATGTAATATGCCATGACGTACGTCGCAGTCCACTAATCCAAATGACACCGACAATTAGACTCCATCCGCAAACTGCTATGTAAAAGCATATTTTTTTTCTCGTCCTTCCATACATTTATCCGTAAGCGCAGTATCGCGAATTGTTAACTTTACGTAACCGTGCATATTTTGAAAAAGAATCCTCAAACCATATCATCGTAGTTATATCTGGCGTTCGTCTTCCGTTTGCTGACGGAACGTGCATAGCGAAGAGAAATGTCGAGCCTCGGCGCACACAGTCGCATCCAACGGCCGCACTCCGTCGCCAACGTGTTTAATCTTTGACACTTGGGAATGCGATAGGAGCTGCAAGTCTGTTACCAGTTGGCACCGATCACGTTGACAACTTTATTAATATTTATTGTATCGGGATCCTTAAAAAGGCAAGATCGGAGCTATTTATCGGATAACCCGTATTCCGTATTCTTGCGACGTGAGGCGAGAGGAAAGAGATTAGGTGAAGGACTCGCGGCGTCTGTGAAAAATTTATTCGATGTTGAGGCCTCAGGCCACAGTAACGGGTATAAAATTATGGGCGAATTTAACCATTTTTTTTCGTATGCAAAAATGATTTTTGATTAATTTTATGGGACTAATAAATATTTCAGTGCGGCCATTAAAAAAATGCATGTATTTTTGAAAATTAAACTGCTCGGTGGCACGTGTTCTCCTTATCCCAGCGCGTCTAAATTTTACACAGATTTTTTTTTTCATATCTTGATTAGATTTTTGCTAGACGTTAAAATTTTTTTACCGAAGCTAAAATAACGGCCACCCTAATATATATATATACATATATTCCTTCCTACATATATATATACATATATATGTAGGAAGGAATATATGTTCTTACATATACATATATATATACATATTTGTAGGAAGGAATATATATATATGTAGGAATACATGTATGTAGGAATATGTAGGAATATCCAGGAATTCCTACATTCCTACATAGGAATTCCTACATCCCTACATAGGAATTCCTACATTCCTACATAGGAATTCCTACATTCCTACATATGAATTCCTACATTCCTACATAGGAATTCCTACATGCCTACATAAGAATTCCTACATTCCTACATAGGAATTCCTACATTCCTACATAGGAATTCCTACATTCCTACATAGGAATTCCTACATTCCTACATAGGAATTCCTACATATATGTAGGAATACATATATATGTAGGAAGGAATATATGTAGGAAGATAGGAATATATCTTCCTACATATATATATATATATATATTCCTTCCTACATATATATATATACATATATTCCTTCCTAACACCCTGTATATATATACAGGGTGTTAGGAAGGTCGATGCAAATCCTTAAGGAGGTGATAGGTCACCTCGTTAGGAACATATCTAACCTAGGTTACCTCAGCCCAAAGTCTGAGCATTTCGAGTAATCGCAGTAAGTATGATTTTTGAAAAATTTCCCAAAATTTGCTACCTCCGCAAAACTGAAACTCCAGCGTATAGTAGGACACGACCCGAGCTATCGACAGTCGCAGGATTATCCATTCGCAACAGGACACCCTGTATATATATCCCGTGTAAATGTTCGTATCTGGTGGCGAGTCTCCAGCACGTGGGATGCAGCCGTGCGCCAGTATATCACGTTAACGAAGCCCAACGCGGCCACGACAGCTTAATTATCCGCGCAAGTCAGCCTCGGCTCGGTGCTCAACGCACCTACATTCTATTCTACATTGTCGTAAAAATAACAGAATCGATCGTTGTGCATCGGGTGCACCGCGTCGTGGCGGTAATCGTATACTGCTCGCGTCTGACGAGGCGTCTGCGCCATCAGCCAAAAACGAGACGCCGAGAGCAGCAGCAGGCTGTCCGCTCGCTTGGCCGAAAGAAGATTCGCTTCGAAAAAAGAACATCGCAATATCGAACGACCCTCTAAAAAAATCTGCAGAGCCTCTCGAGCGTTCGGGCAATATATATTTTTTTTTATAAAGTACCGCCACACCTGATGTACGCGCATCACGATAAATAAGAAGCAGGCGGACAAAACCGGACTTGTCCACATTACGACGATTTTTTTTTAAATTTTTTTTCGTATCCTTTAAGCACACCTTTATTAGGTCCCGAAATATTTTTGATCAAATCCGGCTCTGAATACCTCAAAATTTGCTGAAAACAACTTTTTCAATCAAAAAGCCTGTTTTTAGGCACGAAAAAAAAAATGTATATATATATGACGCGGTGTGGACAATTCCGGTTCGTTTCGCTTCGCTCCTCAAATGCATTCGGTGACAGTGTACTGCGCGGCTGCGACTCGAATCTATACGGAGACGATAATCTCGGCTAATCGCATCATCGTCCAAGTAGGATCCCGTTTCCTCGGGAGGGGGAGGGGGAGGCTCTCGCTTGCAGGAGCTTGCGAAACGAGATGCACTGTGTGGAATATCACCGCGGTGATAACGGCCACCAGGCGTTTCTAGTTAGACCACTGATGCCACCAACAGTTACGGAACATTTGCCAAACTTCGTCACGTCAATTTATCATTACGCGCATATATTTATAGCTGTAGCTTCAGTAGCTGTAGCTTCTGTATATATGGATTAGGGTGGTTAAAAAAATCGATTCTTTTTTCTTAACGGAAAATTGAAGTGTGTTAAGAAAAAAAAAGTTTTGCAAAATTTGCTCCGACGCGTTTTTCATGTTTTTTTTTTCATGATTATCGGAGTATTAATTTTTTTTATCTCGATGCAGATAATGTTAGTGCGTGATCCAATGTAAGTCTTGATTTTTTATTTTCATTTTTTATATTTTTTTTACCATAAATTTAGATAAATTTTATTTTATATTTTTTTTTACCATAAACAATTTGTATTTGCAGCTTAAGAATCAATAAATGTAATTCGGTGGTGAAAATTATATCAAACACTTGATGAACGAGAACACGGTGTTTACATCATTAAACGTCTAACAAGTATGCGTATTTTTTTGGAGTAGTATGTTGTTTTGGAGTAAGAAAACAAAAGAAGAAATAAAATTGACGAAAAATCGAAAAAAAAGATTTAAATCGTTTGAGCACTACCTAAAAAAATGTTTAGACCTTTCAAATTTTGTATGAATTACTTTTTCATAACGTAGTAACATTTTCCGTTGGGTACCGCGAAAAAAAAATTAATTTTTTTTGCACCACCCTAATATATATATTTAGTTAGAGATTAGATACTTGAAAACGAGAGGTTGCAGAAGTACAACGTCTAATTCACAAATTTCCTTTAAAAAATAGGAAACTTCTTAAACCAGACAGTTGATACAAACTGTTATTTGCTTCCGGATGAGTTCGAAGCTTGCAGCGGTGGAATGCTATGAATATTTTTTCTCTCTCAGCTTATCATTCGAAGATGCTTATTCGGAGATCCGCAATCGAAAGCTGCGAAAAAATTATTTGGCATACAAATGAATATAGGGAAATGAAGATATAAAAAGAAATTTTCGTTGCATTCCAACAATGCAAACAACTTGCGTCTGGAAATCCCACGATGATCAGGCGATCTCTAGGGAAAACCCGTTTCGTAATTTTTCATTGTCGTAGTTGAGGTCATCCCAAGATAAAAAAGTGAGTGGCCGTATTGAGGAAAATAGGTGTGGGAGCGGTTCGCAAAATGAGTGTCCGATTTTTTTAAAATGGAGTCGATCTTGAAATCAGTTTGATGCATCCACGTAGATGAACAACTAGGGAACAACTAGGAACAATATTGTGTGTGATTTTTTTTCTCGAAAACCAATATATATATATATTTTAGGAGTTTAAAATTTTCTATATAATAATATTATATATATAAATAATATATAATATTATTAATATCTATTAATATCTAACTATATAAATAATATATCATATATAATAAATTCTAAATAATAAGAGTTTTTAAGTTTCTTATTAGTAGTGACACTCGGTAGATATACCGCGCGAGGCAAACACTATTAGCAGTAAATATATTTTCTAATCTACCAAACTTAGCTGAAAACTAGAAAGAAAAAAGGGTCATCGAGTGATAGCCATGAGGTTCATCCAGGTGGAGGCGCTTCGAAGATTTCAAGACCACCTCCATTTTAAAACTTTTTTTTCCCCAGAATTTCATGGGGAAACTTTTTTTTCCCAGAATTTCATGAAGGAACTAAAAATGGGTTCACACATCAAGCTTCAAGATGATCGATATAAATTGAGTATATAAAAAACGATGAAACAATAAATTTCAATGTTTTCAGCGTAGAATCGATTTACAAAGTGGTGCGAGCATTTACTCCTATAAAAGCTGCTCAAATGTCACCACTTTCAATGTACCTTTGCAATCTGATTGTAGTGTCTGATTAATCACGTCAGATTAATAATGAACAGGCTCTAACTGAGGTTTCAATAGTTTAATACTAACCAAAATGTAAGTGAATCGTACGGCTTTGTATGCATTGTTCGCAACTAAGAATCTTATCGATTAGTTTTGGAAAGCAGTGGGAAGTTTGTGATTTCCATAATGAATGTGGATTCCCTTCAATGAAATGTGAGATACAATTTACTTTTGTCAGCGCAGAATTAAATTCTCCGCCACATGTTTCCTTATCCAAAGCAGATCGAAATTTTGGGCGTGAACTTATTTTCAGTTCCTGCGTAAAATGCTGAAAAACATAGTGGTCTCATTAAAAAATATAGGTGACTTTGAATCATGCGCCTCCACCTGGATGAACCTCGAACTATGCACCTTTGTAGGAAAAGTTTTCTCCTAAGTCCGATAGGTTGGAAAATATTTTTACCGCTAATAGTTGTTGCCTCACCCGGCATAACAACGTATGCCAAGTTTCCTCGCTGCAGCAAGAACGCCGGGAAGAAACTTCCTGCTTCGTGGCGTATCGGCCAGACGTATGGTATACCTGAGGGAAATGAAAACACTCGCCGCGCGACATCGTTCCTTATTCTACCTTGCCCGCGTACATTCATTGCCCTTCGTTCGATGAACACGTACAATGCGCGGTAGGAGCGCACTTTGGCAGGATGTTGACTGCCACGTGGATGGAAAAAGTATTTATGGGTGTACGAGAGAGCTCGTTCAGCAGCTGGACGAACGTTCAAAATGCGCAGTACGGTGCCCACCTCGTATGTCATTGCACACATATGTGGAACCGAGATCCTCCCACTTTATTTCCCATTCTTGTGTGGCAAGATTGATACTGCGTATACAACTAATTCGCACCGTGTTCATAATGCTCGTCACACGAGCCACCAACAAACGTGCTTGCAATTCGATAAGAGAAGCGGACACGGGGATACATACAAACGCCACCCTCCCCAGACGTACACGTACAACGAAACCGTCAACGAAAGACGCATCCGAATTCGAAATTTTTGCATTTTGCTGACAATTTCGGGGAAAAAATCGAATCCACATGCAACTATATATGGGAAATCTGCTTAACGATGTTGAGTCCCAAATCGCAAATGATGATAAAATACTGAAAATTTGGTATGTTTTTGTATGAAGTATTTCAGAGGTCGTGTAAAAATTTCACGACAATTAGGAAGCTCGTTATTAAACAATTAACATTCACAAATTAAATGTTGTTTTATGGAAACTGATGTAACTTTGCAATAAGTTTTTTTTTTTGACCTCTCAATTTTATAATATCTACAATATACTGAAAGCAACGGAAACAAAACGAAGTTTTATGATAAATTTTTTTTTATTTCTTTTAAAAATTGTTCTTAACAAAATGTTAATTTTTTAATAACGAGCTTCCTAATCGTCGTGAAATTTTAACACGACCTCTTAAATACTTCATACAAAAACATACCAAATTTTCCGAATTTTCTTATCATTTTTTATTTCAACCCTTAAGGAGGTTGAAGTAATGATGATAGAATTCTGAAAATTTGGTATGTTTTTACGTGAAGTATTCAGGAGGTCGTGTAAAAATTTCATGACGATTAAAAAGCTATTTACTGAACAATTAACATTAACATGTTTCATAGGGACTCAACATCCTTAAGATGACATACAGTGTCTTTTACGATAAATATTTAAATAAATGACGTCGTATGAACTCACGGCCAAGTGTATATCCACAAAGGTTTATTATTGCAATGAAATAGGATCGGTTCCCTGAAATTGATTCTATCTGGGCATAATTAGGTCGACGTGTGTAAGATGACATACATGTGTCATCTTAGACTGAAGTATGTCGTCTTACACACGTCGTCCTACATGTGGTTTTTTATTTTTCTATTTTGCATTTCGGTAATTGATGCCCCGACATTAGCTATTAGTTACTAATGACTAGTTATTAGTTACTAATGGCCAGCTATTAGTTACTAATAACTAACATTAGTTATTAATGACTACGAACTAACATTAGTTATTAGTGACTACGAACTAATGAGTTATTAGTAACTACGAACTAATGAGTTATTAGTAACTACGAACTTATGAGTTATTAGTAACTACGAACTAATGAGTTATTAGTAACTACGAACTAGTGAGTTATTAGTAACTACGAACTAATGAGTTATTAGTAACTACGAACAAATGAGTTATTAGTAACTAATAACTTACGAGTTATTAGTAACCAATAACTTACGAGTTATTAGTAACCAATAACTTACGAGTTATTAGTAACCAATAACTTACGAGTTATTAGTAACTACGAACTAATGAGTTATTAGTAACCAATAGCTAACGAGTTGTTAGTAACTAATAACTAACCAACGAGTTAGTAACTAATGTCCTGGGGTTAGTTATTTAAGTTAAAAAGTAGCAAAATAAAAAGTACCTGAAGATTGACGTGTGTAAGACGATATACTTTAGTCTAAGACGACATATGCATGTCATCTTACACACGTCGACCGAATTATCCTCAGATACATTAATTTCTGGGTTAAAGGTTAGTTTATAGCAACCAATATTTGATGGAACATTATTATAGTGACGACGAAGTGTTGCCGTTAAACTGTTTGGATGGTAAAAGCCAACCCAATTTTTTTCTTCTTTACAGCTTCAATGGTCTTGTGCATGTGTTCCTGCGACTTGTCATAGGAAAAGGTTCAATTGGGAAGGGTAATACGTAAAAACCCTTTGGAAATCAGAAAATGAAAAAAATTATCTTCAATTAGTATATTCGAATAATAACATAATGTTAATTAAAGAGAAAAAGTTCCATAAGGACATTATTACTAGATATTGTATGATGCATTGTACATGATAATATGTAATTATATGTGATATAATAATGTAAGAAGAATCAGAGACAAATCAATTTTACCGCTGATTTATTGTTAGTTCGTAAAAATTAACCTCGTTATTTAAGCTTCTGAATGAGATTTCCCAAAGTCCAGATTTGGCTGAATTGCATTCTCGCCGCGGAAAACCTGCGGTTCTCCGATTTTACTCAAAACTTCGGCCGTCGCTTTCATGATAACACATACAACTAGCTAGGTATCGCTCGTTTCATAGTGCAAGATGGGACTGCGGCGTATTTGCTGCAGTGTATTTCGACATAGTGTTTACGCTCGCCACGTGTTCCTTTTCCAAAGGGTTTCATCACTAAAATTAAATTTTAATCGCGTGCACTTCAGCTCCCCTATTAAACCTGAAATAATGAGAACAAGGAAATGTCATTTACCTCGTGCTCGGCTTCAGTCAGGATAAAATTTAACGACGTTGCGACGGAGACTGCACATCAGGGCACACGAGTTTCGAGTTCTTGCTGCACCGATGTAGAACTCCAAAATACGAGTGTCGGAAGCTTTTGTAGAATGGATCTATAAAAATTAGAGAGCGAGGGAGATATATATATATACATTAGGTCAGGTAGACAATGGCTGCCAGAGGAAGATAGAAAAAGATGCAGATGGCGAGATCCGAAGGTCCGAGGAATCGAATCAATTACCATCCGCCATAATTAGCCCTTTCAACGAACCCTAACTCGTCTCTCCACTAAACGAAAGGGGAGCCCCCGGACCCCACACATTCATGCTGTCGAAGTTTGCATCGTTGCAACGCAACGAAAACTATTTCTTACATTTTATTTTCCTCATTTTTATTATTATACATATTGTTTTATAGATTTATATTGTAGATCGCTTAATAATATCTTAAAAATCGTTGAGGGATGGTTGTTGGCGAAAACTGCTAAAGAAAGTAAAAGAATTCAATGATATTCAGGGTTGTTACGCATATAGAAAACAGGGCAAATCGGGAAAACTCAGGGAATTTCTTTCCTCCCGGAATAATCAGGGAAAAGTCAGGGAATTTTGGAAATTCTTTGGAATTTTCTCACAATTTACTTTTTGAAAGCGATGCGAAAAATAAAATCGACTTGACAAAAATCTGAACAGTATAAAAATAAATATTTTTGTATGTTTTTAATATTTATATTATTCCTCATTATATACAAAAGAAAGTTATGTCAGTGCCAAACATTGAGAATTAAAAAACTCTAAACTAATGTACTGCAAAGCTACATTTGTAAATTAATGTAAATTAAAAGTAAAGGTACACAAATATATTTGCATTCGATCTGTCGATACACAACAAGTATTTATATTTATTTTTCGTTTATTTTCACCAGCATACAAATGTTTCTTTATAATGAAGAAAATCTTCTGTATTTGCTATTAATGTATTTTTTTAACTTCATAATGTTTAAATTATGTTTCGAATTTCAGTTAAGAAAAACAAATATCAATTTTATCAAATTTCCACATATGGAAACCTGGAAAAGTCAGGGAATTTCTGAGTCAATAATGCGTAACAACCCTGACATTAAATAATTTTCATCAAATTCCAAAGACGCAAATTTATAATCTTATACACAAGTGTATTCGCCCCGTCTCTTTTATTGCTTTGTTTTCGTCCTCTCTTCGTAGCCTCGTCGATACCTCGCGAAAGAATGTAAAAAATTTCCGTCCAGAGAGACTCTGATGTCTGGGTATTCCCTCCTGCAGCCTTTTTATCTGAGTTGCTTACCCCTCCCTGCAATAATCACGCAAGCCTTGCGGCGCTCGTGGATACCAATGAAAGAAGTCCCAATCGCATCAAATATGGAGGAAAAGAAGCACTCGCGATAATACGTATGCAGGTCTAACAGTCGAGAAACTATCATAGTGCAAATAATGCCACGGGTCTCATGGTCACATGGAATTTGATACCCAAAATGACGGAGGAATGGAAGAAAGCTTGATCTTTGGTACGTGCCTGGATAAGCGAGAATGGAAAAGTTCAGAATGACAGGGCACTGTCTAATTTTAGGATATATGAAGCCAGGATCGATGATGCCCACCAAGTACGATTGGTCCTGATTGATGCTCTGCGGAAAAAATTCAAAATTTTTTTCAATTCAATTCAATTCAATTCAATTTTTTCAATTTCAATTCAATTCAATTCAATTCAATTTTTTCAATTCACAAAATTCAAAATGAATCAAAAAATTCAATTCAAAATTCAAATGCTCTGCGGAAAAAATTCAATTCAAAATTCCCTGTTGGACTCAAGACATCCTCGTACACTTGGCACTATAGTTTTCTTGCTTATTTTTGCACATGATAATTCGTCCTGTTTTCGCAACATCCTCAACATGGTTCACTGTATTTGGGAAGGACCTACAATTCGTAAGACGGTCGTACCATCGAACTGGCAGGAAAAAAAAACATTTAAAAAATCCATTGATGCCGGCGGGGATGGAGCTCGGGACTGAAATATCAGCCAGCATAACCGACTTTACCGATGCTATAGTAGCTCTATAATTAAGAGGGAATGATACCTTATCGCGGTCGGTATGGTAGAACGATTATAGATTCCCACGAACCTCTGAAACGGCTCTTCAGATCCCGTCGAAACTTTGCCAAACGACGTCAAATAGATAGACGAACGGCTGTCTTCTCCTCAAATTATCCGAATTTGAGAGAAAAAAATGTAGATTGGGTTATCATAAGCCAATCTACATTCTATTTCTCAAAATCAGAAAATTTGAGAAGAACAGAGCCATTCATCTATCTATTTGACGTCGTTTGGCAAAGTTTCGACGGGATCTGAAGAGCCGTTTCAGAGATTTGTGGGAATCTATAATCGTTCTACCATACCGACCGCGATAAGGTATCATTCCCTCTTAAGTAAAAATCGTCTAGATCAGTTAGACAAGTGTCGTGTAATGAATTTCCAGACAAAGGTAGCCTTTAGTAATTCATTCCGATCCTCCGCCTTCAACGAAGCATCATCCTTCCAAGACGATTCCATCATCGCTTTCCGTGGACGAATCGACGTAATTTTTTTAAATTACCTGCCAATGTCCTTGATCAGATGGCAACAAACGTAGCGCAAAAAAATCGTGCGTGCTTCGACGTTTTCTCTCGAAGGCTCCCTCGCGCGCGCGAGTTCTCTACTTACTGATGCTGCTCTATATTCTTCATCGATTAGTCTTGTCGTTCTCTTATAGGGCACGTGACTGCAGCAGCGAAGGCCGCGTGGGTCGAGGCTACCGATTGCGACATCTCGCTAAGAGCCTACCCCCCTTCCCACTTCTGAATGTATAATGTATATAAACACACATACCCCGTGTACAGTATGTGTATGACACTTTTGCTTCCACTTTTGTGTGTTCTGCACAGGGACATATCTGTATTTCTTCTCCCTTCTTGCGCTTCCCCATGTGGGTTGCCCTCTTCTCTCGGTTTGATCATGAATAAGAATCCTCCGATGTAGACCCCAGCCCCTCTCCCTCCCCAGTCGCGCGTGTTGCCAAGTTTTTCCACGACGGGTAAGCTCCCACGACACACACCGTTGCCAGCACTTTGGAAACACCCTCGATCTTTTCCGCGACAATTTTCAAGGCTCCATGCGGCTCGATGCGAATGTGGGGAAAGACAGTCCACTGGCGGAATTGAATCCAAAAAGAGTCGCTGATTCAATCGAAACGTACAAATCGACCGTAACTGCGAATCGTCCTCGAAGCCACGCACGTGGAGTAAACTCACTGTTCGGTTAATTGAACCATTGGATTAAGGAAGCTTTCCAGTGTGACAGCCCGAAAAATCGCTGTTTTTCGCGATTTTTTTTTTTAAAGAAAAAATAATCTAATCGGTCTGGTTTTTTTTTTGTATATTAATTGGGTATTGAAGAATACAAAACAATTTTTTAAAGATCGATTTATTTATTAATTAATATCTATAAAAATGATGAAACAATTGTTGCAGAAAATGCACTTGGATGTGGTATCCACGTTGGGGGTCACAATTTTGATCTGAAACAAAAAAACACAAAAAGATTATTGATCGGTATATAATTGGCTTTCGTGCTATGGAGGCTTTTTTTTTTTTTTTTTTTTTTTTGCAAAAATGGCGCCGGTTTGAACAAAAAGTATCGATTTTAGCATTTTTTTGGCAGTTTTTTTTACAAAAAAATAGGAAGATGTCAAAAAAAAAAAAGCTTCCATAGCACGATAAACAATGACGTTAAGAATATTGTGTAAAAAATTCAACTCGATAGCTTTAAAACTCTGCCCTCCAAGTTGGACACCGTTTTGAAAAATGCTGTTTCGAGAAAAACGCGTTCAAAGTTTCGCTGTAGCTGTAGCGCTCCGTTGCCTTCTTCCAAGAAATGCTGTACAGTAACCGAAATAATCTGAATTTCGGCATGAAAATTTCAGGGAATATTCGGAAGAGTGTATACTATTCGATAAAGCAAAAAAAAAAATCGATTTTTTGAAAATTTCACACTGGAAAGCTCCCTTAAGATGATGTGTGCTTTGATGCGCGAAGTGCTTGGCAGTGTGAAACGTTTCCTCGTCATTTTTAAATTCGTTTATCGAATCTGAAAGACTCGTCTTACTGTGCACCGCTGTCCAGCGAACATTTTGGCATCCCCGTAGTACCATGAGATCGGAAAGAACATTGGCGGTTCCTTCCACAATTCGAAACGCGATGCCTGTTATTATAATCACAGTTCCCCTTCGACTTTCAAAGAACTCACAGCTACACCTCGATATTCTTCATTTCTACATAGCCAATGCGCCCTTCCGTAAATATATGTGTGACCGTGTGTGCGATCTGCAAATGGGACGGAAAAGGATGGAACCCGAAAGAGCCGACGGCTACGTGGTTGCATATATCTATACACCCGTCTAATTCCTTCAGACAGGTAAACGGCGCCGTTTCGCATACTTTACGATCTCCCGAAATGGGATCCAACGCAAGCTTTAGCGAACGTAACCTCGCCTCGTTCCATCCCGGTCTCCCTTGCTCGCGAGTTATCTTAATTCCCCGCGAATATATATGGACGAATATATAGATATACACAGACACGGTTGATTGTGTGTACCTGACTGAAAGAGCGAGGACTGCACGCGAGCTCGTGAACTACGTCGTACTCTCGAGAGGAAAGAGGAACGTGGAGAAAGCGATTGGTGAAAGAATCGTGGGTGGCTTCAGCTCGTTTAAGCATACCGGTTGCAATAAAACAGTGCCCCGAACATAGATATCCCGCAAGTCCGTCGTGCACGGTCTAGTCGACGGCTTTTGCATGCTTCAGCTTCGCAACAACATGAACGTTCCACCAGGTTGATCGATACTCTCTTCAAAACGTTAACCCAAAAGGTACCACCGTTTAGCGCAAGTCCATAACTACTTTGAAGTGCCTGAAAAATGTTGGGGATTTTCAAAAAAGGGAACCTCGGGCATTCGGCGTCGAGAGGCTGAAGACTTGAGTGAATTGGGTAGATAATGCCAATGTGAATTCGGCACTTTGGAAAACGGGACCAGCCGATGCGAAAAGATTATTCTCTCGAGGCTTTCGCAGAATCGATGCCTGCTTCAACAGTCTCGAACTTGCCCTCGGCTAGGTGGTCTTCTATTACTGCACATTGGAGAATACGTGTATCGTGCCAGTGGTAGTTTTCTCACCACCACACGCCCCATCGACTCTTGTCGTTTACGACCTCTCGACAGCCCCTACCAAGCTGATGCGGTGGAAACAGCCTTTCGATACAACTGGAAAGCTCTTGACTAGTCTCCGATACGCGCGTCCACACAACTTAATATCCTGTTGCCATGTAATGAGAAGCTACTAGATTCGAATACAGATTTGGGATGGCCATCATCTATTGGATGAAAAACTCCTTGATTCTTACTTTGGTGGAATAAGATGATTCTAAATCACTTTTGTTGGTATCTGCCGCGCGAAAGCGCAAGCGGCATGGATAACGAAGTTAACACGTAGTGGATTTTAACTCGATTACGATCGTCGAGCGGAGTATCCAACTTCGCCCAATGATCCTTTCCGTCTGCAAGCAGAGAGCTCTACCTGAAGAGAGGCAGAGTAAAGTAAGCAGCCAGGCTCTTGCCGGGACCGGTATAGGGAGGCTAGGCTACCGAGGCAAATGCTCACACCGCACCCACACGTCAATAGTTTTCCAGCTCTCGTAGGAATATACCGGAGTTCAAACTCCGCACAACCAGGTCATGCTCGGCATTTCGCTCTCTCCAGCTCTCTCTCTCTCTCTCTCATTCTTATTGTCTGGCAATATTCCGTTACCTGGGTGCAGTTTCATACCTTTGGCAAAGCCCGTCCCAGCAGGTGGTGTGGAACGGACATAAGAAACCTGCTGTTCTTGCCTAAACTAACCAGCTTCATCCATCCGCTGCGAATTCGCAGCCTCGTTTGCTGCTGGTCCAGGCAGTCGCTTCCATCATAGCACTCCTGAAGACCTCTATCTTCGATAGATCCTTCCGTTCGTCTCTGTCGCCAGCCATCATCAATTACGCCCCCGTAGCGGTGCAAAATCGATAGGTAGAGTGAAAGATAGAGAGCTGACTGCATCCGTGAATTCTCTCGTTGAAACCGGTATCTATGGTGATCGGTCGGTATGTTGCCGACTGCGGCGATAACTGCATATCTCTTGTCACCTATCACAAACCGCCATTTCTTATTTGTTACTACTACAACTACAACTACTACTTATTTGTTACTACTACAACTATAACAAACTTGAGTTATGTTGTACTATAGGACGAGCAATCAGAGTATATTCGTCTTGAAAACAAATCTATAGATTTTCGACCGAAATCGGCTGAACCTACCGCTTGCGACGTTTCCATTTTGGAACAACTCTTCTAAAGCGCTGAACGATTAGATCGATGTATGCCAGTGTTGACTGGGAATAGCCATTATTTGAAATAATATAGAAAAACACAAAATTGTTTGTTCTTGCCGAGCACTGCTGCATCCATCCTCGGAAGTAAGGAAAATATACGCGCATTGCGCTGAACTGCTCGGTACTATATATATATATGGTATGGAGCGCGTCATCATGCATTGATAGAACCTGGACAGTCCTTTGTGCTTTTTATTCCACTGATTCCAAATGTACATAGACCATCATCAATGACCCTTGTATTTTTGGATTGCACGTTATTAGCTTGACTGTCTTTGCCGTCCGGTAATGGTACCCAATGCTCTCGTAGTTCAGCTTATTCATAGTTCACCTTTAGCTTTTTCGTCCTTACCGTGAGCGCAAATAATTTGACCCCTGGCGAGACGGATTTTTCGCCAATTCTGATTCAGGGGAATATCGAGACGAAATGAGAGCGCATTTCCTGGTGCGCTTAGCGACAAGTTTCCCTCGTACCACTTTAGTTTGAGAAATTCGACTGTTCCATCGTATTTGCACAGGCGGTGGAGTCTATTCCTGGACCCGCTGGTGCAGTACACTCCGTTATTACGAGACTGGGTCAGAGAGCGAAAGAAGGTGACGGCTGCGACGATTCGAACACCAGCGAATCTCGCGATCTGGTATATACACGCGATATCATTACGTGAATTATACAATGCAGCATCCAGCGATATCTGGAAGGTCTCCTCCACTACTCCTCAAGAGCCCCAAAAATTGTTGGCTCGTTGAATCCGGTTGAACCCCTCGTGTGCGTCATTGGAGACGTTGGTCTTGGACTCCCCTATTGTTGGAAAAGTAATAACGTCTCGAGAACCCAAGCACTGCTGACAAGCGAAGAGATAGAGCGAGTGAGAAGCAAAATCTCAAGATGATCCGGCGGAAGTGCAACAGTCCGTGACGGAAGAAAGGTCAGGAAATTTGAATCTTCGCTGGGGGGCAGGGGGGGGAGAAACCAATTCTGGAGCACCATCGGGCTCTCCGCTCGTGTCAGCCCGACATTCATCCGTTCCTTTGAGCCAGGATTACGCAAAAAGCAGACGTTAGCAGGACTCCGGCTGAAACCAGGGCAGCCCAAACGCCACAGAATTGATAAGTACGGAAGACCTAGAAGATGGCGCAAGAGTGATGGACAGACAGATAGATCCAGCATGAAATAGAGATTGTTCATCATGAGATCTGTACTTTGATGCTGCAGCAGACTAGACGCGTTCATCCTACACTTGTTTCTCGAACGAACGACATCAAACGACTGACCGAAACGACTCAGCTACCTCGTTCAGTCAATCCAACAAGTGCACACTCCGATTATCTCAATCCTGACGGGCTCTCGTGAAAAACTCCAGAATGCCTACATTGTATGTTTCTGTTGCTTCCATGAACGCTCACTCATCGTCGAATCTTCTACTGCATCGACCACTGTATCGAAACCTCCCGCATTACCGTGGACATGTTGTCACGACAAGTGTACAAAGTTACAGCTGTTGTTTTTCACTTCGCACCGTTGTATAAAAAAATAATGAACCGAATTCACAAGGGCACCCGTATGTGTGAAAATGCATTTGGGAATACACATGTACCTACGTGTATGTGGGGAGAAACGGCTAGAACCTGAGGTAGGAGAAGGTCGGGTTGGGTTGGGGCTGGTGTTGCTGCTGCTGCACGAAGCCAGACGGGTTGCGGCAAGCAGGCGCGTTCTGGCCGGGTGAACTAGGAGTGTAACAGTGTGCGCTGGTGAGTGGGAGTGAGAGACGAGCACCGAGGACCAGTGAACGTTGCGATCGATCGATACTCACCAGCCGTGAGCTGGTGGAGTTCCGCTCACACACACAGACACACACACCTGAACATATATACATGCAGATACTAGGGATCTCGAAATCCCCCCCCCCCCTCGTCCCTCTTTCTCTGCTTTTCTGCCCCCTGCATCCACGATCACGATAACCACTGTAGTTGCACTGTACTATCCAATCCCCCATTGCCACACTAGTGCAGCTCCATACCGCCTTCATCATAGTTGCGTATCACACATCTTTGCTAATGTACACTGCGGTCTTCTCTCTCCCTCCCTAACCTCCCCCCTCTCTCGGGCAGCTTCTCCTTTTCCGTTCCTTCGGGCTGAGGTTACGTTGGGTAATCTCAATTGCTTGTGCGTATCTCGTTCTTGTGGCCACTGTTATCCCTTATCATTTTGTCATATCCGTCTGTTCGCCACAGCGGAGTGCCTGTCCTCGCGATTCTTGTGACTCTTTGGTTTGCAAATCTTTAATAATTCGGTAATATAGTATTGAGCAAGCACATTCTCGCGAAATTATTGTTACTGTGTCCTAAGTAGTTTCGGACAGGGATACCATTTGAATGATGTTGAAGTTTGCTATGGGGAACGCAATAAACTTCTTCTTTATTGTGCGAAGTCTAGCAGTAAAAATCACTTAGAGAGGAGTACGATGTCAATTTGCATAAACGAAGGCTTTGGATAAGCATAAAGATGAAGGAATGAAAAGTGAACAAGAAAATCTTTGCATTTCAACGATTCAAACTTCGATGTCATCTATCTGCCTGATTTTCAATCACAACCGTACAAAAACGACAGATTAATGCGCAAGTATTTAAGCTTCATTTCATATTAGACGGCTATTGAATAACCAGTGAAATCGTCCTCCAGTGCACGATACAATTCGGACTGGATCGCTGTGCCTCAAATTGTTTCGAACTCAATCTCTGTCATGTTGGATTTGGCTCTTCGCACCCTCTTTTCGAATAGTTGGACGACATTGCCAGAGCTGTTGCGTCCGCCAGGGCTTTTCGCGATCGACCCGAACCCTTGTTTTTGTTGCACCATCCAGTTTTGGATCCGTAGCCTCACGGACAGGCGGGGGCGTGCGTATGTGCACGGGCGATCGAGGGGAAACGTAAGCAGAAGCAGCTGTTCTTCAGGGGACCCGCTGATGCTTCGTCCCAATGGATATGGGGAACCCAATGGGAATGCGTTTTCTTGAGAACAGACGGAGATGGAAACTAGTCGAATATGTTCCGAGGGTGTGTCTGAGCAGCGTTGAGAATTCTCGGGTTGAGGGAACGAGGAGGCGCGACGATGATGACCGCGTTGGGTAACTCCGATCTCAAAGTGGTCTACGTCAATGAGTCATCCGAGCCGACTGCGTGATCGACTACGGCCATTAGAGGGGGACCACCAATAGGCTGCACGTGATGTTGCTTCGGCTGACGATGCCATATGCTAGCAGCCTGACGACACCACGATACACCCAATGCTTGCTGGCCATAACGAAGCGACTGATAAGACACTTTCTCAACACTTGGAATCTTCGGTCTTGCCTCGCCACACTCGATTATCGCCTGATTTTTCCTCGACTGTACACTCGGAATTGGAACCCCCGGCGAAAATTCAACCTCCGGCTCGGCCGGAGCCCCGATTCCATGGGTGGGCGTATACAAGTGGTCTGGAAAGTTTTGCACAGCGAAGAGGATTTTCACTTTTTTTCCCGAGTTCTTCGCGCTTATCCTCTCTCACAATTATAGCCCGCGGGGCTGATCCACCTCAAGCCTCTGGCAAGAGGCTCTCTTCATCTACCGCGATACTACAGCGGACCTGAATTGCTTGCGCTATCTCCGTCCACTTGGAATTGTATCTCGAACGCAATGTCGCGCGGGTATGGGGAAATGTGATGGTGTCTAAAAATTTGACTAGTGTATAATAATTCCTTCGGTGCTTTCCCTTTAGGGTTCCCTGAGGCTTAGGTTTTTGGATATGACTTCACGTTTTTCACGCAATACATAGCCTAGTCAGGTTTAAGTTGTTTCTTTAATATTGATGAACAATGAAGTTCGGTGCTTTCCCTTTAGGGTTCCCTGAGGCTTGGGTTTTTGGATATGACTTCACGTTTTTCACGCAATACATAGCCTAGTCAGGTTTAAGTTGTTTCTTTAATATTGATGAACAATGAAGTTATTAGAAGAGTATGTGGCGTCTGGATGAAGTTATTGTTTTGACAATGTACCAACCCTGCTGTCTTTAGATTTACCCTCAACGTTAACATCAGACTGAATTGCTCAGATTTGAATTGACATAAAAACCAAATTGAGGTTCCAGCCGGATTCCGTTGTATCGTACTTTGATCATAGATCTGCTAAATGTTCCTTAAACAAAATGACTCCCAGCGCGATTCGTCACTTACCCACGTATTGTACGTTTTCTACGCCTGCTACTGTATTATTTCGAAGGGCGAGGCACAGAACGGCCGTGGGAAATGAGAAGGCACTGAACGGTCTTATCGCTACTTAGCGAGACGCGTGAACGCGGGTTTGATGCTGACCAGACGTGGGAACGTCTCCGGTTACTGCGTACGGGTATTCAGAAATGTCTAACCCGACAAAAAAAACTCGCTCTTACCCAACCCAACTATTGCAGCAGTGTTGGCCAATATTTGGATGGGTGACCGCATGATGAGTTGCCGAAACGCAAGTGAAAGTCAGTGAAAATATGACCGCCCATTATCGACACAGCTTCTCCGTAGTTTCATCATCGCTATGCATCATCGTTAGGACATTGAAGTTGGAAGTCGCTTTGGTTTTCTTTATTTTCAATTTATTTATTTCTGTTGTTGTCCAAAGCCTTTTTCGCGAACTCGGATCACAAATCTGTAATAAGCATACGTGAAAACTTTTGAACTATTTTCACAGCCTTGATCGGTCATCGAGCGCAGCCTAACGATGCAAACTTCAACGTTGTACATCAGTGAAGTGGTTCTTTCACAGGTTGCCATCCAAATATTAACGCAAAACCCTAAACCATTTGATGATTTCGAGTTTTTAGGTCGATGGGATAAATAATTCGTAAAATAACCGAATATATTCCAGTTTTCGATAAATTATTCGTTAGCATCGCCCAACGACGGATCAGTCAGCCCAAACCATTTTATTTCAGTGCAGGCAATGAGTAATTTTTGGCAACACTGCCAGGATCTTTGAGGAAGTGAAAGTTGTCAAGCGACGGACGGATGAAAGTTCCAGGCAGTTCCATAAGAGCATCTGAAATGAAAAAATGTCTTTCCAAAATGTCAGTTATCTAGAAAAAAAACTATGAATCTGCAAAGCAGCTTCCATACCAATCGCGGTTCGATCCTCCTACTTCCAATAATGAGAACTCTCCAATTTGGTCTTCATCTGTTACTTTCGTCCGCCAGGTCGTCCATGCAAGGGTCCTCGAAACTGGCAACTAGACAGGTAGGTGCGATGTATAGGCAAGGGAATAGCAGCAGGTCACGTCAATAGGTCGCAGGTATTAAGGTCGTTCGATGGCAATGACGCACGGTCCGATGTCAGATCCACATAACCACGTCACGTACTCGACCCACTCCAAGAAAGTCAGCTTGTGTACCGCTATAACACTTTCGCGTTCATGGACGTTTTAATTCCCCGACTCCCGGAACATCGTCCGTTCCTATCGGTACCCGCATCGCCAATTATATCGCAACCCCTAACGCCCACGCCTCGAATTCCCGCGTGGTATACTTGGAGGGGTATAACGATTTTATGGAATGTCTCGAGCCACCGTTGATTAATCGAAATCAGGCGGACACTGTGTGTATGGAACAGCCCGAAACGACCCAACCTCGAGGACTGAGATACTCGGCAATCAGCGGCGAAAGAATGTAATTGGATTATTGTTGATTCTGCGGCTGGTCCGGCCACGTGACACCGTGGCCGGCAGAAAATGGTGCTCGGTTGAAATTCAGGACGAACCCGTTCTCCGTGTATGAACAGGGATACTATGGAGCACGTCCGGCCGAACTGTTTGGTGAAGACGCTCGGAAAAGCGTCCGTGAAATTGCGAGATCTCATTATGTTAAGACTGTTGCTTGAGATTATTGGGGTGAATAGATATCAATTAAGGTATTAGTTTTAGCTTAAGGCATTGGCTAATGGATATTAGTTAAGGTTGTTCCTTATGAATATTGGGGGGAGTGAATATTAATGAAAATTTTAATAGTCATGGTATATTTATATGTTAATAATAATAACAATTATCTACCGTACATTTTAACATTTTCGCGATATTCATACGTACACATCATTAATATTTTGCTACCATTTCGCACTGGTGACGTCACAGAATGTATTAGGGACTTCGTTCCTCCCTCGACCGTTCAGAATTGATCTAGCAACAACCTTAAGGGGTTACCCCCACTTGCGATTTTGAAAATATCGTTTTTTTATTGCATTTTTTTGAAGTATAAGTATCTGAGAATATGTCCTGAAAATTTCAAGTCGATCCGAACAAAATTGACTGAGATATGAGCGTTGAAAGAGAAAAATCCGTTCTTCGTGTAAACTGAAATTGAAACTTTAAACGCGTTTTTCTCAAAATGGCATTTCTGAAGTCGGTGACCAAGATTACTCGAACACTAATGAACCGATCTTTTTGAAATTTTGCAGGCTTATTTAATACATAAAAACGTAGTCTTTAATCGTTCGATTTTTTTTTTCGAAAAGAAATGGCCGTTTTATAGCCAAAAAACGGCCGTTCTTTTCGTTAAAATCGAACCATTAACTTTGACTGTCCGCCATTTTGTAAAAAATGAATATTTTTAAAAATCCTTCGATTAAAGACAAGTTTATACTTATATTTGACTAAATCCATCCGCATTTTTTTTTTCAGATGATCCACTTCGCCGCAATGTTGGTCACCGCAAACCGTGTATATAAAAACATTATTTCATTGACGGCCGTTTGCCACTAAACAATGTAATATTTTTCAATAAAAAAATTACTGAAAGTTCAAGTTCAAGATGTGTTCTTCAAGAAAGTTCAAGATGTGTTCTTCAAGATGGTATATTGATCGATTAAAAAAGTTTTGTAGTTTTCTTTAAAAAAATTCATGAAAAAGGCCTTTTTTGCGCTACAAGTGGGGGTAACGCCTTAAATTTTATCGGCAGGCTCGCTTCGACGCAATGATCCTATCGATATGGTAATGAAACAGTCTACACGGTAAAAGTGACCATCGCCTTGTCACGCGGCCAGTCACCATAATTTATCGTATTGTCTGTTTCCCACGCACATGTGGTTTTATAATCCAACCATTCCTCTCGTGTATCAAGCGTTACGAGTCAGTGCTGGTCGATACGTCAATAGCGATGTTTTACCTGGGAAAACTTCGAAGCGCCATTATTTGAAAAATAATTCAAAAAAAAGCTTTTCGGTTTCTAGCTAGCGGTGGGAATGTTTTTTTTTATCATAATTCTTTGGTACAAGACAATTAAGAGGTCTTTCTCTATAATCTATAATTAAAAGACCTCCCGCTAGTATCTGCTACCTAACCGTAATAAATTGAGGTTACGAACATAAGCTGTCAGATTTATCTCTGTAGATTTACCAAACAGTGTACGCGTGCAAATATATCTAGACACACACTATATCGTCTCACACAAATAGCAGAGCCAGCAATTCTTCATAACTGTACGTATCAGAATACGCAGGAGCAACAAGATCAATACTAAATAACAAAAACAGATAAACAAGGGGACCGAAAAGACATCGTTGCATTCCAATGATACACGATGTTTTTTTTTCCATTTGCTCCAATTTCTACTGGCAAGTCATACCTACGAAAATCGCTGCACAATTTTCGAATTCACTTATTCGGAGATTTATAACCTAAATTTGCAAAAAATGTTTTTTGAAATAATGAAAACGAGTAAATAAATAAATAAAAAGAGATGTTTCGTTGAATTCCAACGATACAAACTTGAAGAGTATAATGATACAGACTTCGTACCATCCTCTGTTCCCACAGCAAGAGAAAGATCGTTTAGTTCCGCGCGACGTTTTCGATCTTCATCTTTTTGCTTAGCGGCGGATTAGAGAGGAGAAAAAGAGTTTTCTACTTTTATTCCGAAGGCAGTCCCCAAGATTGAGGTGTCGGATTGCCTTGTCCAGTGACTGCGATTGATCAACGTCCTATCTCGTTAACGGAGTATCCCTCTCTGGAAGCCCAATTTGAAGGGTCAAAATGATGATTTTTTTTTCTAGTCACACATTGGTTGGAATAAATTATTTTTTTTCCCAGCATGTTGTGCACACGTTTGTGGTTACAATGTAATTCTTTCGGAAGAAAATCATTCAAAGTATTCGTGGTGCTGCAGTTGGCGTTGCAGTCCTCCAGCGGCGAGGCCCGAAACAGGATCTCTACCAGGCTCAAGTATCATCTGAAACGAAAACAAAAAAAAAATTCTTCAAATATATCCAACTGGCTATGGGTTCACGATCCACTTTTCAGAATTTCGAAAAATACGCAAAATGACAGCTCCAAAGAAAACCTCAATTTTCTCGTGAAAAAACAGCGTGCTAAAGTCATTGTTATTAACAAATGGTTCGTCCAATTGAAAAATGCGATCGTGAACCGAAAATGACTACTGTTTGGACGCTAACTGTGCAAATTGAAGTTACACGAGACGCACACTCTTCCGCTAAAATAGGTGTAACTTCGTCAATTTTTCGAATTTTAGGGTCCGGTTGGTCTTACAATATTCCTGAAAGTTCACACTATAAAAATATGTAAAAAACGAATTTTTGAAGTTTACACACAAGGATACCCCTTAAGTTCCACAGTCACTGAACATTCGATCGAGAAAAGTGTCCCTGCCACAAGCTACCCAAATATTCGTCTTCCCTCTGCCTCGATGTAGTTCGATGTAGTTCGATTGAAACGCTATCGATCGCTGATGGGCACGATTGTGCAGCAGGAGTGTGTGACGCCAAGCATTCAGCCACGTGTACCGTAATATCTCGTTTTATTAACATGTGTGGATGTATGTGTGTGTATATCGGTTCTCTCCATTTTATCCTCCAACCCTCCGGAATTGCAACGGCTCTGCTCTTCTCCCTTTGTGTCCCTCTAATACCTGCGCCCCAGCCAATATTCTCTCACCCAATCGAATCGCCTGGAGGATATATAAATGACAAGCCGCGAGACGCGGAGCCCCCTTACCCGTCATACCTTTATTGTCGTGTTTCCCATATAACGGCCCAGGCACGTGTCCACGCGTGGCCGGGGCACGCCACACCGAATCGAATTATCAGCAATTCCGAGAAGTTCGAATAAACGGCAAATGGGGTCAATCGGTGATGAGAATCGAGGCACTTTCACCGACGAATGTTGAAGAACTGTTGGTTTTTTTCTCCAACGCGGATACGTCCGATAAGAGCTTGGAGTTTCGAGTTCCCTAAAGTTCTGCTAGTATGGTCAAATGCCCTGGAATTTCGACGTCAATGGGAGCAGTTTGTATGTCCACGAGGGATATCAGCTGCGGATGGAATTCACCATTTTCCATTGGAAACTATGTGCCAAATTGGCGAGATTTTAATACTGCTTCGCGGGATAAGAATGTAGCGGAACTTGGGGAAACTTCGAAGTTGAACTTCCGTTGGACATGTCAGGGTCTCGAAAAAGTTTGGTATACTTAAGGATGTTGAGTCCCAAATCGCAAATAACGATAAAATTCTCAAAATTTGGTATGTTTTTGTATGAAGTATTTCAGAGGTCGTGTAAAAATTTCACGACAATTAGGAAGCTCGTTATTGAACAATTAACATTCACAAATTAAATGTTGTTTTATGGAAACTGATGTAACTTTGCAATAGGTTTTTTTTGACCTCTCAATTTTATAATATCTACAATATACTGAAAGGAACGGAAACAAAACGAAGTTTATTGATACATTTTTTTTTATTTCTTTTAAAAATTGTTCTTAACAAAATGTTAATTTTTTAATAACGAGCTTCCTAATCGTCGTGAAATTTTAACACGACCTCTTAAATACTTCATACAAAAACATACGAAATTTTCAAGTTTTCTTATCATTTTTTGTTTCCACCCTTAAGGAGGTTGAAGTAATGATGATAGAATTCTGAAAATTTGGTATGTTTTTACATGAAGTATTCAGGAGGTCGTGTAAAAATTTCATGACGATTAAGAAGCTATTTATTGAACAATTAACATTAACATGTTTCATAGGGACTCAACATCCTTAAGGAGCAATACAATGTCAGCAAATTTGAAAAAACTCATTTCGAGAAAAAGGCTTTTGAAGATTTAACCATCGATTTTATACCTACGAGCGGTTGCTCTTTAGAAGGCTGCCATTCGGGGAGTAGTAGAGATACGGCCTTGAAATTTTTACAGGATATTCTTGAAAGTATAGACTGTCGAAAAAGGCAAAATAATCGATTTTTTTAAAGTGTCACTCTGGTATAGTCCCTTAAGTAAAACGTCATGAGGCTTTTGTCATCGAGTAACTAAATGATGCACAATCGCGGATACGAATATTTGATCGAGGCTAATGAATTTTAAACAGCGTCGTAAAAATGGTTTCAACGGAATCGGTTCAGCATGATCAATAAAAAAAAGTATCTGAGCGTAGCTAATGAGTTTCGAATAGGACTGTAGAAATCACCAAACCGGAAATTGCGCTGAATAATAACTACCACTAGTGCACAAAGAGGCTGTCTCGACACAAAAAGAAGGCTGGTCGCTCACTTGACGTGTACGGGATGAACAAAACCTTATTTTTCGTCCCACCAATTTTCCTGGCGCCGAATCAACGGCCTCGACTTTGAGCTTCGTTTGCATCTTTATACTGGCCTTCCTTTTTCTATTTTTTTTTCCTTTGAAGCGGCGCGTCACTCGATAAATCAGCGCGAGCAAAGAGCCGAGTTCGCAGGCTAGGTTAGTTCCATTGTCTTTCGGTATCTTGGCTTTACGTTCGTAGGTGACGCGTCCGAGGAAAGTTTGTGTGGGTGTCACGAGTATCGGCTTTCTTCTGCCAACGCCTGTTAATACATATATACGCAGTTTCGGAATTTTCGCCTTTTTCGTTCTTTGCTCATTCACGCAGTTAACGTTTTTTCAAAATAATTTTGGAACGTCGAAGTACCTGTACCTGTGGAGGTTTTGAAAAAAATGGCGTCGAAGTCTGTGTCGTTCGAATGCAACGAAAATTCTTTACTTAAAAAAATTCAGTTTCGTTATTATTCTTAATCTTTTTTGCAAATTCAGGCTGTAAATTTCTAATAGGGATGGTCAAAAATGAAAATAGGGATGCAAAAAAAAAGAATTTCCATCGCATTGCTAGATGCAAACTTCAAAGTTGTCACTTTTGGAGCAATTCAAAACGAAAACTACAGTCTTGTACACGATCACAAGAAATCAGTACTTTGCCTAACTTAGCCCACACCGCAGTTGAAGTTAGCATCGTTGGAACGCAACGAAAACTCTTTTCAATTCCTTATTTTCATTATTATCGCTAGATAAAAATCTTACAAAATTTTTGCGTGTTTTTCATAGCTCACATCTGCCAAAGGAAATTTGGGAAATAAAAAAAAAATCTTTTTCTTTGTGGCCCAACGATGCTAACTTCAACGTCATCCAAACATTATGTTTCATTTTTTAAGGACTTAGGCGACAGTAACGGGTATAAAATCATGTACGAATTTAACCATTTTTTTCGTATGAAAAAGTGATTCACTCGTAAAATTAATTACACATCTATTTGGTATGAATATGAAGCTGTTACAAATTTTTTTTTTTCGATGTACAAAATGGCCGACTACTCGAAACTTCTCAAAACAGCTTTGTTCCAATTGGCGTGACAAATAACTTCAACAATTTTCACTCGATATACTTCAAATAAAAAGTTATGTTCCTAACTGCATATCGCAGAGAAGTACGTACGGAATTTCGGATTAATCGAAAACTTTTCATTTTATGACCAGTTTATGAGCAGTTATAACGAAATTTTTCACTGAAAATTCATTCCTTAAGTTCAAATACCTACAACTTTTGAGTAAAACAATATTTTTTAAATGCCGTACGTACTTCTCTAGGTATTCTAATGTAGATTGGCGAGAATTTTTGTTTTTTGTTCTAGGTAAAAAATTGTGAATGCTAAATGTCACGCCGCGCAGCGCCTAAAAAAAGATAACAAAAGAAAATATTAGTAGTCAGCCCTTTTGTACATCGAAAAAAGAAACAATTTCTAACAGCTTGATATTCATACCAAATAAATGAAATATGAATTCCAATGAAATATGAAGAAAAAAACCAATACACGTGTTGAAATATAAATAACCATCTTGATCATTTGAGGATATGTACAAATTTATAAAAAATTATTATCACGTACTTTTGTACGTATAACGGTGCGCAGAAAACGTCCCCAATTGGGGACCCGTGTTGTGGACGTTGTATGAATCCGAAAAAAGTGAAGTTTGCATCGTTGGAATGCAACAATATTATTTTTTCCTTCTGCCCTATCTTTTTTGTCACATTTAGCGTGCAAGAATCACTGTAACATTTTTTGAAGATCCTTACTAGGGTTCCACAATCGAGACCTGCAAAAGAAGAGTTTAAAAAGTAATAAAAGTAAAGAAAACAAAAAAATGTCAATGTCATAAAAAAACCGAACATATTCTTAATCTATATGAGTGTTGTGATGTTTGCTACCCGATTCAGCGAAAAAAAATTAGACTTATTCAGAAAACACTGTAGAACAATAAAGCTAAATAAAAAAAAAAGATTTTTTCCAATGTCTAGATAACCTTAATAGCCTTAACAGTTGATACCACTTTATAATAGTAAAGCAAACAATCATTCATAATGCTGAAGAAAATCGTGTTCATAATGATTCACAATAACGCAATGCATCGTTATAACAGAAAAAAACATTTACGGATGCGTATAAAAGATCCTCAAAATTTTCCATCCAACGCAGTTTCACTGAATCGTCTATTCTGCAAACCATTCAAAAATACTGCATACCTAAATTTTATCTCGTGCAAGTGACTTTTCCGAGTACTAGTCGAAGTATAATAACAAAAAGGCTGCCCTCGATCGAAGCAGTCGAATTTCAATTGGAACGACTCCCTTGGTGAAAGGTACCATTTAAAATGGTAACAACCGGCAGAGCGTATATAATTCGATTGTTGAATTGATTATAGCTCTGCCATCAGCCATGAACGAATAACTCAGTACAGTCGGCTCTCCATTGGTCCTTCGTCTTTTGTACCTGTCCCTGAAAAAAAAAACTAATCTAACATAGTTTGCCCCTAGCGCTCTTTCGAACATTTGTTCTGCACCGTCAGCAGGAGCGTCCTTTCCGGCGAGCGCCCCGCGAATATCGGTCAATCCAATTAAACGATTAAATACACCTTGTTAGCACTGCAACGTTACTGCGCTCGACGTGCACATTCACGGCTTCGTCGAGACGCTCGCGACGCCTCAGTCCCGTCCTTCACCCGTTTGTTCCTCCCTGTATATTTGAAACTACGTTTGATTTACATCCCCCTACCATCCCAACCCGCTCCCCCTTGCAAATAATCGAATTATTCGGATACTCGCGAACCGATTTGGATCAGCCGTGATGATACTGACGTACACGTGAATGTAGGTAGGTATGCATCACAGGCTCGTCTAATTGCTGTTGCATATGCAAAATAAGAAAAACCAGGAGACTGAGAGAATTTCGCAAATTCTATGGAATTTTTTCAGATTTTACGTCTACTTTTGCGTACTTGCTACTACTTTTTACACAAAAATTACGAAAAAATTAAAGGGACTTGAAGATAAAACTGAAAAGTATAAAAATTAATATTTTTGTATATTTTTAATATTTACAGGGTGCCCCAGAACTGAATGCGGTTCTTGGAATAGGGGGTTGGGCGTGGAATTCTGAGTCGATTGATATAAACATGTGTGGGTCTCAGATCAACTCCTGAATTATTATTAATTTTTAAAGTATATATATACTTTAAAAATTAAAGTTAAAGTATATATATAAGTAATAAAAATTAAAGTATATATATACTTTAATTTTAAAGTATATATATATTTTTAAAGTTTATATATATATATATATATATATATATATATCTTTATAGTAGTAGAGTTTATTCCGAGTATGCCCTTTTGAGGGTATTTACATGAGTGCCCTTCCCTTCCGCTTTACAATAGTATTTTTACATCAGTTTCCTTATGTCTATTCTATGTTCCTAGGGTATATATCTCTATACATATATATTAGGTCGGTTCAAAAAAAATTAATTTTTTTTCGCGTTACTCAACGGAAAATGTTATTATGTTATGAAAAAGTAATTCATACAAAATTTCAGAGGTCTAAACATTTTTTAAGTAGTACTCAAGCGACTTTTAATTTTTTTCTTCGATTTTTCGTCAATTCTTTTTCTTCCTTCGTTTTCTTACTCCAAAACAACATATTATTCCAAAAAAACACGCATACTTGTTAGACGTTCAGTGATGTGAGAACAGTGTTCTTGTTCATCAAGTGGTTGATATAATTTTCACAACCGAATTACATATATTGATTCTTAATCTGCAAATACAAATTGCTTATGGTAAAGAATAAATATTTAAATAAAAAATGTGTATCGTTACAGAAAAAATTAAATCAAGACTTATATTGGTTCATGCACTAACATTTTCTGGATGGAGATAAAAAAAAATGAATACCCCGATAATCATGAAAAAAAAACATGAAAAAAGCCGTTCGAGCACTAACTAAAGAATGGTTTGGAACCCTCAAAATTTGCAAAAATTTCTTCTTCTTAACATACTTCGATTTTCCGTTGAGAAAAAAAATCGATTTTTTTTAACCACCCTAATATATATATAATTTGAAATCCACACTTGGAATCCAAACGCAGATGATCGATTTTCAATCAATTCTTACTTCGCAAATTCCATTAAAAATCCAAGGTCAACTTGACGGATATAGAATTCAGTGTGTAGAGAATTTCAAGGTGACTGCCGATCATTCTCGTATCGCGGCCGAAGTGAAGTGCCGGAATATTTGCATAAACAGTGTTGCTTTCATTTGAATATCTGGTAGATAAAAAATAAAACATTTCGAGACTCCCGAGGCGATTGCGTTATCAGCTTTCCCTGCAGGAATTTCGAGGCCTTTCGAGAAAAAAAATTCATTCTGATGTATTCCGTAGCTCCATACTCGAATACGAAATGCCCTTAGTCTAAAAAATATCAGAATAATAACACTTTGAAATACGGAAAAGCCTCACAGCTTTCTTTCTTCACTATTCTAATGTATAATACCGTTTTGCTTCACTATTAGAATGATATTGCCGTTCAGCGTTACAAACGACAAGATATCTTACTAACGACGAGATAACAACTAGGCTGAAGTTTCATGACCCCTTAAGTTCCACAAAAAACACCTCTTAGCGGGTCGTTATGCGGCTTGCATCGGTTTTTTTTTGTAACCAGCAATTTCGAAACCCCAAATACTGTAGCTTCGATGTTTTCCAAGACGGAGGAATTTTTTCGTTTTTTTTTTTCGAGAGCCTTTAAGGGGTCTTCTCACTTTAAACGCTAAAAAAGGCTATTTTCTTGATTTTTTAAAATAGGTTTATATTATAGATATTGATATAAAAGTTCTTACACAAAAAAAGTATACTTTCGAAATACATTTAAAGAAAAATTATTTATTTAAGTTGCTATTTATAGACGAAAATGGTAGTTCAAAAAATGACTAAGACCTAAAATGAAATTTTAGGTCTGCGCAGTTGATGCGACCTCGGAGATGAATCATCCGAAACAAAAAAATCAAACGGTTTTAGATTCAGTATGCAGGCTATAGCGCATATCATACGATTTTTGATATATGCAAAAATAACAAAACGGCGGACATTTTTCGAAAAAACAAAAATACCTGGCTTGTTCACCGTTTTTGGCAAAAAAAAAATAGTATATATTAAAATTAAAAAAAAATCCTTGATATGCGCTATAGCTATAGTTGTAAAGAATATGTGGTTAAAATTTCGTAAGGTTCGGTAGTTTCGAAGATTTTATCAACAAGCCGTCGAAAAACGTTGTTTCGAGAAAAACGGGTTTAAAGTTTATTTGGGTTACATAAATACATCAAATTTTTTGTTAATGTATTTCGAAACTGCATTTATTAAGTGCAACATTTTTATATCAATATCTATCATCTAAACCTTTGAAAAAAATTCATGAAAAAATCCTTATTTAGCGTCTGAAGTGACAAGACCCATTAATTCAGTTTCGACAGCTTTCCAATTGTACTTCCAAGCTGCAACAATTGGGATTTTCGCGAACGTACATTGTACCGCGCGAAGCTCCGAAGACTAAGGGAGCGATCAGGCTCCCCAGCGCAGCCGGATGATGGCCAAGTATACGTATTTAACCTTAAGGTCATTCGGTAATTGAAGTAATTACCGGACCGAAAATTACATCGCGCTAATCAGCACTCGTCACCGGGCTGTATGCTCGGAAATCGCACGAACCCTGTGCATGTGTATAACGTCATCGCCCAGGGAATTCCACGCCGGGGCGTTCAGTCGCCCGGTTAACGAACCGGGCGCGCAAAATCTACGCATTTAATGCACTGTCACAACTACGTCTCCACTACCCCGATGCATCGTGGTGTGACGGTAGATAAATTGGCGGGATAATTTCCAAATGAGCACTCAATTTTAGTACCCCCCCCCCCCCCCCCTCCGGTTTTCTACCGCCCCAGCAACGATTGACGGATAAATGTTGAAGCATAGTTGATTTTTTCTTTGTCGTCAATCTCGTCTATGAGAATTTGGGGAGTTTCCTCAAATTACATAGGGTATCCCAAAATGACCTGACATTTCAATTTATTTATAAAACGTATTATTTATTTGGAAAATACGAATATTTTTATTTCAATATGAGGTACAAACAGGCAGGTTATGTGTGGAACACAATATCCAATAAATGGCCGCCTCGTCCCTGTTTGCAAACGTTCACTCTTTTGACGAAATTTGCAATAACATTTTGGCACAATTGCGGACTAAATTCATTGAGGCCGGAGCCTGAATTAGAAAGTCCGAAAAATGTTCTGTTTTTGTTGCTTGAATCGATCGATAAACTATCCACGAATATATTTACAAAGTTACAGAGGCCAATTGTAAATATTTTCCAAGGTACCAGGCCAAAAGCAGGGAAGCCATTGATATTTGATATTGATGTTGCCTCCTGTTGAAAACATTGAAGCGCGTTTTCTCCAGTTTTATTTTTCACGGTTTTAGCGGTGTGTGCATTTAAATATATTTAAATTTGTTGCTCAAGTTTATTATTAATGTTGCTAAAGTTGATTGTAATGTTGCTCAAGTTGATTTTGATCTCAATAATGATTATAAGACTGATTATGTGCCTATAATAGTACCCTAGGTACTTGATATTTTTATGGAAAATGTTTTCCCGATAAAGATGACAATTGAATTGCAAAAAATCGTTGTTTTTCATTCGATTCAATGTACAATGCATAGAATATTTCTTGTTTTTACCAAAATGATGTCAAAGTAAGCCTTAATCATTGACATAAGTTGCACTTCAATGCCTTGTGAAAGAAACCCCACACTCGAGGTTACTGTGACACATTTAAAAAAATATATATACATATTAGGACTTGGAATTAATTCGTAGGGTTTTTTTAATGAACAAAAAAATATTTATTTTAAATGAAAATGAAAAAATACATTAATGAAAGTATTGCCCATCGCTTTCTACTATCTTTGAACATCTTTCGGTCAGGGTACGAATACCGTGTCGGAAGAACGCCTCGTCTTTAGATGCAATCCACGAATCGACCCATTTTTGACAATCTTCGTAAGAAGTGAACTTCTGCTCAGGCAGGCTATGAGCCATCGAACGAAACAAATGGTAATCAGAAGGAGCGATATCTGGAGACGACGGCGGTCGGGGTAGGATAGGTCTGCCCATTTAAGGATGTTGAGACCCAAATCGCAAATTATAAAATTCTGAAAATTTGATATGTTTTTGTATGAAGTATTTCAGAGGTCGTGTAAAAATTTTCTCGACAATTAGGAAGCTCGTTATTGAACAATTAACATTCACAAATTAAATGTTGTTTTATGGAAACTGATGTAACTTTGCAATAAGTTTTTTTTTTGACCTCTCAATTTTATAATATCTACAATATACTGAAAGCAACGGAAACAAAACGAAGTTTATTGATACATTTTTTTTATTTCTTTAAAAATTGTTCTTAACAAAATGTTAATTTTTTAATAACGAGCTTCCTAATCATCGTGAAATTTTAACATGACCTCTTAAATACTTCATACAAAAACATACCAAATTTTCAGAATTTTCTTATCATTTTTTATTTCAACCCTTAAGGAGGTTGAAGTAATGATGATAGAATTCTGAAAATTTGGTATGTTTTTACATGAAGTATTCAGGAGGTCGTGTAAAAATTTCATGACGATTTAGAAGCTATTTATTGAACAATTAACATTAACATGTTTCATAGGGACTTAACATCCTTAAAACGTGCAAACCACTTCCGACACGTTTGCTAAGCTAGAGCATGTTCACCATGCACCTCCACTAAAATACGATGAGCTTCAGCAGCACTTTTGTTCATATTAAAGTAACGAAGTAAAACTCCCCGCAAAAACACTTTACTCGGCACGAATGTTGACATATTCAATAAATCATAAAGTGTTATTTACGATTCAAAAAGAGGTTATGTACAGGAAATGACATTCAATGATAGCTGTTTCACGATGAATACATTACCGTCGGTAACAACGAAATACTGTACTACCTACGCCATCTCTTGTAAAACGCTACGAATTAATTCCAACACCTGTAAAAATGTTGTGGATATGGTGGAGCTTGCTTTTCTTATACTTTTGATAGCCAAACAACACATTGTTCTATTGAAGCAAAAAAGTTGGAATTTGGGAGGTTAAACGAAAAGTTATTCAAAAAACTCCCAAAACCTGTTCAAAGTAACCCCTTTTTACGGTAAGTACTTTTGATACTGAAAAAAAAGTTGATATATCTTATTCCGAGCCCAGTCGCAACAAGAATATTCTCTCACCCTCATCAGTGAACATTGAAAAGCTCATTGACGATCTATCGCGTGAAAAGTTGATGATCAAAAGAGGATTTGCGTCGCGCTTCAGCAACGCGAATGCCTACCCCGCTCAAAGCGCTCCGAGGACATAACTCGAAGTGAAGGTGTGCAACATTCCAGCCAAAATGTCGCTCCGCGAGACGAAACGTAGCGGCTCTGTCCGCCATTAAGGCGTTACGCCCACTTGTAGCGCAAAAAAAAGGCTTTTTTCATGAATTTTTTTAAAGAAAACTACAAAACTTTTTTAATCGATCAATATACCATCTTAAAGAACACATCTTAAAGAACTTTCAGTAATTTTTTTATTGAAAAATATTACATTGTTTAGTGGTAAATGGCCGTCAATGAAATAATGTTTTTATATACACGGTTTGCGGTGACCAACATTGCGGCGAAGTGGATCATCTGAAAAAAAAATGCGGATGGATTTAGTCAAATATAAGTATAAACTAGTCTTTAATCGAAGGATTTTAAAAAATACTCATTTTTCACAAAATGGCGGACAGTCAAAGTTAATGGTTCGATTTTAACGAAAAAAAACGGCCGTTTTTTGGCTATAAAACGGCCATTTTTTTTTTTCGAAAAAAAAATCGAACGATTAAAGACTACATTTTTATGTATTAAATAAGCCTGAAAAATTTCAAGAAGATCGGTTCATTAGTGTTCGAGTAATCTTGGTCACCGACTTCAGAAATGCCATTTTGAGAAAAACGCGTTTAAAGTTTCGAGGTCGAGCGCGCCAGACGGCAGACTAGCCGGTCGTTTACACACAACGGATTCTTCTCTTTCAACGCTCATATCTCAGTCAATTTTGTTCGGATCGACTTGAAATTTTCAGGACATATTTTCAGATACTTATACTTCATAAAAATGCAATAAAAAAAATCGGTTTTTTTCAAAATCGCAAGTGGGGGTAACCCCTTAATATACCTCGATTCGGGTCTTTCGCAGTCACGCGTTTATTTATTTTACCTCGGTGGATTTACCTGCGACGGTAGGCAGGTGAGAGACGCGTGCATGCAAAGGCGGACGGCGAAGAAATCTCGCCTGGAAAAGTTCCTTCGACAATAGTTCAAACGAATTTCTTCGCATGACGAGCACAGATCTTGCCGGCAAAAGGCTCACAAAGGGCCATACGAACGCAGCGATTTCAGTCGACCAAAAGAACCCCGAGAAACGTCGCGTCGGGACTTTCGAGGTTAAGGGTCTGCCCAAAGGGCGAAAAAGGTGTCTCCCTCAAAGGATCTCCTCCTTTCCCTCTTTCACGACCTTTTTCCACCCAAACGGGATGTTATCGCGCTCCAAGTACTGGCGAAGATTTTTCACGCGATCCAAACTACCGACTAAGATTTGTAACGCAATGCGATCGAACCAAACGACCTCGTAATTATTCTCCGATATCCCAAAAGTGGATTAAATTTGAAATATCACACAGTCAAATGGAGTTTCAAATTATGTATATATATTAGGATGGTTTAGAAAAATCGATTTTTTTTCTAACGGAAAATCGAAGTATGTTAAGAAAAAGAAACTTTTACAAACTTTGAGGGTTCGAAACAATTTTTTAGTTAGTGCTCAAACACCTTTTTCATTTTTTTCTCTCATGATTATCGGAGTATTAATTTTTTTTATCTCGATGCACAACATGTTATTGCGTGATCCAATGTGAGTGTTGATTTAATTTTTTCTGTAACAGTACACAATTTTTATTCAAATAATTTTTTTTTACCATAAACAATTTGTATTTGTAGATTAAGAATCAATATGTGTAATTCGGTTGTGAAAATTATATCAACCACTTGATGAACAAGAACACGGTGTTTACAACACTGAACGTCTAACAAGTATGCGTGTTTTTTTGGAATAATATGTTGTTTTGGAGTAAGAAAACAAATGAAGAAAAAAATTGACGAAAATCGAAACAAAAAACTTGAAAGTCGTTCGAGCACGACCTAAAAAAATGTTTAGACCTCTCAAATTTTGTATGAATTACTTTTTCATAACGTAGTAACATTTTCCATTGAGTACTGCGAAAAAAAAATAATTTTTTTATGAGCGCCCCTAATATATATATATATATATATATGATTTATATATTTATTTATTATAGGAACATACATATATATACATGTATGTATATATATATATATATATATATATATATGTATGTATGTATGTATGTATGTATGCGTGCGTGTCTATATGAAAGTGGGCAAACGGGAGGTCAGGTTTAAACGATCGAACCCTTTGCCGAAGAAGAGTCAGAGAAAATGAAACGAGCTCTGTGAATCGCCCGTGTGATATAGCAACGAGCGGAGGAAGAGCTAGAGACAGAGGACGAAAGAGCCTTAAAGGGAGAAAAAGAGAAAAAGAGTAAGATAGAGAGAGAGAGAGAGAGGGGGGGGTATCGGCAAAGCGACTTCTCGGCTCGTGGAAATAACCCAAAGATCGTAACGTTAGAGAAATCAAAGAATGAAAGGGGGCAAGAGAGACGGTGATAAAAAAAAAAGAAAACAGCATATATAAAGAATTAAATGAGAGATACAATGGCCCGACGAGACTGAAGCGTGCGGAGGGTTAGCGCTCGATTCCAAGGCTCACAATGAATACCCGCGGACACGAGCACTCACATATACACGTACGTGCAAACACACTATATATATATATATATATATATATATATATATATATATATCATGTGTCCCATTTTAGTCTTACACCTGATTCATCTCGAATGCTGCTTCGATCAGGTATTGAGTATAATAAAACTTTCAAGGTTCAAAGGGGGATGTTAAAAAACATATTTTTGGTCCAAAATCCAAAATGGCGACGTTAAGATGGCCGACATGTTTTTTTTCTAATAGGATCATGAGTTTTTTTTCCACCACAACATTTATAAAGCCAAACTAAGAACTTATGTAGAAAAAGTTTTTTTGTTAACATTCATAAATTTAGGTGTCCAATACAATTTTTTAGCCAAAGTGACGAGCCGCAGAGACCTAACGCTTGTTTGGGTTATCGAACAAACCCAAACAAACCCACACGCACACTTACACTAGGGACGTTGAAGACTTTACTTCCTCGTGGTACATTCTGGATAGCGCTGAAGTCGTAAAAAAATAGTATTCCAACCAATAAGTTATGAGCGTTATCGAAAAGCTCTTCCTACAAAAGTTGTTAGTTTTGACCTCATAAGAATTAAATTAAAGAAAACAGATAAATGTTTTGGTGAAAAAAATTCACGATCCTATTTTTCAAAGAACACGTCGATCATCGTAACGTCGCCATTTTGAATTTTGTGGCAAAAAAGATTTTATTTTAATATCCCCCTTTGAGCCGTAAGAGTTTTATTATACTCGACACTCGATCAGAGTAGTATTTTTGGAGATACATTAGGTGTAAGATTAAAATGGGACACGCGGTATATATATATATATATATATATATATATATATATATATATATATATATATATATATGTATATATATACGGAAGCACGTATGAATGTAAATAAATGTACGTATATATTATATCGTACACGCGCAAATTGACGCGCGCCTGTGTTTGCGCAGGTACAACAAAAGAGACAGGGAGAGAAAAGAAAAGTTTCGAGCGTTCGGGAGCCTCGTACTCTCTTCCTCCCTTTCGCTTGGTGAATGCGAAATGTGTCGTCGGTTCTCTTCCAGAAGAGTGAGAGTTTTTCGATTCTCGCGGTCCCCTCCGGATCCGGCGAGCCGCGCCGATGATATGCCGAACACGCGGTGCCGAACAAAAATGTTACACACGTACGTCACGACGAGAATCTCGGGAATGTCGAGGCCTTCGCCTCGAGCCTCATATCCACTTGGCTGCGAACCCAACGCACTTTTCCTCTCGAAACTCGTTTTCCGAGAGCATCTTTGGATATGCGCTGAATGTTATGTAAAATGGACCATTGCGGAGTTGGCCAATGGTACGGATCATGGGTGTATAGAAATATAGGTGGGGATGAAATGATCGCCGAATTGATACCTGATTTGATGATGGAAATGATCGACGCACGTTATGGGTGCCTCGAAACCCGACATCTTAAATTATCGGATATTTTGTGGACACGCATAGCCTCCATGGTTGTACCTTATATTGAAATAGAAATATTCGCATTTTTCAAAATGTCAGGTCATTTTGAGACACCCTATGTTTGGAGTGTTGGAGGACTATTAGCAAGTAACGTGTGTGTGTTTATGTGTGTGTGTGTGTGTGTGTTTTAAGGGGGGATTGTCGTTTTTTTTCGCAACATTTACCGTTTTTTGGAAATTTTTTTGTGAAGAAAGTATACAACGGAAAACTTGTGAAACTTGGCATATAGTTTTATTGATCTGTTTACTACATACAAAAAAAATTTTAAACAATTTCATAAAAAAATCCGCCTCCCACCCCCCTCGACGCGCGATGGTCCTTTTTTGATGGTGTGCACGATTACAGCCTTCACGTTCATCTTGCAACAAAAACCCAAAAAGCATTCTACTTTAGACACATATAGCTATCGTTCGATGAAGGGAAAAAAAAAATTGACGATTTGGTGATGTTTTGAACTTGAAGTATCGATTTTTCGAAAAAAATTGATCGATTTTTTGTTATAAATAAAAAACTATTAAACGTATTGCTTTTTTGCTTCATCAAACGATAAAAGGATGTCAGCTGAGCATTCTGTCCAAATTTGAAGGCAATCGGTTGAATAGTTTTTTAGAAATCGTGCACACCATCAAAAAAGGACCATCGCGCGTCGAGGGGGGTGGGAGGCGGATTTTTTGATGAAATTGTTTAAAAATTTTTTTGTATGTAGTAAACAGATCAATAAAACTATATGCCAAGTTTCACAAGTTTTCCGTTGTATACTTTCTTCACAAAAAAATTCCCAAAAAGCGGTAAATTTTGCGAAAAAAAAGACAATCCCCCCTTAATAACACAGCTGGGTCGATTGCTCTCATACGTAATGTCTCCTCGTACTTTTCTCGCGTGTACGCACGTTTGCGCCTCAATACGCGCACGCACACACACACACACACACACCACTCATCTTAAAACTTCAGCCGATGATGAAAAGCTCTGCGTGCGCCGGAAACCGCAATCGCGCACGCGAGACCTTCGCATAAGCGTCACAAGAGCCGCAAAAGGGGCCTTGAGTGCAAAGGAAAATGGAGAATTATGTGGAAGACGTGTGGAAAGCCTTTTTGTTTTTTTTTCTCCTATATTTTTCCGCGACACGCACGTACCTCGCTTTCGCTCGTCGAGCCCTTTTTCGCTCCTTTGTTGTAAACCGTTGCGTACGCTATTTTCTTCACTATTATAAATCATTGTACTGTTTTTCGAAGCCAGTATAAATTGTTTGCAATTGCGTCATTGGTGTTGCACTAGCACTGCGGCTGAATAACTCGACCCGCAGGTACACCCTCGCGCAAAAGTGTTGAGCAATAGTTTTTTTTTTTTGTGTCGATTGGACAATCGGCAGGCGGTGAGGAAAAAGCTCGTCCCGATGTACGAAATATTGATGAACATTGACAAAATCGTTGATGTCGCAGTCGTTTTGGGGGAAATTAAATCGCGACGATGACAAATACAAGCAATTGAAAAATAAATGGCGAGAAGAATTTTCGGATTCCAATGGTGTAGGAACTCGATGGAGGATTATGGACGACAATGACATAACGAGGCAATGCACGGTGGATGTGACAGAGAGAGGAGAGAGAGAGAGAGGGAGAGAGAGAGAGAGAGAGAGAGAAAGAGAGAGAGAGAGAGAAAGAGAGAGAGAGAGAGAAAAAGAGAACGCGAGTTGCGCTATGTGCACGCGCGCTCGACGAAAAGATGAGCAGGGCACGTGGGGATGCACCTCGCCACCGCGGGAGTGACCTAATGACCCGGTTAACGCACAGTACTGTTCCAGACTAACCGAGGTCCACCCCTGCGCCTTCATCCCTTCGCGCATACTTACACACCAACTCTTACCTCTTCAAACTATTATATATATATATATATATATATATATGCCGTTGAAGTTTGGGTCGTTGGAATGCAACGATTTTTGTTGTTATTTCTTTATTTTTATTACTGTTCGAAACATTTTCTTTGCAACTCAAGCTCGTAGGTCTGTATTAAAAGTAAGTAAAAACGTTCGAATGGTTTTGTAGCTTACATCGGCCAAAAAGAAAATTCATCCCTGAAAAAGAATTAATTTCCGTTGCGTTCCAACAATGGAAACTTCAAGACCACATATATATTATATATATATACAGTTTCGAAAAGGTAAGAGTCGGTCTTTTTTCTCGTGATAACTTAGGTGAGGTATCTACTTTATTGGGCCAAAAAATGTTCGCTTTTTCACCAATTTTTTATGCGACAAATACAAAATATGAAATGCTGAAATGTGGAATAGGATAATATCTTCCAAAGTTTGACAAAATATGGTACCGGGAGAGGAAGGAGTATGTCAGTGCGCCAGCGATGCATTCCTCGCTTGCGGAAGTCCTAAGCCCTGAACAGCGTGATCCGAAGCAAAAAAATCATCATATTTTTACTTTGCACAATATTGTGTATCAATCGTCCTAGAATCAAGAAGGAACGTTGAAAAATAATACAATAGTGAGCGAGAAGAGGAAGTTAAGCTTTTCACAAAAAATGTTTGCACTTTTTTGTCCATAAAATAAAAACGTTTGGATACTTTTGGATAATTCTAGTTCAGCTAACGAAGACGTCCGTCGTACACGTGCCTGGCGAATTTCATAACGATTGCCCATCTAGGGCGTGCCGGAGCACTTCCGCAAACTTGAAAAACGTGCTTTCGAGAAAAACGCGCTTAATGTCAATAAATTAGACATTCCGAAGCCCGGACTTCAAAATTCTCTAATAGAATTCAACCGATATTAATTAATTCTTTAGTTATTCGAATTTGAACATAAAGTGTGGATTGTGGCGGGAAATTCTCGAGCTCTACGTATCGGTTGACCTGAGTTAGACAGTTCAAATTCGGTTTCGAGTTTCTTTACATCCAATACGGACGTTCAAAGAGGTGAGAGCGGAAGTTTTTTTTTCGACTCTAATATATATGATGCCGTAACTTTGCCAGGGCCAACGTTGTCCGGGGGCATTAATATTCGGCGTTTTTCAAATATCTGTACAGATGTCACGTGGCACTCCTATACACACACACATGCATGGAAATAATGCACTTCTGACTTTCAACATTCGAAATACGTTATTTATTCACTGTGCACAAGTTTCAGACAATCGTAAGGGCTTAACCCAAAGTGCAAGTCACGTCCACACAGCCGGAAAATTCTTTCGGTATATATACATTCATACATACATACATACATACATACATATATATATATATATATATATATATATATATATATATATATATATATATATATATATATATATATATATATATATACACACACACACACGTAAAAGAAGGTACTTGTAAAGTGCTGAACTGAAGTCAAGGTGAAACCATTTCCGTTTTCGCTCTGCGCGCACTTGTACCTTGCGCGCATGTTCCCTACAAATGTATCAGCCCGTCGTGTATCCTATCGACCGACATTCGTGAAACCCGCACCCACGATAAATGCATACACGCGGTCGCACATTGATCGCCGATTAAGGGGTTAGGCTACTGTGACGACCTGAAATTAAGGGTTATTCAAAGAATTCGTTTTGTAAATGTTTTGTAAGACGATTAAAAAGTCTTTTAGACATTTATTTGGATGTACATTGAAGATTCGTTTTATAAGATGATTAAAAATTCTTTTGGACGTTTATGTGGATGTACATTGAAGATTCGTTTTGTAAGATGATTAAAAATTCTTTTGGGCACTTATGTGGATGTACATTTAAGATTCGTTTTGTACGACGATTAAAAATTCTTTTGGACATTTATGTGGATGTGAATTGAAAACGTTGTGTACCAAATTGCATAAAAACGTAACAGTTAGAAAAGTTATGAACAATCTCGTGAAGGGCCTTTGAACGTGAGGGGCTCACGGTGTACTTGATTTTGGCCACTCGGTTGAGCCGAAACGAAAATGAATGACTTTTTTTTCTGAAAATAGATAGTATTGGCTGAGACTCGACCAAGCTGTTTTTATCGCGTTTCGATCGTCAAAAAAAGCATTGATTTTTTTTCGAGAAAAAATGCAGTTATTTTCGTTAATAACCGATGATAAAAAAAATTGGTGGGAAGAAAAATGTCGGTCAAGACTGATATACTATTACACTGAATAAGTGTACCGATTTTCAAGTCAATCCGTTCATTAGATGTCGAGAAATCGTGTACACCGTTTTGAAAAATAGATTCGAGAAAACCGCGTTTGAAGCTTTTTTGCGTTATTTTTCTTTATCGTTGTAATCATAAGTTTACAATCTGCGATTCCTGCGCCATATGTTGAAATCGTGGATTTTAACGATCCTCAAAGGATCTTCCTCTTAAAGGGGTAAGGCCACAGTAGAATTTTCAAAAAATCGATTTTTTTTATCGCTAAAACGGTGCTTTGTCATCATAAGAATAAGTTACTATTCGATTTATAGCAAGAACATTTTTTTTCACCGACTTTGAGCGTATAACGTAAGCCCACCTCTGGCACGGCCGTAGAGTATTTTTCCAGTTGGCGTGACAAATAACTTCAACAATTTTCACTCGATTTACTTCAAATTTAAAAGTTGTGTTCCTAATTGCACTTCGCTTTTCATTTTATGAGCAGTTTTGTACGCAATTTTTCACTGACAACTAATTTCTCAAGTTCTAATACCTACAACTTTCGAATGAAACAATATTTTTCAAATTCCGTACGTACTTCTCTAGGTATCCTAATGTAGATTGACGAGAATTCCGTACGTACTTCTCTAGGTATCCTAATGTAGATTGACGAGAATTTTTGTTTTTCGTTCTAGGTAAAAAATTGCGGATGCTAAATGTCACGCGGCGGAGCGCCTAAAAAAAACATAAAAGAAAATATCAGTACTCGGCCATTTTGTTCATCGAAAAAAGAAATATATATTTTCTAACAGCTTTATATTCATACTAAATAGACGTGTAATTAATTTTACGAGTGAATCACTTTTTCATACGAATAGAAAAATTTTTTAATTCGCACATGATTTTATACCCGTTACCGTGGCCTACCCCCTTAATTCGAGTCGACTCGCGCGACGAACGAGCGTTCGTCATTTTCACAGTAGCCTGACCCCTTAACGTTCTTGGCCTTTTTCGCGTCGCGCTCGTGCAACCGATGATGCATTTGCTTTTACATCGTGCACCTGTGCTCGTAATGTATATGTTATTTAGCTGAGCTCGTGTGTAGACCTTCTCCACCTTCTTTCCCTTTTACCGCTGGCGGGGCAGGGTGTCAGTTCTGCACAGTGCAGTTCGACACCGAGGCAGTTCGCCAGTTCAACTCTCCACTGTGCAATTCGACGAAGCGGGCAGTTCGACACCGAGCCAATTCGACGACCGTAGCAGTTCGACATTTCCCCGATGCTCGCGTATCCCCACTCTTCGATGCGGGCCGGGCGATTCGCTGCCCTGTGTCAGTTCGACACCGAGTCCTCCCTACCCAGCGTAGCGTGCTCAACTTACATTTCCTAGCGGCTGTACTTTTTTCGAATCACCCATACCCGGGAACGAGAAATATACGAACAAAATGTTTTCGCATGTACCGACTACCCGCTCTGTCAGTTCTCTAGTTTATCGACTGATTTTGAATGGAAATTTCATGAGCGGCATATTCTTATAACTTTATTCTTTAATAATGCCACGAACATATATTTAGTCTCTAAAAATTTTAATTCTTCCATAATTCGGGAAAAAGCGTCATTTTTGAGTACTTGAGAATAACGATAAGCAATACTAAGAGAACTGAAAACTTATATAATAATCGTGTGAAAGAAAAACTGGTGGCCTCGTACAGTTGGACAGTTTTTCGTTGCCGTTGAATATAGGATAATGTTCTTCAAGAGGATGTTTAATTTTGTTCTGAATTTCGTTTCTTGTGGCTCTTGGTTTATTCGTAAAAATCATCGTGCAAAGTCTAAATTTTATAATCAACTTTTCAATCGTCAAAAATATCGCTGAAAAAAGCATATGCATTTACAAGAAATTAATATCATGACACGATTGGAAATAATATTGTTGTCAATATTCTTCATATATGTTCCTTTCGTTACAGATTGAAACGTCCGCATTATTATTATCCATGTTGTTCAAATACTTAATGCCAAAGAACAGTGCATGTCGGATATATTTATTTTTCATTAATGTGTGACATGTCGTCTACTATATATGAAAAAATTGAATCATCGTATAACACGAATACGCTGTGTTGAAAAGCGCAGAATCATTAAGGGAGGGGGGGGGTGGAAGGTTAATTTGCTATAAAAAAACATATTTTCGATATTTTTGTTGACGTACTGTTTATATATATTTATTTATATAATTGGTATAAAATAAAAGGACATGTGAAGAACATTCTGTGAAATTTTCGTTAATAATTGTGCAGAAATGAGCCAGTGACAGGAAATCTTCTCAGAGGCCACAAAAAAAAGTTACATTGCGGTGAACTGCATAACTCACCACTGGATCGCCCGAAAAAAAAAATCCAAGAAGATTGTATTAGTTAATAAGTTTCTTGAGGTAACGCTGTCGATTTTTTTAATCATTTTAAAAATTGAAAAGAAATAAAAATAAAAATAAAAACTCGACAGCGTTACCTCAAGAAACTTATTAAATAATACGATCTTGTTGAATTTTTTTTTCGGGCGATCCAGTGGTGAGTTATGCAGTTCACCGCAATGTAACTTTTTTTTGTGGCCTCTGAGAAGATTTCCTGTCATTGGCTCATTTCTGCACAATTATTAACGAAAATTTCACAGAATATTCTTCAAATGTCCTTTTATTTTATACTAATTATATAAATAAATATATATAAACAGTACGTCAACAAAAATATCGAAACTATGCTTTTTTATAGCAAATTAACCTTCCACCCCCCCCCCTTAATGATTCTGCGCTTTTCAACACAGCGTATTCATGTTATACGATGATTCAATTTTTTCATATATAGTAGACGACATGTCACACATTAATAAAAAATAAATATATCCGACATGCACTGTTCATTGGCATTAAGTATTTGAACAACATGGATAATAATAATGCGGACGTTTCAATCTGTAACGAAAGGAACATATATGAGGAATATTGACAACAATATTATTTCCAATCGTGTCATGATATTAATTTCTTGTAAATGCATATGCTTTTTTCAGCGATATTTTTGACGATTAAAAAGTTGATTATAAAATTTAGACTTTGCACGATGATTTTTACGAATAAACCAAGAGCCACAAGAAACGAAATTCAGAACAAAATTAAACATCCTCTTGAAGAACATTATCCTATATTCAACGGCAACGAAAAACTGTCCAACTGTACGAGGCCACCAGTTTTTCTTTCACACGATTATTATATAAGTTTTCAGTTCTCATAGTATTGCTTATCGTTATTCTCAAGCACACAAAAATGACGCTTTTTCCCGAATTATGGAAGAATTAAAATTTTTAGAGACTAAATATATGTTCGTGGCATTATTAAAGAATAAAGTTATAAGAATATGCCGCTCATGAAATTTCCATTCAAAATCAGTCGATAAACTAGAGAACTGACAGAACGGGTAGTCGGTACATGCGAAAACATTTTGCTCGTATATTTCTCGTTCCCGGGTATGGGTGATTCGAAAAAAGTACAGCCGCTAGGAAATGTAAGTTGAGCACGCTACGCTGGGTAGGGAGGACTCGGTGTCGAACTGACACAGGGCAGCGAATCGCCCGGGCCGCATCTGAAGAGTGGGGATACGCGAGCATCGGGGAAATGTCGAACTGCTACGGTCGTCGAATTGGCTCGGTGTCGAACTGCCCGCTTCGTCGAATTGCACAGTGGAGAGTTGAACTGGCGAACTGCCTCGGTGTCGAACTGCACTGTGCAGAACTGACACCCTGCCGCTGGCGGTCGTGTAAAACAAACGTGCACCGCCGGATATACGTATCGTGAGTATAGAGAAAAAAAAAGCATGCAGAAGCGTACGAGCGCGCGTCGAGAAATTCGATACTACAGCCGCGTAGCTCGATGTGTTTGTCGTGCTGTTCTTTCCTCTTTTCTTTTCTTCCCTTGAAAGGCGGAAAAAAAGGATAGCGCAACCTATGGATTTTATATAAAAATTATATGCATGAGCAAGAAATGAATCAGCGTATGTTTGCCCTCGTTTCTTTTCGTTTGGATTTCCGAAGCTGACGAGACAGACGTGTCGTGACTATAAGCGCTACCAATGGGGCAATTGCATATGTATGCATGCTCACGTAGGTAGGCACACATACAGATGGAGTATAGTGCCTACGGTGTAATTGGTGCCTAATTATGAGGATACATCAGCTATCTATTCATCATCGTCACCTGTATCTATACAGGGTGCTCCGCTTAAAACAAAAGCATTAAGGGGGACCTTTAGGCGAGGAAAAAATGACGGATTTTCATGATTATTATCTTAAAGCAAACATTTCTTGGATTTTTATCAAAAGTTTAAATAATAAGGTTGAGAGGATCGGTCACTGCAGTGCGGATGATAAAAAAAAATACTCCTACTAGTTTAAACGACGTTCAAGTGCTTTTGAAAAATTCTACAAGGGAAGTACATACGTAAGAGAGAAAAAGAAATTTAAACCTGCAGAAAAACTCGAAAAAAAGTACAAAAATTTGGTTTTCTCGGAAAGTAAAAAAGATCGTAGAACATATAGGAGATTCGGATAGGTATTGACACGAGGCATCTATATGTTCCTTTCGGACGTCACTTTTCGGGCCACCCTGCATATGTCATACCTAGCCATGACTGAAACAAACTGTTTCAGCTACATATCATTAACTATATATTGTGACTACCTGTGAACCTTGACCTTATGAATATCTATATTGACCTTGACCTGTGACCTTGTGAATATCTATATTGACCTTGACCTGTGACCTTGTGAATACCTATATATTTCTAATAAGTATAAATGAATCATTCTGGTTGCTTGTCACGAATTTTACCAAAAGTTCGTTTCCTTTCATTATATATATATATATATATAATATATAATATATATGCATCTATCACTGCAAAAACTAGGCGTGTTTGACGTGTGTTCAAAGTATGTAGAAGTAACAAAACATAAAGGCGAGACACGCCTTGCCATATTGATTCTACACACTTATGCATTTGATAACACTTAATGCGTTAAAATTACCCACGTGAATGTGCAATTTTTACGCATTAGATTATTACACACCTTCGTAGCTGTCCCCATAAACAAAACGCTTATTGAAACACACATAAAGTGTGTCGAATCAACATACAAGACGCATATTTACACACATCGAACTAAACAATACACATCGATAGCAACACACGAGCAAAAATAACACGGGAAAAAGCAACACAGTTTACGTGTGTTAATTGCGAGTTATTGATCATATGTTTGAAAAATGACCTTGGTTACGCCATCACGTGGAACTCGTCAGTTGGTTTGACATTTATTGATTGACGGGTTAACAAGACCACATTCGATCTTCAATTACCCGGTTAAGGAAGCTTTCCAGTGTGACAGCCCGAAAAATCGCTGTTTTTCGCGATTTTTTTTTTTAAAGAAAAAATAATCTAATCGGTCTGGTTTTTTTTTGTATATTAATTGGGTATTGAAGAATACAAAACAATTTTTTAAAGATCGATTTATTTATGAATTAATATCTATAAAAATGATGAAACAATTGTTGCAGAAAATGCACTTGGATGTGGTGTCCACGTTGGGGGTCACAATTTTGATCTGAAACAAAAAACACAAAAAGATTATTGATCGGTATACAATTGGCTTTCGTGCTATGGAGGCTTTTTTTTTTTTTTTTGCAAAAATGGCGCCGGTTTGAACAAAAAGTATCGATTTTAGCATTTTTTTGGCAGTTTTTTTTACAAAAAAAATATGAAGATGTCAAAAAAAAAAAAGCTTCCATAGCACGATAAACAATGACGTTAAGAATATTGTGTAAAAAATTCAACTCGATAGCTTTAAAACTCTGCCCTCCAAGTTGGACACCGTTTTGAAAAATGCTGTTTCGAGAAAAACGCGTTCAAAGTTTCGCTGTAGCTGTAGCGCTCCGTTGCCTTCTTCCAAGAAATGCTGTACAGTAACCGAAATAATCTGAATTTCGGCATGAAAATTTCAGGGAATATTCGGAAGAGTGTATACTATTCGATAAAGCAAAAAAAAAAAAATCGATTTTTTGAAAATTTCACACTGGAAAGCTCCCTTAACGGATTCACTTAACATCTTAGTATACACACGCGAGCTCTATAATAAAAAGGGTGGTAGCATATCGCAATATAGGGGTTAAAATACCGGAACCCATGGTCAACAAATCCATCGTGTGCCTACTCGCGTCATACTACGTCATCGTAACGTATTTAGGAAAGACAACTATGAAAACTGTAAATGCATAATTAACTTTATAATTAATGTAATTAATACAATCAACAGAGCGTAATGTATAAGTGATCTCCAATAAATACATATATTTTGACGATGAATCCTATGTGCATGCAGTACTGCAAAAATAAGTCTGTTGTTTTTACACACTTTGAGGGTGTAAATGGCTGCAGACACTTTTTACACGTTTTAACGTGTGTAAGAAAATAACACACGTAAGTGTGTTGTTTGAACGCATATATCAAGTAAAGTGCATGAGAACAACACACTTGTTTTTGCAGTGTAGTAACTGTAGTCGATGCACTGGAGCGCAAGTCAAAGAAATCATTCGATTCAGCTTCAGTCGAATCAAACAAATTATAGGCGACGAAGCACTCCGCGTATAAGTGCAAGAGTAAAATAACGGAGGTAATATTTTCCCACCAGGGCGGACGTAATTGTTTTCGGGAATGTTTTGAGATGGAGAGAGGAAGGGAATGAAAGAGCAAAAGGGAAGAAGGAAAGAGGGAGAGAGAGAGAGAGAGGGTGAGAAAGAGCAAGGGTGAAACAGAGAGCTAGAGAGCGGCAGAAAGAGGACAAGAGAGGGAGACCTCGCGAACTCTTCCTCGCGCGCACAATTTGTTTTCACCGAATACATTATCGCTTGATTCGCCTATTTATATTCCGCGTGCCAAGAATCCTACACAATACAATACACGTGTGTGTGTGTGTCCCTGAACGTATCACGCGTGCACACACATAGACATGTATATCGGTGTGTATACGTGCGCGATATATCAACAATTCGGGGACCACGCGTACTCGGAGCAAGTGGTTGGGCGCGGCGAAGATGCAAAAATGCAGGCATCGAAGAAATCCCGTCGCCGAAAGACAAACTATTCTGGGGAATGACGGCGATCGGCAACCGGGCCCAGGTGAAACGGCGCGGAAAGAAAAAGAAAAGAAAGAAAAAGAAAAAAAAATATTTTTGACGAATAAGATGATTGGAAAATCGTTGTGATACTTATGTGCATGTATTACTTTGTAACCTTAACAAAGTTTTGTGCCACATTTCATTTGAAAATATTAATAATTGACAGAGTTATAAACAAGTAAAGGACCTTGAACGTACTTGATTTTGATCGACTGGCTGATCTAAAAGGGAAGAAGGGTTTTCGTTATCAAAATAGATAATATTGCCTAAGAATTGACAGAATTTTTTTTTCTTGCCCTGTTTTATTCAGCGATGAACAAAAATTTGAATTTTTTTTGTTGTTGATTTTTTGAGGAACAACGTAACCATTATTGTTAATAACTAATGAAAAAAATGTTTAAAAAAACGTCGGTCAATATTAAACTGCTATTATACTGAATAAGTGTACCAAATTTTAAGTCTATCCGTTTATTAGAAGCCAAGAAATCGTGTACACCGTTTTGAAAAACAGTTTCGATGGAAACGTGTTTAAGATACATTTAGGAGAGAAAAAAACTTCCGATTTTCTACTTTTTTTAAAAAGAAAAGATTTCTTCACCATTTTTGAGACTCAGCGTATGTTTTATTGCTATTTTTTTTTTTATTATAGTCTTCATTAATGTCGGAGGTATGGCAAGGTCTCCTAACCGGGTTGCAAACAAACGTCGCTAGACGGCGTGACACGTAGCGTTGGCAGGATAAATCTGAGAAAAAAAACGACAAGATTTTTCTTCCACAAACACTCGTACGCAGAATATGAACCAAGATAAAGTGAGAAATGTTGAAAATCGATGAAATGGTAAGAAAAGGTTAGAAAGATTTATACCAAATTGCATCAGAATCAGTTGATTCGTTTTTTAGCTATACGTCACGCCAGTTTTGAAAATGCAGTTTAGAAGACCGTCGGATGCCTCCGCCGTGTTCAAAGATTCCTAAAAATGAAAAAATATCACGCAACAGCCAAAAGTAGAAATAAAACATAATCTAAGTCCAAAAAATAATAAAGAAACCGTTCCTTTTAAGAAAATTCATGAAAATCAGCAATTTTTCTTCTCGGCAAAGGTACCCCCTTAAATTCTTACTAGCAGTTCATTGTAATCATGAGTTTACCTTCAGTCAGCGATTCCTCCGCCATATGTTGGACCTTCCTCTTCGATTCGAGTTGCCTCGAGCGACCTTCAATTTTTCGAAACTTTCACAGTACCCCTCGAAATACCGTTGTGATCAATGAACAACAGATCGCCTCGCGAAGCTTTCGAGGGTCATCAAGTTTCGATTCAGCGTTATACGTATGTGTACCCAACGATTAAGAAATCAGCGTGCACCCAGCACACGAGAGAAACGCCCGAAACGCGGGGATCGTTTATTGCCCGAACACATTGTGGGAGTGCTCGTCGCGGTCTGCGTTTGCTGAAACCGTAGAAATAACTGGAACGGCCTCGCGATGTTGTGATCGTTGCAATCTACGTGGCGAATTGATTGAGCCATTGTCGCGGTGGGCGCAGAGAGAGGGAGGGAAATCGAGAAAGAGAGAGAGAGAGAGAGAGAGAGAGAGAGAGAGAGAGAGAGAGAGAGAGAGAACCGCGTCCAGGCAATAAATGAACAGTTTTCAGTTTTCTTCGTGTTGTTGGCCTCATACGTCCCTCTGCTGGTCGGATTTCTTTCAAGAGTAATCACATTATTACTAACAGTTACCACTCATGATGCTGAAGTTTGCATCGTTGCGATGCAACGAAATATTTTTTCACTGAGTTTCCAAAATGTTTTTTAACAGATTTATGCTATAAAGATCCGGAGACCATCTTCTAGCTACCTTATTTAGCAATCTACAGTACGAATGTTCAAAGTATGATTTTCGATACCAATAAACACAATGAAGCCAAGAAAAAATCGTTGCATTCCAACGATGCAAACTTCAGGCCCATTTACCACTCTCTCACGAAACGCTTTTCCTCTACGTGTACTACGCACGCGATACGAGACTCGCGAACGATCCCTGCTGCCTGGCATGTTATTTACATGCCAACTTGACGTTTCTCGACCATTGGCTCTAAATGAACTGAATCTGGTGTTTATACGAACCATTGATATTTCCTGAGTTCCGACGTATACCCTCGCAGGTAGGGCTTGCATTCCGGATATCCGGATATCCGAATTATCGAAATATCGGCCAATTTTTGAAATCCGGATAATCAAGGCAACTGAATGTGGATAATTCGGATAGTAAGGATAGTGAAATTCATCAAAGAATCACTATTTGAACATGGAACTAACTATAGTAAAACATTCATTTCGGTAATGTGTGCAGTCAGTGCGAAAGGATATTTTAGGGGGGGGGGGGTCCAGCCAATACCGATTGAGAATTTCATATGAAAAACTGTCAAATTGCGTCAATCGGACAATAGCGTAGAAAGCACTTGGATTCCAATGTGGACGTCCTAGATGCGGTGCCCATATCAAATCGCTATAGGAGAGTGGTAGGATTCTGGGGACTCCCCAACAAATTTCTGCAGCGGACGGGGTGCTCTATTCAAATCGCGATCCATGTTTGAATGGGTCTATCTTCGAAACTGTTGATGAAGGTATTCGGAACAAAAGTTCAGTGTTTTTGGGGACGTTTCGGGCCCTGAAAATGAACTCATTTGAGTCTGCATGGGACTCAGTAAGAAACGCATCTTCGACTTTGAATTTATAAATGCAATCGTATATTTTTTTAAGCACCATTCGTCGCAGATTCTCATTCCCTGCAGAGACCACTGCATCCGTTGGTGCATTTAGGGGGCGGGGGGGGGGGGGATACATCGCCCTAGAGGCCAGAAAAAATGACCAAATTCAGACTTTTTTTCGGGAAACGGTTGGTGAAACAGAAACGCATTTTTTTTTATCACAAAGGTACATATATACCCTTTAAAAAAAATCACCTAAGAATACAGAAAACCAACAAAAACTTCGCCGCTGGCATATGATGACATTTTTTTCACGTTTGGCGGTGGGCACTCTCCAGCTCAAACGCAATTTTTCGACCCACCGAAGTAGACCGAACCCATTCGAAAAAATCGATTCTTTAAAAAGTTGAAAAAAATGAATTTTTCTTTGACTCTTGCCTACAACGTGTTTTCGAATTATCAGCAGAAGACATTCGATGGGGTTGTAGTTTGCATCGTTGGAGGACAACGAAAAATTTCTCCAATTTCTTATTTTTGCATCATTTTCCAAAAGCATACTTTCCAACTTTGATGTAGTTCTTGCTCTTAGTTCGTAGGCTCATTCTGTAAATGAGAATCCCGAATAATATTTGCGTGATTTTCGTAGCTGAGAAGCTGCTAGACGAAATTTGGAAAATAAAAGAAAAAGTCACTCTCGTTGCATTCCAACGATGCAAACATCATAGTGATGACGTTCGAGCAGCTCGCTTCAACTCGGACACCCTGCATGTGCACACACACACACATGGCGATATTCACGTACATATGTGCTTATATATACATCGATAATCCATAGAACACAAATGATTGCTTACAGATACGGCATCAGCTGTGCCGTACTCGTTGCAACGGTGTTATCGATAGTTGTATCGCTTTGATAGGCCACTAACTTATCGACATTGGCTAGATGCAAATTAGAAGCACGCATGCGAGCGTACCCCTCAAGCACGTAATTGATGAATGCGCACACAGGAGGCCACGTATATTATGCCACATCGAGTCGTTATATTCTCCCTCTCCCCCATCTCCCCCCCCCCCCTCTCTCACTCTGTGAACTGGTCTCCAGCAATTCACAACGCGCTACTTTGATGTTGCACCGCGCGAAACTCCCGATACATCTCTACTCCCATCATTGGCATTCAACTGTGCAACTTTCGAAGCTGCCAGAGTCCGAGCTCCCTCTGTAAAGAGCGATGTTGCAGTTTCGCATCATTGCGTTTCGATGATACGAGACAAGCTTCCCCACATTGGAGATTTTCACAATTCCGCATGCCGATTACTTCGGCAAGTATCGTCAAAAATGGTCCAGTCATACACGCAGGCTGAATCAGCCAAAATAAATGTCGACTGTGAAACGCAATGAAAATTCATTTGCATCGCGCTCCAACGATGCAAACATCAAACCCCGTCACTTTTTCGAGCAGCGCGATGCACTTGGATCCTCTTCCAAAATTATTCAATACCAAGACCACAGCCTTGTACACAACGAACAACACACTGCATTGCTTGTATGACGAAGTTTGCATTGTTGGAATGCGAGGAATTTTTTTTTCCCCCAACTTCTTTTTGCAGAATTGAGCAACGAACATCACACGAATACTTTTCAGGATTCTTATTTGATCCTAGAACTCATGTATCTATTATATTATATATTATATGTATCTATTATATATGTATATTATATATGTATCTATTATATATTATATATTATATATTATATATTATATATGTATCTATTATATATTTTTCTACCTTTGAACTGGGGCAAATATGGAGCAGAGACGTGAGGCAAATTCGATTTCGTTGAAATTTATTTAGTAAAAAATCCCTTTCAACGACGACGTAACCCGAAAATTGCATCTTTGCAAAGAAAGAGTTCGATTTTTTTTTCCTTCTAGTTAATAGATTCTCGCAAAGAATAAAATGTTACATAAATACTTTTACACCCCGATTCACCGCCTGAAGAGTTGGTTTTCGAAAAATACGTTTTTTAGTGCACCTCTACACCTTCCAATAAACATCTTCCAAATTTCATGTTTCCATCCATAGCAGTTTAGGCTGTACGTTGTCTATACGTCAGGCAGCCAGCCACGGGACTGTTTTATTATTAATAATTGCGAAGGATTTATAATGACTCATAATAGCGGAAAAAGGATGTGATGTTTTCAAAAAATCGCCTATTTACGTATATTGAGAACTATCTCTTGAGAAATCGACCGATTCGTTTTTTTCGTCCGATGTGCGGAGCACTCCAAAAATAGCGGATATATTTTTAGTGCACAAACTTATTTTACCGGCTTTTTCGTTAGAATTATTAAAAATAAATACGCGCACCGCGCGTTGCTCTCGTTCCATCATTTATTCCCTGTGCTCCGCGGATTTACCGCTTTCAATCGAAAAATCTGGCGGCCTTGGCTTTTATATCGTCAATGGTATATGAGCGAGGGAAGAGTTTCTGCAGGTTTTCCCGCACACAAACAGCGTGAAATTCAGCTCAATGGTCCATACGCTCAAAGCCCTGCGTGTGTGCTTATATACATATATAAACATACAGGGTGTCCTATTATGAATGGATAATCCTGCAACTGTCAATAGGTCAGATCATGTCCTACTTATTTTTTGAAAAAAATCATCCGCTTATGGTTTTTCGCATGCCATTTCTACAAATGATATAAATCGACAATAGTCAAGCAACTTTTTTGAGTAATTGTCACGATATGCATAGTACTTTGTTCTTTATACCGCAGGCTATCAAAGTCAGAAGTTCGAACTGGTTTGTATGAAAATTCTGCATAGAATCTTTTTTCACAAAATTTCCCTAACATTTAGGGTTAAAAATACGACTTTTCTAGATACAACAAATAACCGCGAGTATTGTTTCCTAACCGGGTCAAAAAAGTTATCATTTGTAGAAATGGTATGCGAAAAAACAAAAGCAGATGATTTTTATCGCGAAAACCGTGGGGCTTTTACTAAAGTGAAATTCCAGCATATAGTAGGACGTGATCCGACCGGTGGACGGTTGCAGGATTATCGATTTATAATTGGGCACCCTGTATATCGGGACAGAGGGTAAGAGACAAGTATAGGTTGGAATATTCGATCGCGATACTCGGTATACTCTTTTCTACGAGTTTCGGCTCGACAACTGCTGTACAGGTTTCGGCCGCTGTATAGGTAACACGTGTCCGTCACATCAATCATATCTACCTCGACCAATCTACCGAGAATATGCAGCGGCGTTTCGTACCGTAAAAATAAAAATCCAAAAAACGTTCCTTTGAAAAATTGAAATGAAAAAACGAAAAATATCGTCCACGGACGAAAGCACATTCATTTCGTTTGCGGTTATACGGCACTCAATAACGTTACGCTGAGTACCAATAAATGGATGAGGGTTCGTGCGGTTATCGGTGCACAGGAGGAGGTTCATGAAGCAATTCTATCGTCGTCGAGGGAATCTCGTTTACGCTTTCTTTTCCGGCAATTAGGCAAATGAAACGCACCACAGACGTGCAAAGTTACGTATGTGTATGGAAGTTTATCCCAGTTGGTAAAAAAGAAAAATTGCGAATGCACATTCGCAATTTTTGGAAGTGGACGTCGTGATAAACGAAATAAAAATTATACGGACTCTCCTCGCCTACTTTCTTTCTCGGTTCCTGTGAACTCGGAATAGCCTCTTTCCATGTACATATTTCTATGTAATGTATGTATGAAATAAATGTAAATATCGGGATTACGTATTCTTGTATCTATACATGAAATTCAAAAATTATTATATTCATACGCGAGGCTAAATAAATGATATATGCAAACATTTTTTACATCAGCTCTGGTCATGCCCAACCCTCTGAAGGAGACGAAAATTCTTTCCTCTCCGAGTGTGTGTACGACCATAGCGAGCCCAAATAACAACTCAACTTTTTTTCAAATCGAAACAATTCCGAACTACGCTGTACGGAATATTAAAAAATGTCGTCCACATCACAAAATTGAATAGCTCGTTTTTGCGTTTATTGAAGCGCGCACGACTTGTCAATTTCGAGACCCGAAGGCTCGTTGCGGATTGATGGCGTTATTTCGCTAGAGTTCTTTTTTTTCATTTCCTACATTGCACCCTACAGCACCGTATTCTTTGAAGAGCTTTTCATCGGCGAAATAAAAGGAGACGACGCAAAAAATAAATAATACAATTAAAATCATAATTAAAAGAAAAAAATGGAAAAATAAATAAATCAAGTAATAGACAATGTTTTATTTTATTAAATGATAGAAATATGTAGGGGAAATGAAATAAAGAGTAATCACTTTAGCTGAAAATCGAGGATAGCGACCAACCGCAAATACTTTCGTAACATTGCGTGAAAGATTTTGGGAGAGAGAGAGAGAGAGAAACTCTCGTGCCTCAAAATAGAGCGTAAATGGACCGCTCCGAAAATAGATCAAAACATATATATATATATATATATATATATATATATATATACCTATATATATAAATGATTTTTTTCGAAAAATAAAGCCCAAAATCTCGAAAACCGGGGATCACCCTATATATGTATATGTATGTATGTATATTTATGTGTGTGTATATATATATATATATAGGGTGTCCCCCGGTTTTCGAGGTTTTGGGCTTTATTTTTCGAAAAAAATCATTTGAAATCAAAATCATCTGATTTTTTTCGAAAAATAACAAAGCCCAAAAACCAAAAGCAGATGATTTTTTTCGAAAAATAAAAAAGCCCCAAATCTCGAAAACCGGGGGACACCCTATACATATATATATATATATGTCCCCCAATTTTCGAGATTTTGGGCTTTGTTATTTTTCGAAAAAAATTATCTGCTTTTGGTTTTTCGCATGCCATTTCTACAAATAACTATACAAATGCTAAACGAAAATTCCAGCATCTAATAAATAGGGCATGATCTATCGGCAAATTGGAGAATTATCCATTCATAACAGGACACCCTGTATATGCATAACCGTCTTCGTTACCCCTATATAATCTTGTGGCACCCCGTGACTCAACGTTAATGCGGAAATTGTAAGAGCGTTCGGATTCCTGGTTGAAACTATATTTAAAGCGCGAAGAAGTTCGCGAATGAGTGGGCGAGGGACAGAGAGCGAGAAAGTGTGTGTGTGTTAACAAAGTTGCGGAGAAATATCATTACATATAGGTATATGCATATGGAGTTCACACACTCGCACATCGCGCTGATTGCGATCACGAGAATATCCTAGTTCGCTAAACTCATTAAAACGCCAGTTCAATTGAGAACGTTTTGATGTGCACCGACGATTCGTTATATTCTTTTTTCACGTCCTCTCCCTTTTAACCGTTCGATTCCACGAATATTTGGAATATTCGAATGAAAATCCGTTTCCAACCACGTTCCAACACGAATAATTGGATCCGACGACACGTAATTATCCAAGCCACTCTCGGTCGGTTCCTTGGTAATTTCGTACATTTGCCCACGCTCGATTTCTATATTTGATACACACGATTGACGCTGGGCCAAGAAATACACGAATTTCTCGAAATATCGAGTACTCTTTCCCATCGGAGGCAAAAACTCCTCGGCAGTCGTCCCGAGCTTATCGTTAAAGATTTTTTTTTGTTCACGGATTTATCGACGTACGGGCCATTTTTCGGAAACGTATTTAAAAATTTGGTTTTTTTTCTCGTTGCAGATAAACTTACGCCTAATTCTCGTCAGCGGTAAGACAAAAGAGTTCCTATTCAGTCCGAGCGACTCCGCGGGGGACATAGCCCACCATGTGTTTGAAAACTGGCCGGAAGGTGAGTCTCTATACCAACTATCCATATCTATGTAAAAGTTTAATTTTTGTTTTTGGCATTAAGCGGCCAGTCCACTTTGGAGCCACGAAAAAAAGGCCTTTTTTGAGAATTTTATAAAATATATGAATATAAAAGTTGTCGGGCTTGATAAAGTCTTGAAATACATTTTTAAAAAATTTTAATTTATTTTTATTCATTTTTAAGTACAAAAACTAGTTTAACGTAACGCCTCAAAAATCGGTGAGGTAGGTAGTTCCATCACAACTCGGCAACGGCTTGTCTGAAACAAAAAAATCAAAGTCCATTAGATTCAGTATGACACCAGCTACAAAATGACCTTCGGATATAAAGTTTTACCAAAAAAATAAAAAAATGGCAGATGAAAAACGAAAAAAGTAAAAAAAAACGCATTTTTCGCAGTTTTTCGCAAAAAACGAGTAAAAATCTAAATTTTAAAACCATCGAGGGTCATCTTGTTGCGAATCGTGTTTACAATATGTGATTCAAATTTCAAGAGAATCGGTTTATTAGTTTTAGAGATACGATGGAGCTAGATTTTGAAAACGTTGTTTCGAGAAAAACGCGTTTGAAGTTAATACTATGAAAAACTCTTACCTAAACTCAATCGGCAATTCCTGCACCGTACAAAATCCCTTCTGATTGCTCATCATCGTCGATTTCTTCAAGTCTTGCTTGCTTTCGTTTGGTTTGTAATTTTCGAAGTGGACTGGCCCTTAAATATGCTTTTCAGCGATGAAAATGCTTTTAAAACTGTATACGTTTGTTGAGGTAGGCTGGGTACAGAGGTCTGAGGTAGCTGGATGACACATAAACGCGATATCTGTTTCGTATCATCTCAACGAGTCGTCGCTTAAGGATGTTGAGTCCCAAATCGCAAATGATGATAAAATTCTGAAAATTTGGTATGTTTTTGTATGAAGTATTTCAGAGGTCGTGTAAAAATTTCACGATAATTAGGAAGCTCGTTATTGAACAATTAACATTCACAAATTAAATGTTGTTTTATGGAAACTGATGTAACTTTGCAATAGGTTTTTTTTTTGACCTCTCAATTTTATAATATCTACAATATACTGAAAGGAACGGAAACAAAACGAAGTTTATTGATACATTTTTTTTTATTTCTTTTAAAAATTGTTCTTAACAAAATGTTAATTTTTTAATAACGAGCTTCCTAATCGTCGTGAAATTTTAACACGACCTCTTAAATACTTCATACAAAAACATACGAAATTTTCAGAATTTTCTTATCATTTTTTATTTCAACCCTTAAGGAGGTTGAAGTAATGATGATAGAATTCGGAAAATTTGGTATGTTTTTACATGAAGTATTCAGGAGGTCGTGTAAAAATTTCATGACGATTAAGAAGCTATTTATTGAACAATTAACATTAACATGTTTCATAGGGACTCAACGTCCTTAACCGCCGGTAAATAGAACTCCGATTGCCCTTTTTCATCACGATCGACAAAAAATGCTCGCCTCGCGGAATGTTGATCGCCGTATATATTACTTTCGTAACTTGCGAGAAAATTCTCCTAGAGCATTTTCTCCCGTATACGGGGGTTGCAAAAACTCGTCGGAAAAATCATGAATATTCAAAAGCGCGTTGTTGCAACATCCCAGCGAATCTTGTGCAAACTATACGAAAGCTCGGTGCTCGCGCACTCTTTACGATTTTTCCCGCAATTTGCACTCGCATAGTCAAATGAAAATCATTCTCTCGCAAACGCGCGCGGTCTCGTCTCAATTATTGCTCCGTAGATTAAATGTTGTTGTTCCGCCTCGCGATTACGCGAACGCGCGGCGATTGTTCGTAAAGAAGAACCAAACGCGTTGCCAGGAGTTTCGCATGAAAGTTGCACGCTCTGCAGTGTTACCGCAATACGTGGGGGGGGGGTCCGGAGATTCCGGGGAAAGAACCACCCCGGTAGCTCGTTGCACGCTTGTTTTACACGCAACCAAGTAGAATTCTATTAATTTTTAATGACTTCTATTCCCGCATAAGTGCGGCAAATATTTCCCACAGACGCACGGCGCTGAAACGATGGAATTAACGTATATCGTAGGAAGTCACTTTCACCCTTTATGCCTTCGTGTATCAAAGGCTTTGTCGTGTCGAGAAAGATTTAATACACCGAAAATTTCACATCCTATGTACATGCATACGTACTACATGCACACACACACATATATATATATATATATATATATATATATATATATGGGGGGGGGGGGGGTATGTGTATATATGAGGTATTCCAGCTGAACTCAACCACTTTTGCATCATATATTTTTTTATTTAGCTCAAATTTTTTTCTCTCGTTGTACCTATTCAAAGAACTTCACTTGATTTTTTTCGAATTTTTTCACCCATACATTTACGAGATATGATTTTTTTTCGAAATTCGAAAAAAATCGATGCCTTTTATTTCGAATGCCCATAACTTTGCGAGAAATGGACCAAGTCAAGTTTTTTTTTTCAAAATGTTTGTTTTTGAGTGTACTTTATGATAAAAAATATTAAAAATTTAACGATATTCATCTTCTATATCGTTTTACCGCTGAAGCAAGTAATTGTTGATTTCTAAAAGTCGGACACTTTTAATTTTTGTCAAAAAATTTGCTAAGAAACTTTGACTTTTTTAACTATTTTTAACGCTAGGCTGATCTTGAGCAGACGTTTCCTTATATTTTTTTCATAATTTAAAATCATTTTTTTTTTTCATCACAAGCAAAGAAATGTTTTTTTTTTCAAAAGTAGGGCACGTTTAATTTGTTTCAAAAAAATTCTCTAAAATAATATGATGAATTATATGGATTTCAACGCTAGTCCCATTGTGGGCCCATTTTTCCTTGTATTTTTAAAAAAATATATTCGATTTTTTTTACGAAAATTTCGAGTGTTTCGTATGGAATAGTAATAATTTTTATTACCAATAATACTCGTAAGTAGTAATGATTATATATATATATCTTACGTAAAATCTTACGTTATAAAATGTGGGAAACCCGGAAGAGGAAGGATTTGTTAACGAAGTCAACTTGCATTCTTGCGTTGATGCACGTTTTGATTTCTTGCAGATTGGGCGGAAGAGGCCGTCGCGAAGGCTGAGATCTTACGACTAATTTACCAGGGTCGTTTTCTACACAGCAATGTCACGCTCGGTGCTCTTGGGCTTCCCTTCGGTAAAACAACGGTCATGCATCTGGTTCCACGGGAAAATCTTCCCGAGCCTAATTCTCAAGGTTGGTCCCATTTCTTTTCGAACCCTCCAACATACGACCTGATTGAATATTTATGCTGGAAATGTCGGAAGATATTTTCGCGGGAATGACAGATGGAATGAAAACGAGCCATCGTCTGGTTTGATCGTCTGATTTACTTATTTTTGTCGACGGGACGTGACGTGTAGAAATTAATTGCCGGATGCGATTTTTCGGAATGTGCTTTGCTGACTTCCCGTATCGTCCTTCCAGGCCTCCTCCCGAACGGCGAGTTCATGTACATGCAACCCGACGAACCTGACAGCTTTGAAGACACTTAATAATCGACGTTGTATCTCCCTAGGACTAACCGTGAGTCCTACTTGACTATCCCATCCAATCCTCTTTCCCTCGAATACACTGCAATGAGATCGCAATGGACGATGAAAATTTTGGAAATTTATCGGTGGAAAGCCACCCGCGCGATTTATTATGTTTTTGGTATATCTCGAAACGATGGTGCTGACCTTTCCATCGTTGGAGTGCAACGAAAATTCGTCTTGATTTTCTGCATTTCTTTGTTTTGATTATCATCTAAGATCTTTGACAGTTTTGGCAAAAAAGACCCCACAAAAATATTTTAGATCAATAAGGCTCACATAAGGTCAATAAGGCTCCACAAAAATGGTCAATAAGGCTCAATAATGGTCAATAAGGTCAATAAGGCTCCACAGATCAATAAGGCTCCACAAAAATATTTCAGATCATTAAGGCTCAAAATGAGTTCAATAAGGCTCCACAAAAATGGTCAATAGGGCTCGATAATGGACAATAAGGTCAATAAGGCTCCACAGATCAATAAGGCCCCACAAAAATATTTCAGACCAATAAGGCTCACAATAAGGTCAATAAGGCTCCGCAAAAATGGCCAATAAGGTCAATAAGGCTCCACATATCAATAAGGCTCCACAAAAATATTTCAGATCATTAAGGCTCACAATGAGGTCAATAAGGCTCCACGAAAATGGTCAATAAGGCTCGATAATGGGCAATAAGGTCAATAAGGCTCCACAAAAATATTTCAGTTCAATAAGGTTCACAATAATGTCAATAAGGCTCAATAATGGTCAATAAGGTCAATAAGGCTCCACAGATCGATAAGGCTCCACAAAAATATTTCAGATCATTAAGGCTCACAATAAGGTCAATAAGGCTCCACAAAAATGGTCAATAAGGCTCGATAATGGACAATAAGGTCATTAAGGCTCCACAGACCATAAGGCTCGACAAAAATATTTCAGAAATTTGTGCAGTCCAAATGTGCTAAAAAAGATCGCCAATACGGAGAACAAATATTTTCTTTGCAGTCCATCGATGCAAAGTTCAATATTATCGAAAGCACGTGCCAAGAAAGATATCTGCTACATTTCGAAAGTACACCTAGCGATGTTGTTTTTTATTGAAGTGAAAAAGTATTTAAATAATGGGAGAATTTCATCGTGTACTTGAAATTCCGCCGATCTTGGTGGTCTGACACAAAAAGAAAATCAATTTATTGGTGAATTACGTCGTGTGATGATTTTTCATACATTATTCGGTCGCGAAGTATGAATAATTATCGAAGTGCTATTTTTTGGAGGGTCTGCCACGAAACATTGGTAATTAACGATGTTAAATTTTGCGTCGTCGGAGGGTAACGAACATTCTTCTTTTGCATGTGTGTTACAGATCAGAGACAAAAGAGTAAAGGCGGAAGTAGCAGTTGCTGCTCGACGTCCTGCTGCATACTTTAAGGAAAGCGAAACGATCGGCTGCCTTGGGGAGATTATTACAAACGAGGCCATTTGACACGTGTGAGGCCCTGGCCAAACGGAAGCGCGAGCCATGGGGCGGTTGACTAAGGTTTCGTCGGGCTGACGGTTCTGATCGTGTTAGTGGCTGGAGCTTGTGAGCAACGTAGCGAATCGAGGGATTCTCGTGCGATGGACCAGATGCGATCATCACCATCATCATCACCATCATCATCATCATCATCGTCATCATCATCATCATCGTCATCGTCATCATCATCATCATCATCACCATCATCATCATCACCATCATCATCATCATCATCGTCATCGTCATCATCATCATCACCATCATCATCATCGTCATCATCACCACCATCATCATCATCATCATCACCATCATCATCATCATCACCATCATCATCATCATCATCATCATCATCATCATCATCATCATCATCATCATCATCATCATCATCATCATCATCATCATCAGCATCATCATCATCATCATCACCATCATCATCACCATCATCATCATCATCATCATCACCGTCATCATCATCATCATCGTCATCATCACCATCATCATCATCATCATTATCATCATCATCACCATCATCACCATCATCATCATCATCATCATCATCATCATCATCACCGTCATCATCATCATCATCGTCATCATCACCATCATCATCACCGTCATCATCATCATCATCATCATCATCATCATCATCATCATCACCGTCATCATCATCGTCATCGTCATCGTCATCAAGCCCACGTAGGGAGCAACGTGGAAGAATCATCGAATGGTGGGAATGGAGAAAGGCGTGGAGAAACGGAGTTGAATGTCGATAGCTGGCCCCCGGAGCCAAAGAACCATCGACTGCTGGGTGACATCCTTGAAGATACGACGATGTCACACGCCTGCGTCACTTCGACGTCGGGACTCTTCCATTCGACGGAAACACACACATACACGGAGGCACACACACGGACGGCCACACGATGTACTCGACACCAAAAGTCCAACGATATTCACCGACAAACCCAAACGCCCACGTGGTCGCTCTTCGATCCAGGACGAAAGTCTCGATCGTCCTGCAACGACGCGCAGTGGCACGCTGCGCCGGACCGAAGCACCGAAACGAAGGAACAAAAAAGAAAGAAACTCGAACGTCACGGGGAGGGGGGGGGGAGGCACAATGATACGGATACAGAGTCGAGAAGGAAACTCGTACTGCCCGATGACGTACTGAACTTTTTCAATACTCGAACAAACGCTAGAGCAATCGGAGAGAGCGAGAGAAAAAAATTCAACGTATAAATTCAACGTGTATGATGAAAATTGCGGTATCGAAATTGGTGAAAGTATTGCGAAGAAGATGATGAAAAGTTCAACGGCACCCTCGTCCGGCACTGATGCTCGTTGAAACGTCGCTACAGTGCTTAAAAAGCCTCAACCACTGATAACGAAAATTAATAAATAAACCGATAAAGAATAAAGTACCGCAGCGTTATTATAATTATGTAGATGGAACACACGTGTGCGAATGTCTCGCCGAGGGGGGAGAGAGAAAGAGAGAGTGTGTGTTTCTGCGTGTGTGCGTGTTTGTGAGCGTGTGAGAGTTTGTGAGAATGTGAGCGAGAAAGGGAGAGAGAGAGAGAGAGAGCGATCGAATAAGAGTGAGAGAAAGCGAGCGACGAATAAATTTTATGTTGTGATATGCAGGTAGTGAATATATTATATACATACTATTACTAAAATTATATTATATATAAATATATATAATGGTACGGAGACACGGTGACACGCAGAGAGAGAAAGAGAGAAAGAGAGAGAGAGGGAGAGAGAGAAAGGTTCAACGTCTCGTACTATAGACTTTATTATCATGAATTTGAATTAATATTATGACGCCACCTTCGAGAGTTTAGTAATCCGGTATTATAAAATCACAGAAGAAACGGGGGAAAAAATGGACGTTTGACATCTTAATGCGATTAAGGGGCTAGGCTACTCTGACGACACGGAAATCAGACGTATTTGAAGAAATCAATTTTGAAGGAATAGATAGGATTGGAGAATCGTTTGGACGTTTATTTGTATGTACAACGTTCCGTATTAAATTTCATCAAAAAATGATAAATAATTGAAGAAATGATAAACGATGTCGTGGAGGACCTTCGAATGTCAACGGTGTACTTGGTTTTGGCCACGCGGTTGGTCAGAAGCAAAAAAAAACCCATTTTTTGTTCAACAGATCATATTGGCTGAGGACTTGACCGAGCTTTTGTTGCAATCGTGTTTCAATCATAAGAAAAAGTTGATTTTTATCTTCGATTTTTCGAGGAAAAAGGACATTGTTGTTGAAAACGAAGGAAAAATGAAAACGTCGGTCGAGACTGAACTGCTGTTGCACTGGACACGTGTACCAAATTTCAAGTAAACCTGTTCATTAGATTTCGATGAATCGTGTACACCGTTTTGAAATACAGTTTCGAGAAAGACCGCATTTAAAGTTTCACCAGCAGTTCGATCGTTGTAATCATAAGTTAACCTTCAATCTGCTATTCCTGCACCATATGTTGGACCTTTCTCTTCAATTTGAGTTGCCTCGAGCGACGAACGATTTTTCAAAATTTTCACCGTAGTCTAACCCCTTTAATAAAGAGGAGGGAAGAAAATGAAACAAGAGAAAAGTCGAATATATATACACTAACACCCACACGCATACACACACACACACATATATATATATATATATGGATAAATATATATATGCATATATTCCCTGTTAGCTCCTTATCAACCCTTTCTACGTTCCACACGCCCTACCCCCGACGACCTCCGTCGATTCCCGTCCAATTTCATCGATTGGGTCTAGGCATTTGCTCGTAGTCCCGTTTTCCCAGTGCTACGGGTAAAAAAACATAGAAGGAAACCCACTCGTAGATCGTTCGTAGTTAGGTCAAAGTAGACGAAAGGAAAAAAGAAATACGAGACGACGAAAACCAACACCTGAACGTTATGGATATGTTGTAGCCTATTCTAAACATACTCTAACTATACGCTAACTGTACTGTACTATATCTCTTACCAATGCATAACAATATATATATATATATATATATATATATATATATATATATATATATATATATATATATATATATATATATATATATATATATATATATATATATATATATATATATATATATATTGTTCTTACGTAGTGAATTTCATAAAAAAATTGTCGTCGAATATTTTTTTATTTATTTCGATCCTCCGCGCGAACGAAAGTCATCGACGCACGACACACTTCGGTTCATCCCACGTTTCGCGTTCATTCGTACCTGCCGCCCTCGTCACGCAGGCTTCAGTGTTTCGCCGATAAATATAAGGTAGTACTGATTTTTCTCAGACGATTGCCCTGAAAGATTTCTAGACGAGAGAATATTGAAATCTGGACGATTGGGTCACGTTTCTTACCGGAAGTAGCGAAATGAGCTGTGACATTATTGTCTATGAGCGCAGCTGAGGATTTTCGGGTCAATTGACGAAATGCTACCACTTGATTCAAATTGTTACAGTAAATTCTTTGGCATATACCGAATGCACCCTCCAAAATTGTTCATATACCATAACCATGTTTTCCTCGCTTTTTGGTGCGTGTGAACGGGACCTAAAAGAGGTATTTTGGGGCCTAGGCCTTAAAAGTTTGCGCCTGCGCATATCTCAAGCCCATGGTCATTGGCCGCCGTTGTGGGACAGCTGTCGGTCGTTAGGTGATACCATCAGTCGTTAGGTCGAGGAATTACGTGCGTTGAGAGGTTATTTGCGGGAAGAAACATAACCTCACTTTCACGTGCCAGCGCGACAAAGCATCGCCGATATCGCCTCGACATAAAGAATTGACAAAACAAATATACGTTTCAAAATTACGTTTGGCGGCTCCTGCCCCTCAGGGGGGGCTTCGCCCCCTCCACCGCCCTCGCGGCGCGCGCAATACAACTTCCATGTGAAATACAGCTTTCGTGTGCAATACACCTTCCGCGCGTGCTTGCAGCCATGTGTATTTAACAATACAAAAGCTCGGAAAATATGGTTTTGTTATATAAATACTCGTGTGCACCGTGGTGACCAAGTGGGACTTTTACGCTGAGCGCGATGTTTTCAGTACGAGTCTACGACTCGTAAAAGTCATACTTTGTCTCCTTGGTGCTCAATATACTATAATCGATCTTCTACACCGGATCTATACAATTTACAATAAAAAAAAACACTTCTCACCTTAGTGACATGCATATCCTCATCACTGAATGGCAGTTTTACGCACGAAGTAGTGTGAAAAAATGTTTAAAATGTTACGAAAAACTATCAAATTACTCGAGTACAATGTGACAGTTTCGTCATCAGTGTCATAAAGTACCGAATGACTTGACAGCTTTTCACAACATTTTAAATATCTTTATGTGTACTGAGTGATTTGATATATTTTTTTTCAATTGTAAATTCAATATGAACGGTGTAGACGATCGATTTAAGATTTTGAGGGTGCCTTCAGCATATGACAAAGAATTTAATATATAAATTTGAGGGAAGGTTACCGGCGAAAGGCATAAAAAATGGACGAACTTTGGGAATTTCTTTTCCTATGAAATAAATACTTTTGGAAATGGATTTCAACGTATTTTATTCTTCTATCAATGGAGAGTAAATAACAGATCGTAAAATTTCGTTGATTGACCGAAACTCCTTACCTGTAAATGGGAAATATGAACTACAGCTTAGTTTCTTATTTTTCGTGAGAAACTGTGCTGAATTCTCCTCGCTTTGAATCCTTTATCTTCCAAAAACGACGCAGTGGTACTTGTAAAAACTTGGACTTGTTCGAAGTCGGAAGTCTGTACGATGTTTTTGGATCTAGAAAAAACAATCAGCTAACATTGATCGGCGAAACGTGGGATCCTCGTTTATGAATCTCGATTCGATTTTCTTGTTCTCGTTTCACATTTTCGAGTTACACGAGGGCGAGGTTACGAGAAAAATTCACGGTCGTCCGAGACATATCAAGATGAAAACTGTACGCATTCGATTATTATAATGTTGTTCCGCGATAATTCCGCGAAGTGCGGCAAGACCGTGATGCTGCTAACGTTTTTTCTTTACATTTCTTTTTTTTCGTCTTTTTTGCCTGTGAGCGGCGCACGTTTGATGCCGAAACGAAATTTGACCCTGTCCAAGGTACAAAGGGACGGATTCCGTTTCGGCTCTGTTGGCTACGCGGAATCTTCGGGTCTACGATAGCCGAATTGCACGTCCTACAACGCAGATGCCTCTCAGCTCTTCGCAGTTATCTTCTTTTCCATTAGCGTTGTACGTCGTTTTTTTTTTCGTACCGCGAATGCAAAATGTCCCCCCAGACTCAGATCCAGTGATTGGAAGAAAAAGGATCGCCACCTCTGCGCAATCTTGCCCGGCTGAGGTTTGCATCGTTGAGAATCGAACGAAGTTTCTTTTCTCTACTATCGCTCGACTTTTTTTGCTGACGAAATTTCGAAATTTAGGAATCTCGAAAAAATTTCTAAATTTTGGAAATTCGAAAAAATTTCCATATTTTGGAAATTCGAAAAAATTTCGATATTTTGGAAATGCGAAAAATTTCGAAATTTTGGAAATTCGAAAAAATTTCGAAATTTTGGAAATTCGAAAAAAAAATCGAAATTTTGGAAATTCGAAAAAATTTCGAAATTTTGGAAATTCGAAAAAATTTCGAAATTTTGGAAATTCGAAAAAATTTTGAAATTTTAGAAATTCGAAAAAATTTCGAATTTTCGACAATTCGAACAAAATTTCGAATTTTCGACAATTCGAACAACATTTCGGAAATTTGAAAAGAAATGGTTTCACTCAATGACCTATTTTTCGGACCTGTCACATGGGATGACCGCCTTACGAGAAAAGGAATTTTCGTTGCTTTCGAGCGAGGGAAACTTCAATATCATATTTCGTCACAGTTTTATTTCTTTGCTACTTTATGGCAATATCAGGACTGGTCGATGAGGCCAAAACCGTACGCGTTACTTTTGCAAACAGATCCGATGCATTTATTGATGGTTCAACGAGTGAGCGAAAAAGTTGTCGAGCTATGATACAAGTGTAAAAATTCTTCTCCCACTCGTTAACTCTACGAAGGTCTATACACGTTCTGTGCATTCGATCGTTTACGTTTTCTTCTCTTTTTCGCCTTCGTCACAATAAAACTCATCTCGCCATTCGATTTCGTCCTCTCCTAAAAACGATGGAATTAAAAGAAAAAATATAAAACCAGAAATGATCGAGCATTGAAATAATTAGTTATCGCGTTGATCATTTAAGTGGCGCGATGATCGATACGTGACTGTAGCCGCGGTTATATCGGTTAAAAAAACGTTAGTCTGGCGTATGCGCTCCAGCGAATCGTTTTTCAAACACAAAATATATATATATATATATATACATAAAATAAACAAATATATTTTTCGTTCTACGAGGATACAAAATCGAGCAATGTGTACTTTGTATCAATCAACCGAAACGTCGTTTCCGCTTCGATACTCTTTGAAAATTGAAATAAAAAAAAAACGTCTTCAGAAGTTCTTTATTCGGAGAGAGGGAGAGAGAGAGAAAGGGAGGAGGATACACGAGAATAATATTTTTAAATTGACGATAATTGTAAGAGCCGTTCGGACAAATTTTCCTATTCCATTAAAATTGACGAAAACACGTTCGAGAAGTAGCCACCACAGTTTTACGGTCACCCTGGCTTAGCGAGTTATGCCTAGTTGTAACAATCGAAAACCGCTCATTTTTGGGATTTTTCGGATAAAAACGCAATGATACATTTTTACAAAAATTAGGTATTCGAAAAAGCATCGTCTTGTAATTTTGTTGTGTTCAAATATTCAATTATACTCGATTTATAGCCGATATCCAGAAGGCACCTCTCGAAATCGTCTTTTGTGGTGAGCCCTTCTGAATCACGTTATCTGGCATATAAAAAGTCTGGTATAAAAAAATCAAACAGATTTCGTTAGTGTTTCGGTTTATTTCGTGAATAATGCGTGTTCAAAGTGAGTCTTGACTTTTACGAAAAAAATTGGCATTTTTCGTTCATCAAATCGAAAGTATACATCGGAAAAAATCCTTTGATCAAATGCTATTTTTACATCTGGAAAAACCCCAAAAAACGCAAGAAACATCGATTCAGTAGTTTTTGAGATATTTTCCTCGCCAACTTTGAAAACGTACCGTTAAATGGGGTTACTTTGAACAGGTTTTGTAAACTTTTTGTAGGTAACTTTTTTTTAACATCCTAAATTCCAACTCTTTTGCTCCAATAGAACAATGTGCCCTTTGGTTATTAAATGTATGAGAAAGGCAAGCCCCACCAGCAGCCACAATTTTATATATATTCTTTTAAGTTTCTAAGTAAACTTGCGTGTGGGGTTTCTTCGACAAGGCACTGAAATGCAAATTATGTCAAAGATTAAGGGTTACTTTGACATCACTTCGATTTAAAAAAATTAATATTTTATGCATTATACATGGAATTCAATGAAAAACCAACGATTTTTCACAATCACATTGTCATCCTTATTAAGGAAACATTTTCCATAAAAATATCAAGTACCTAGGGGACCATTATAGGCACTCAATCAGTCTTATAATTATCATTGAGATCCAAATAAACTTAAGCAACAATACAATCAACTTTAGCAACATTATAATAAACTTAAACAACAAATTTAGCCCCAAAAACTGTCAAAGTTACCCTTAATGTCAATTTAGCCCCGTTTTACGGTACTTTCGAAAAAAAAGCGTTTAAAGTTTCGAACGACGCTCCAAGCGTTCCGACGAGCGGCAGCCTACCATCCTACGAATGTGCTCACTTTGATCCGATCACCTTGAAATTCTCCGGGAACATTTGTAAGATTATATACCGTCGAAATATATTGGTTTCGAAAAAAGTGATTTTTCGACTTTTGCAACTGGGCACCCTTAAGGAGGGTGGAGCGTTTCAGCGATGAATGCTCAGAGATACGTAGACGTTTTTACGTCCAATGAGAGCTCAATTTCGACGTTTTTCTGTCGAAAACGATGTAGCGGACCTTGCGGCCACTGAAGTTCAACTTTCATTGGGCGTATCTTCATCCACAGTAAGATCAGTACCCTTCAACGTTAATCGGCGAAACGCTCGACCCTCTTTAATGATTCCACGAGCTCGGGTCACACACACACGTACACACACTTAACGCAAAGTGCGTTTCGTATTTAAGAACAAAAGAGAACGACAAAGCGTTAAAAAAAAAAAAACTTTTAACGAAAATCAATCGTTGATAAAATCTACAACGAAACCATTTTAAGAGGGCGTCCAAATCACATTTAATTCGTGTATTCCATTTCACGAATGACGCCCATACCGATAATAACAATGGACGTTGGAAAGAGAGAACAAATGTCAAAATATAGCTTGCAATCCAAAAAAAATTTGCCGATGAGCGGATAACTCGAGATCCGTAGGAACGTTGAATTTATATCGATAAAATAAAACGATTCTTTTTGTTTCGACAATCGCATATTCGTCGGTCCGCGACACATTATTTTGGAGAAGCTATTGCGTGATGTTGTCGATGGCAAGTGTAATTAATAGAGTTTTGCGACTGACCGTCCTGTAGGATATTATTAAATGTAATTCGGCAATGTTTCTCTTCTATATCACTCCATCGCGATTATAATCGTTCATAAGGAACCCCACACCGAGATGTGTCTCGTGTGTCGACAGAAAAATCGTCAAGAAAATCGTCAAGAAAAATTGCGCAGTCAGCGCTCACGTGAGACACACTACCGGCGAAAAATATGGTAACGCTATCTGCGATTTTTCCTTCATGAGCAATCGAAAGAACATGACTTGAAAAATAATTGTTACGTCTGGTCTGTTTAATCTTTATTGATCGAACTTTTCACCCATTGGATATTTAACCCCAAACCCGAAATATCGCAAGTCGAAGCGCAATTTTCGAAAACTGCACTGAGCTCGCCTCTCTCGAGTCCTGAGGATAAATTTCAATTGCTAATTCCGAAAAGAGACTCGCGATTTTGCGCGTTGGAAAATCGCGAAAAAAACGTCCACGGTCACCCAGGTGGTGAAAAGCGTAGTAGAGAATGGAGAAAAAGGATAGTTGAATTCTTTAAGGGGTTAGGCTACTGTGACGACCGGAAAAAAAGGATCATTGAAGAAATTCGTTTTGAAGGTGTAAGTGAGATGATTGAAAAATCGTTTGGACATTTATTTGTAAGTACATTAACAAAGTTGTGTACGAAATTTCATAAGAAGATATTAATAATTGAAGAAGTTATAAGCAATCCCGTGAAGGACAGAGGAAGAGGATTTTTGAAGATAAAAAAAATACCATGTCACAGGTAAAAGTAGTAATAAAATTCACTAAGTTTCGAAAAGGGTGACGAAATCTCTCTTTAAAAAAAAATCATGATAATAAGCCATTTTTGTTCTCGCTTAAGGTATTTTCCCCCTTAAACGTGAGGGGCTCAACGGTGTACTCGATTTTGGCCACCCGGTTGATCTGAAACGAAGAAAACTCGTTTTTTGCCTAAAATAAATAATATTGGCTAAGTCTCGACCGAACCTTTTTGTTCGTGTTTCGATCAAAAAACAATAAAAAAACGATTTTTCGAGGAAAAATGACATTATCGTTAATAACTTAATAGAATTAATAAAAGAAAAAAAATGTTAAGAAGAAAAACGTCGGTCAAGACTGAACTACTATTACACTAAATAAGTGTGCCAAATTTAGAATTCTTAAATTTTCTTCAACACGAGTTGCCGCAAGAGACGAGGATTCGTCATTTTCACAATAGCCCAAGCCCTTGAATCTTTCGACGAACAGTTGTAACATTCCATTTGCGCCGTGAGCCGGTAGTGTAGATCGCGACTGTACCAACGCGTTCGACGTGCATTTTCATCGATTACCCGCTGACTATTTTTGATGAATACCCAGTATCAGAATTACCAAGAAAGAGCAAAAAAGAAGAAGTATTTACAAGGATTATATCACCTGGACAGTTCAACGAACCCTCGTTTTGAAAACTTTTAGTACCATCAACGAAAACGAGAGCTTCCTACAGCAGCCAAAACGTAAACCGTTATTTGACCTTGGGTTGTTTTCTTTTTTCCTTCCGTTCCTTTCTTTTTCGTTCCTCACACAAAACACACGCAAGAGCGACAGTCGTTTAGAGGAGAATTGTTCGGAATATCCGTACGAATATTCGTGATCCGTTTGTTTTCTTTCTCCTCGATCTGTTTGCCGCAGATCTTGTTTACTCTTCATTCCCCCCAGCCTCACGTGTATCGTACAACTTTTTTTTCGTCTCGATCGTGTGTCCCGCGCATACGTTTTTACCCGCGTTACATGTGAGTCTAAATCTAAGTAACATAATAAGCGCGTAAGTGTAGCGACGTAATAAAACAAATATATATATATATGTATCGCGAAATTATACATAACCTAACTACTCGAGGCGTAACTAAAACCCAAAAAAAAACGAAGAAAAAAAACAAGACAAAACAAACAAACGAACAATTGAAGGGAAAAAAATAATAAAATAAAAGGAAAACTTGTCCATGGTGAAGATAATTAACGAACGAAGGGGCTATATGGTATTAAGTAATAGATCCAATTGAGCGAATATTTCTTTAGGTAATTGTGTATAAGTTATTCATTGATTTCCAATATTATATCGCAACTATTTTTAACGAGCGATAATATATAAGACAAGTTGTTTGGCCGACGCGTCTTTTCAACTTCGTAAGTGGAAATGACGATTCTCTCTCTTCGTTACGTTGATTTGCACGATAATCGTGTCTATACGCCGTTAGATAGCCCATACACGTACACACACGAACACGGACACACGCAACACACATGTTTAAGTTTCATCGCTACTATATAATAGGCAATATTCATCTGTAAATAGAACGATTAATATCTCAACCGACTAGTAAGTGTTCCGGCGCTCTACACCCCCCGCCCCCGCCCCCCCCCCCCCTGAGAGAACGATTAACTGGTAAATTTAATAATAAACGTAATGAGTTTGTTATTGATTTTCAAGTCGCCACGCGGTAAACGCGGAACTTTGTTGTTCGTTGTATCGTCGGACGGACGAATCGAAAGAACGAAGAGATCCAGCGGAAACATTTGAGAGGCAACGCAAAATAATATGGGCAGTTTGAGCTTGATCGCAAAAGCATTGATTATCTTTATTGTAAATTCACAATTGGTTGCTCAGGATAGACACAAAGATTTCCAATTTTTACAAATTCGTAAAAATTGGAAATCCAATTCGTAAAAATTGGAAATCCAATTCGTAAAAATTGGAAAAGTTCCAGTGGGATTTAGCGAATATTCTGCGCAAACGGAAAAGATCGTTATGAAGATTTTTGTACTCTTTTTCGTGTGGATCGTGAATAAGTGACTGTAGATTTCCAATGAAGCTCATTAGGTTTTTTCCAATCAACTTCAAAGACCCGATTTTGAGGATAAGACATATTTTTTTGTTGGCAAGTTGGACTTCTCGCGTGCTTGGATCGTACCGACGAAGTGCTGTAGGATTTCGAGTGCCGTGAGCGAACAGTAGCAAATAAATATTCGCAGCGAGGAATCCTAGCCCTGCAGGGGCATGCGTCCGATCACAACGATCAGCATCGTTCCGCTCTTTACGCCAAAATTATTATGAAGAATAAAAACAAAGGCTTACGTTATACACCTCATTTGTAAATATTAGATCGTATTTTTGTCTTCAATGTAAAATTGACGAGGATTTTAACTGCAACTAATGGCTTAGTTATTAGCGTACGAAAAATAAAGTTGAAAACTTAATGGGAAAATCTGAGTCTTTAATTTTTTAAGATCTCTCCCTTTCTTCCCTGCCTTTTTTTACAGTGCGTCGAGTGTTCTGCCGATGAACGTTGAAGGATACTGAGATCTTTTTGCATGTAGATACATCCGTGCAGTCGACTTCGATGAGGTTGAAGTTTGAATAATTGTAATGCAATGAAAATTAATATTTCTAAAGTACTTCAATTTCTTTTGGCACTTTTGTCAATAAAAAAAACCATCAACCATTTTTTAAGACATTAAGACAATGATCTTCTTTAACGATGAAAATAAAGAAAATAAAATGAAAAAAAAAGAGATTCCGTTGCGTATCAACAATGCATGTTCCACACTATTGACTTCGAGGGGTTCCAAAGATTTCTCTACGTTGAACCAAAAAAAAATCGAGTGTTAATATCATTTTTTTCGCGAAAACGATGTAGGGCATTAAAAACTTGAAAGGTCAACTTTTATTGAACGTTTCAAGGAATTCATGATCCTTTTAACGTTCATCGGTAAAGCGCTCAACACTTCATGACTGGGATGACAAAAGCTGCATACGATGCGCGTGAAAGATTGAGGGAAAGGCAGCCTTACGTGAATCTATTTGTGAAGAGATAAAAAAAAGAAGGTGACTCCACTATTTGAGCGCCGATATTTGCGCATACCGCAACGTGTCAAGTTCATATGAAACATTTTCCTGACCTGCGCAAATTCATATGTAAACTCTGAGTCACAAACATCTGCTCGTATTTTTCAACTCGCGAAAGCTTGGCAAAATCGCGCTGAACTGAAACATCAATGAATTTTTATGTCAGCGCCATTTCCGTATATCGAAATTAAGATTGTTATGAACTAGAAATCGAGCTTTCCCAATACAATGCCTTTTCGGGAAGAAAAATCAAATCGCGACATTACCGTAGCACATAACCTCAAAGTATCTTGACGTAGGCGCGAAGAGAATCGCTTTCAATACGGCGGGGATTTAAGCTGCCTATCACGCAGGCTTTTCATTGGACACTAGAACGGAAAGGCAGCTCGACAATTGGCTGCGCAGTGCGCGCTGCGCGTTCAGTTGCGTCGGCCACGAGTTCTACGACCCCGGTGGCGTCTCCGCGATGGAGGTCTGGAGATGACAGAAATAAGCGCGTAAACACTCCGAACGAGTACCTGATGAAGTATTTCTCAACATCAATCGTCAATGCATAATTATACACAATTTTACTTAAGTCTTTATTTGCTACACCTAAAAGCATAACACAGTAATGTCTCCAATTAGGAAATAAATACTCCAGACGCAATAATAGCTCGTTCCAGTGTTTCCTAACCTCAAAGAAGTGTATATCCACAAAGTTGTCTCATAATTACAATACACAACCTCCGTAAGCAATGGAAACTGAAGAAACGGTTTTAACGTGCAGCGTGACGATCGAGTGGTTGAACGCGAACGGTTCAGTCTTACGAAAGGTAAATCATCGCGCGGCGACGCTGTGTCTAGTCAGGAACGCCCTGCGTCAAATTCTGATCTCGATACAAGCCGAAAAAGCGAAAGCCAGCGTGAAATTCCCCCTCAAAGGTATATCCGTCTTCAATCGTTTCATGACCGAGGGCAAAGCGACGATAAAGCTCGCTGACGAGAAATGTTCGATATTTCTGTCAAACGCGCCTGCCGCTCAACTCGTCAGCTTCCTCAAAATGATATTCGTGAAGATGACGGGGCAGACTGACAGTACGAAGAAGAAAAATCCGCTGCGAGAGCAACTGCTGTCGAACAAACCGCTAGGTGAGACTCAAGAGATAAGTCCCGCCACTAATGCCGAACTGGTGGCCGCCAAGGACAAAGCGTCAAAGGTAGCCTCCAGGGCTACCGGGACGACACCGTCGCCCAGCATCGTGCGCAAGCGCAAGTTGACGGACGCCAGGGGGCCGAAGATTCCGATCGCCAAAAAATTGTACGCCAATCCGACCATGAGCGCCATGACGGAAGGGCAGAAGGAAGTTTTGGAAGCGGTTATGCAGGGACGCAACGTCTTTTTCACGGGCAGCGCCGGCACCGGAAAGTCCTTCCTCCTGAAGCGCATCATAGCCGGTCTGCCGCCGGACGTGACGGCAGCCACAGCCAGCACCGGAGTAGCCGCTTGTCACATAGGCGGAGTGACGCTCCATCAATTCGCAGGCATAGGATTGGGCACCGCAACGCTAGAGCGCTGCTGCCAATTAGCGTCCAGGCCGACGAGCGCCGCCCTCTGGCGCAAGACCAAACACCTCGTCATAGACGAAATTTCCATGGTTGACGGCGAATTTTTCGAGAAGATAGAAGCAGTCGCTCGGCATGTCAGGCGCAACAGCAAACCCTTCGGCGGTATACAGCTCGTGCTCTGCGGCGATTTCTTTCAATTGCCACCCGTATCTAAGATCGACAAGGCGACCAAGTTTTGCTTCCAGAGCAAAGCCTGGGACATTTGCGTGGAGAAAAACTTCGAATTGGCCACAGTGCACAGACAGAAGGATCCGGTGTTCGTTAAACTCTTGAATCAGGTCAGAGTCGGTTGCGTCACCGAGGAAATCGCCGCGACACTGAGAGCCACGACCTCTCGGAGAATCGAGAAGAACGGAATTCTCGCGACGAGACTGTGCTCCCACATTCGCGAAGCCGACGAGATCAACACCTCGCAGCTGGAGGGCCTCAAGGGCGAGGCGAAGGTCTTCCTGGCGCAAGACTCCGACGAGAACATGACGAGGATATTGGAACAACAGTTACCGGTGCCTGGCAAATTGACGCTTAAAACGGGCGCGCAGGTGATGCTGTTGAAGAATATCAACGTGAGCGGTGGACTGGTCAACGGCGCGCGCGGCGTCGTTGTGAAATTCGTCGAAGGCGCGCCGGTGGTGAAATTTCTCTCGGGCGAACAGTATCACGCTAAAATGGAAAAGTGGACGATAAAAGGCACGGGCGGTGCTTTCGTTCACAGAAAACAGGTTCCCCTCAAACTCGCTTGGGCCTTCTCGATACACAAGAGTCAAGGCTTGACGCTGGACTGCGTGGAAATGAGCCTGAGCAGGGTCTTCGACGCTGGCCAAGCTTACGTCGCACTGTCGCGCGCTCAGAGCTTGGATGCACTCAGAGTTTTGGACTTTAACGCTCAACAAGTTTGGGCCGACAAGAATGTGTTAGAATTTTACAAGAAATTCCGTCGTAATTTGCGCGAGGTCCAGTATATACCGCTGGGGAAAAAACCGAAAATCGCGTGAATTGCCGGGAAGATTCACGATCATGCGCTTCCGATGAGATTTCGAACGATATCGATGATCTTGAAGTTTGCATCGTTGCGATGCAACGAAAATGATTGTTATTTTCCAAATTTTCTTAGGCAGATTTCAGCCACGAAAGTCACGCAAACATTTTTCGCATTCTTATTCAGCGATAGAAATCTGCAATATGGTTTTGGACAATAATGAAAACAAGAAATTGAAAGGAATTTTCGCTGCATTCCAACGATGCCAACTTTAATCCCATACGATATCGTTTATATACACAGTTTATATACACTAGCGGCGAAATATTACGATGCACTTTTTCTTATTTTGCCACTGGAAAGGCATTCGTAAAAACATCGAGAATATTTTTTTTTACACACGAATCTGTTCAATGCTTTTTCGAATCGAACTTTCTGCCTATCAATGTTTTCACGTGAACTCCACGGTGCTCGAACGATGCCGAATTTTTAAAAACTGCAGGACTTTACGAAAATCTGAATAACTTTATGGAAGAATTCAGAAAAATATGCTATGAGGTAAATTGGATGGTATTGAAGTTTGCACCGCTGGAATGCAAGGAAAATTCTTTATTTTTATTACTTTCTAAACTCTTTTTTGCAGGTCTAGTTTATCGACCTCTAGTAAAGATCTTCAAAAACGTACTGCGATTTTTGCAAGCAAAATGTGCCAAAAAAATTGAGCAACAAGGAAAAAAATACTTTCATTGCGCTCCAACTATGCAAACTTCAATGCCATTAAGATGAGGCTGAAAGTCCCTTCCGAGATCGTTTGAGAAAACTTTTATTTCGCAAAAAAGACAATCATGTTCAAGGTCACCTAGTGAGTCAAAAAGTAGTAGAGTTTAAAAAAAAAGTGACGCTGTTTGCACCGTTGGAATGCAACGATTTGTTCATTTTTTATTTCTTTATTTTCATGCTCATCCGAGGCTTCTTTTTGCGAAATGAGGTCGGAAATCTCTAATAAGGATACATAAAAACGTTTAAGTGATTTTCACAGTCAAAAGAAAATTCATCTAATGGCAAAGAATTGACTTCCGGTGCGTTCCAACGATGCAGACTTCAACATCATAAAGAAAAGCGTAAACAACCTCGTTTTTTGTTATGTTTCAAATACGTCGAACATCGATTTGCGTTTTTTTTATGAAGGTCGCTAACTCTGCGTCTCGATAAAAAAAAATTATATGCAGACTTTTAGCCTGTAGCGTACACAAACTAGGCGAATTTTTAACAGTATTTTTATACTTCGTGGATTGAGACTGTATCTGCAAGTTTTTAATAAAATGCGGCTTCCACAGCCCCTTGCATGAAAATGTACGGACACCGACGTATTTCTCAACGCCCTTGCTTTTCTTTAGATAGGTTTCTTTTTATATTTGTATTACCTTCGCATCCAATCATAATGCTGTATATATATGTATATATTATCGCTATGCTGTATACAAAAGGTTTTTACATTCCTCACTACAAATTCAACAGTCATCGACGGTTATTTCAATCGGTGGTATGTAACGCCACGTGTGGCCGGCATTCATCAGCTCCGAGCATATCGTCGGTGGGCTTGGATTCGTTTCGCGACTGCTGCATTGTATGTCGACCTTGTATTGGCCGGTCGTGAAAAACACGACACGACACTCGTGATACGCTCGGCCGTATTCCTGCAACTATTTTGAAAGACGCAAATTCAACCAACTGCCTTTCGATTCCCATATTTCCGCAAATATGAACCACACGAATTAAGATAGTCCTATCGCTTCACACTAGTCATACCACTGATCATACTTGAGACATGTACTATTTAACTTTTAAGATTCGAAAAAAAAAATCATTTGTTATACCGAAAGTTTTCTATTTGTAAACTGTTTCACGAATGTTCACTCTTAATTAGAAAAATGAAAAAATAGCAATTCCAACGATTCGCGTAGTATTTCCAGGTTTGATATTTGGCAACATTGTTTCTATGTCCGTCTCTTTTTACTAATTCGGGCGAGTTTAACCTCCATGCTTTTCAACGTCGATCTGTCAAAACAATGTCAGGTGCGGCAAATGTACAGCATTGTATTCGGGCCACGACTGGTAAAAAAGCGTGGAAAATTTGTCGGCGAAATATGTCGGTTAAAAATGAAATGTGTGTGGAAATTCGAACGAGTGAGATGAGGTTACGACTACAGTCAGCTGGTGCCTTGCTGTCACGTCTCTTTATCGTAGCAAGTGGTAATAAATCCAATACCGGAAGTTTAAATTAAACTTGATACATGAAAATTAGGTCAACAAGCGTATTTTTTTTCTGAGAGCATTGGATTACTACAAGTGTTAAGTATGTAAATCTGTTTATTTTTAAGAATCTGACGGATTCTCACTATTGTATACACCGTTGTAGCGACCGGAAATTGGATTTTTGTATGTCGTCTCGGGATTCCTTCACAAAAGTACGCAATTTTTAACTTCTTTTTCGCTGTAATAAGGTCGATAACCGATCCTGAAATTTTACAAAGACGATTATTAATATATTTAGCGGAGCTCAAAAAAAAATTATGAAAATCCTGTGAATTGAAGCCTATCGATAGGACTACCTTAAACGTATCTCCACGATGTTGAAGTTTGCGTCGTTGGAACGCAACGAAACTCAATTCTTTTTAATTGTTCGAATTTGTTTGGTCGTGCAAATCACTTAAACGTTTTTATGTATTCTTATTCGAGTTTTGCGACCTCAATTTGCAAAAAAGTAGTCTTTGGATAAGCATTAAAAAAAAACCAAATCAAATTGTTAGAATGAAACGATGCAAACTTCAACGTCGTGTTTTTCCATTGAAATGAAATTGAAGGTTTTTGTTTCAATAATTGGCGATTACGGTATTCCTTTCGCGGAGGGCCGTATTTTATGGGGGCATATGGAGGGCCCTAAGAAATTTTAGTGCCGCTTAATAAAAATAAATTACTTTTTTTAACTATCAATATACCTTTGTGTTAAAAAAATGTCAAATATAAAGACAGCCCGAAAGTCAGTTAATTATTAAATATTCGGGTTCGTGAAAGGAATACCTTTAAAAAATTATTTTATAACGACCGGCCCTTTCTCGTTCTCTATTTGTAGTTCCTCGGAGACCCGCCCCGCCCGAATCAGCCGACGCACTTACCGTTGGGAGCATCACTTTATTAGCACCGGCTATCGACAGCCTCGTGTCCAGCCTGTAATTATTAACGCCGTTTTGATGATCCTGATAAAAACTGATCGCCAGTATCAGGTCGCTGAGTGGATGTTCAAGGGCGTTGCATACCCCGACCCCGATCGTCATGCATTCTCCCAAGTTGCACGTTATTTCATCCTGGGCCTTCACGACCACGTCGTTTATCACGATTTCTACAACAGAGAGAGAAAAAAACAATGACGAAGTAGCACTTCCAAAACAATTTGGAATTATCACCCAATGGTTCAAACGACCATTTCCATTCTTCACTCGAAGTTCGATGCCGCGAGCAGTGTCAATTTTGAACGAAAAATGATTGCCGAAGGTACGTACGAACGTGAAACCTAAATGACGATGGAGTTTGCATCGTTGGAATGCAACGATCGTTGTATTACTTCATTCTCATCATTCCTCCAAATCATATTTGTTGTAAATTAAGGTTATCAAGTATTGAAAAGAATACGTAAAAACGTTTGAACGATTTTAACAGCCTATTGGCCAAAGAAATTGAGTAATTAAAAATAATTAATTTCCGTTGCATATCAACGATGGAAACTTCAACTCCATGAAAAATGTTAAAAACGTACCCCATTGCAGCGGACTCATACGCACGAGATCGAGCATATCCTGCGTCAATGATATACCCGAAACAGTTGCCTTCCCCGTGAGATCGGTCCCCAGTAACTGCCATCTCAGGTCGACCAACGAGGCGATGTGTTCGGCGCACAATTTTTGCAACTCGCCCGTATCGCCACCCTCGTTGAGCTGCGACGAACAAACACGTCACTGATTCGCGTGTCATCGTTTTTTTCGACAGAAATAAAACAACAGACAAAGCCGTTTTTCGATTTTCTTCCGACGTGGGTGTCGGGATGATCAGGTCGGAATTTTACGCACAATCGATACGTGGTCTTGCCAAGTTTACGTTCTCGTTTTAGAAAATATTGATAGATAATGAAGTTATTATATAAACGCAGATACTTTCCTCTTTTCACAAAAGTCGTCGGGGTGAATTTTTGGAATTTTCGCAAAATCTTTGTTGCAAATTGAAGTTAAGATTCTAAGCTTTAAAACCGGCAATACAAAAATTACGTTTTTGAAATTTCGCATTTACTTGCGAATGATGTTTAGCGATCATTCTTCAATCTAAGTAAAATGAACATTCCTGCTTGTCGGCTTTTTTATCTATCTAACTTTTAAGGGGTCAGTTTACGTTTGAAATTTCGAAAATTACGATTTTTTGTCGCTAGTTTTATAGACGAGGATCTTAACTTTAATTTGCAGTGAAGATTTTGCCAAAGTTCTAAAAATTGACTATGACGTTTTTTGTGAAGCGAACCAAGTATCCGGTGAGACGAAACTTTTATTCGTATGCTGGAAGTATCCTTTTGAATCTTTCATTTCAGACAATCCTAGTTGCCAGAACCACCGATAGAGATTTGCCATGCATCAACGGCGGCACTGCGTTTATATAATAACCTCATTATTTATCAATATATTCTATTTAGAGGTTAGACTATTGTGAAAATGACGAACCCTTATTCGTCGCTTGAGGCAACTCAAAGTGAAGAGGGAGGTTCAACGTATGGTGGAGGAATTGAAGGTAAACTTATATACCGTGCATGAGTGTTAATGAAAGAGAAATATGCGTTGATTGTTTTTCAGATTAATCCCACTGACGCTACGTGTCACGCCGTCTGACATCTCCATTTTTCTCCATCAGCTGCAGCTCCATTTTTAAAGACCAAGCATTTAAAAAGTGCCATGTACAACTACGACCGCGTCAGAAAAAAACCAACGTCGACCTGTTTTCTAGTTTCCAAGCGCATCCAGACCCAACCAGTAAAATCCCCCTCCTTTTCTTTTCGAACAAGCGTTTCATTACCACGGACAACTTGTTCAACGGGCATCGATTAACAGGCACGGGTATGCGACAGGGCTCTCTTCCTTCCATGTATATGCACTTGCTCTGTGTATAGTGCAGCTCCATCTCGTGATTGGTCATGTTGGCGACGTCCAGTACGAGATAAAACTGCGTCGCCCTGTGCAAAGAAATATAAACGCTTGTAACCTTCTCAAAAAGAAACTTCTATTTGCGATTTTCCACACGCTCCGTTTATCACCAAATCCACATAAAACGATAATTTCACTATTTTATCCTCGGCTATTCATATTCGCAACGAATTTGCTCACGTCTCCGCCGGCAGTACGTCCCAACTAGTGATCTGTATGCTCGGTAACATTTCGATGGTTATGAAGACCGAGGATATCCGGCAATAGCCAGCAGCGAGACCGGCATCCCCGGAATACTTGATTTTCAATTGTCCCTCGGTGACATTCGACGCGTGCAAGGGTGTCGCCAATTTCGACAATCGACCGCCGCTCGAGGTGTGACTGTTGTGAAGCTGCGTACCGAGTCCTGCGCGTAGGGACGACGTCAATTCGGAAGCTCGTTTTGTGTGATGCGACGGCGAGTTCAAGCGTGACGGCAACGAACTGTGACCCGAGTGTGGCATTCCGTTGTTCGGTTGGCTCAGGTACATGTTATTGCTCATATCTGAAATACGGCGACATAATAAATAAATGAACAATGTTCTGCTTGTGCGTCGAATAATTGATTGTTTTAACGTGCTACATCTACCTAGGTGGGTCAAAAAATGGCATTTTCAAACAATACATATATTTTTATTCGATAGTAAAAAAAAACTCAAAAATTGTAAATTCAATCATATTTTTAGCTGTGGCAACTCTTTTGTGAGCAATTGATAATAATAATCGAAAAATGCAAACTGAGGACGTGCATTGCCCGGAAGCAATACAATCTAGTTACCGTAATCAAAAAAATAATATTACGATGATAAGAATGATAAGAAAAATATTTATAAATATTCTACAAATGTCATGATAACGGAATTGAAATACTAACGATTTCGGCTTGCCGGAGCAATAAAATCGGTAGCAGCGTAGAGATACAAAGTGAGACTGGCACTCGCGCCAGGTTGAAGTGGCAACTGAGTCTTCAAATTCTCGTCGCTCCACTTGAATATTTTGGCCTCGGTAAGGGCGTCCAGAGTCGACTGTATGGACACTGTGATCATCTCGATTGGTACTTGTCCAACGTTGGTCAGAGTAATTGTGCATTCGGCGCTGAAAGTATCAATAAATTCACTGTAATTTTTTAAATAAATTATACGTTATATAAACCTAAATAAATTATAGGTTTATTATAATTTAGGTTTACTAAAAATTAAATAAACCTTAAATAAATTATAGGTTAAATAAACCGATAATTTTTTTAAAATGTGCCAAAAATAAACATTTTTTTTAAATTTGTGTTACATAAACCTTCTCAAAAGAATTCCTATTCCTTTTTTCATACCCTCAAAATAAATTTTCAAAGTTAGGCCTTATTTTCTGCCGCTAGGTAGTGTCATCCCTTAATGAAGCCGAAACGGCAGTTTCTTTTATCTTGAAATTCTCATTATTTTGGTTCAAATATAAAGAATGAACATTAAAAACTCGGCGCCTCGGACATTGTACTGTTTACCTCTCACCGCCGTAGAGCGATATGCTCGCGCTCGTGACGATATTTTCGCCCGAGCTGAAGCTCGCCGTTTGCGGCAAGCTCGTGGCAACGTCGATCTTCGGTAGAGCCGGTACGACCTCGACCGAGTATTGCGGATGGGGCATGGCCTCCATGTTTTTCAGTCGACAATTCGACTTGACGCCGAGTGTGTGAGTGCTGAAGCCCAAAATCTCGAGATCCCCGACTTCCTTCGGTGTACCGGCCAACGTTACGGCGATCGGGCCCGACTCGGCTGGGAGCGTGATGCTCTCCGGGAGCGACTCGAAAACTATTCCGTTCGTCAATAGCCGCATGTTCGACACGTTCAGCTCGAAGGGCAACGGATTTATCAGCTGCATCGAAACCTCGCAGATGTCGCCTTCCACCCACAAGTAATCTTGGAGAAAAAACGAATATAAACAATTCATCAAACTGCACTCGCGATGAGATCCTTGAGAAAAGTCTTTGGTTGCGCCAACACTGGGATTGAAGAGACGAAACATTCTTCTTCACGATAATGAAATGAGAATCCGTAATTTTCGAAATCAAGGATAATATGAGGATTAAAAAGATACAAAAATATTTTTTTGGTACTTTCAAGGCCTTCAAGTCGGTTTTATTTTTCGTAATTCTTGCAAAAAGTAAATTTTTGAAAAAATTCACAGAATTTTCAAAATTCCCTGACTCTTCGCTTCATTATTTCAAGAGGAATGAAAGTTTCTGAGCGTCCCTGGTTTTTCCTGTTTTTCATATGCATAACTCCGCGATTTTTACTTCGTTGAAATGTAGAGGCAAATCACTTTACTTACCGACTTTACTTTTCGATGTATTCTTTCTCTCCAATGAACCAAAGTTTATTGGGGTGAAGAGAAACGGCCCGTGATCTTCCTTGACACGTTCAATTTTTTGAGGCTGCAAATGAGGCTGCAGATTCTTCAACGTGAACAACTTCGTCTTGGGAATGTTCGTCAAATTTGCTGGAGGTATGACGATTCCGGAATCTAAAACCTATCGATAGAAGGAGCAACACGACAATATTCTCGATTATTGATTCCTTTTTTAATTGTCAATATTGTGCATCGAGTTCTATATATTTATGTTTTTTTTAAACATCTGCTTTTGGTTTTTCGCATGCCATTTCTACGAACGATATGAATCGATAATAAGCAACCTTTTAAAATAATTGGCACGATACGTGTAGTACATTTTTGTATAGGCAGGCAGTCAGATGTTCGAATTGGTTTAAAAATTCTGCACAAGATCTTTTTTCATAGTTTCCTTAACATTTGAGGTTGAAAAGAGGACTTTTCCATATAAAACGAATAACCAAGAGTATTTTTTTCAACCGGGTCAAATAGAGTTATCATTTGTAGAAACGACATGCGAAAAACCAAAAGCAGACAATTTTTTATCTCGAAAACCGTGTGACTTTTACGAAAGTGAAATTCCAGCATATAGTAGGACATCTGACCTATCGACAGTTGCATGATTATCCATTCGTAACAGGACAGCCTGTCTATACAGATATAATTGCAAGAAACGACCCAAGTTCTACGCACAAGAGGAACCGGTGCTCCCTCGCATTGTTGGGAGACGGCTTGAAGCTGAAGAGCGACTTCCTTACGCTCGTGTGGGCTAAGATAATTGTACATTGTTTGCAGCAGGAATGTCATGTGTCTCGTCGCCAGAGCAGGATGTCCCATTCTGTTTGCAGCGGCTACGAGCTCGTTTATCATCTGGATCTGTATCGCTGGCCAGCCTCTACGTCCGTCTGAATATACGTTATTATCTTAAAAACAGAATTCGCGCTCTCACGCAACACTTCATCGAAATTATCCCGCCGTTCAATTTTCTCATTCCATAATCGTTTTCTTTTCGATTATTTACCAGTGGACATGTCCGCCGGATCGAGGGACAATTTAAAACCGGATGTAGCTTGAAGCATCAGATTGTAGCATTGCTGCCAATCGGGTTTGGGATTGTTTTTGGAGACGTGTCTCGTCGCAGCCAACCGAAGGCAGAACGAAGATTTTCTAGAGAATCCGAAGGACGAGTAGAGCTGGGACAACGTGGTGAAGCGATCAATCTGCAGGGGGTGGAAATACATTCATTTTGACCTTCACCATGGAGACTGCGCGTCCATTGTCTTTTTTTCAACTTCAAAACGTTAGTTTGCGGTATACCGAAGTCTGCATCTTTTCGGAATGCAACGAAAGAGCTTTTTTTTAGTTTTCAATCTTCTTACTTTACCTTCTCTTGATCGCTCATCGTTAAGTTAATCAATACGACATTGTTCAGGAAGGATGCGGCTTGTAGAATACAATTTTGCTCTATAGATATCCTGGTGGCTTTGAAGCTCGCCTCGGTCTCGACGATACCGGCGTTTTGGTATTTGCTGTAGTGCACTATGGCCTCGCGATACTTCTTAGGTATTTCCTCGGGAGACAGAATATTTGGCATCTCAGTCTTGATCTCCTCGATCGCAGGGGGCACCGGTAAAGGCGCGGTGGCCTGCGAGCCGCGTCTGAAAAATAGAAACTTACGCTGAGTGACATCGAGGCCGACAGTACCTCGTGCATCGAGACTACCTTTCCATTAAGGGGCTACATCTAGGTGGGTAAAAAAATTGCATATTCGACAAATATTTTACTTCGCAGCATCACCTTTAGCTATATTCCCGGAATATTTAATTTGTGTAACGAAAATAATTTTTCTCCAATAGCCCAGGTTTTTCCACAAATCAAAGCTACTGCGTACCTTTCTTAGAATCTCTTTAGAGACCTGCAACCTGGATGTAGCAAAAATGATTTCAGAAAACAATAAAAATGGATAAAAATGAAAAAAAAACAAGAATTTTTATTGCATTCCAACGATGCAAACTTCAACAATATCTTTGAACGCGTTTTGTCTCAAAGCACCGTGTTTAGAATCAGAGGACATGATATCTCGAGAACCACTCGATGGATTGTTTCCAAATATGGTATTGAATGTTGCTTTGTTGGAATGCAACGAAAATTAATATTCATATTTTCATGATCTCATTTTTATTATGATTCCAAACCTTTATCCGCTACTGGAGGTGTTATTTTCCAAAGATCATTTTGAAGATTGGCTCTCTCTCCGCCATTTCGTACAAAAATAATCAAAAAAAGTCTATACTTAAATATATGCTGAATGATCCTTCTGTAGAGAATTCCTATTCCTTTTATCTTACTCCCGAAAAAATCATCAAAGGTAGGCCTTCTTTTCGGCCACTAGAGTCGCGTTACGTCTTAAGCTGGAGAGTGAAATAGAAGTGACTAAAGGTATAAACCGCCAATAGAGGTGAACAAATTACATCATCTGCCGATGGCCTTATTTTTGTTGTTTTTATGTATTTTTGGTGACTTTTTTTCAAAGGCTCTTAACGTATGTACCTTTGTGTGAAAAATAAATGCATTTCTTTTCCACCAACTCTTTCCCAGAAAAAAAATCGAAATTAGGCCATTTTTTACAGCCTCTAGGTAGATGTAACCCGTTAAATTGAGAAGCAAAACAGATCCCATTGAAATAAAAAGAAAAGATAAATAGAGAAGAACGTTATCACACCGCTGTTTGCCGGGGCTTCCTTCCTGCAGGGAGGAGTTTCTCTGCAGTGGCAAACTTCTGCACATATCGGGATAGAGGACGAGAGTGGAAGCGGCGCAGAGGCCCTCCCAGGCGGCTCCGAGCCAAAGCCAATCGTTGACAGCCTGCAGAATGCCGGCGGCCGAATTGTAATGACTAAGAGCATCCGCGCACAATCCAGCCTGAAGGCACAAGTCGCCCAGATGTTTGGTCATGCGGCCGACGCATCGTTTTCTGTTGTTGCGCGATTCCATGTCCAGGCCGATGAAGTCTTTCTTCTCGAAGGGAGCCACGATTAGCGACACACGTTCGATCTTTTCTCTGGATCGCTCGAGCCTCTTGGACTCGAGGATCCAGAACAGCATGTTGAGGCACTCCGTTATCTGGGCCTCCAGTTCGGCGCAAGAATCGTCCGAGAAGAAGATACCTCTGGTCTTGAAGTTGGCGGGCGTCGTGTAGCCGTCAGGTGGCTCTTTGAGGCTCTCCGATTCCGTTGGTCCGAATAGAACGGCGCGGGAATCGTACAACGTCGCGGAATATCTGACTTTGAGAGTTTCGTGCAGACGACAGAGCTCGTTGAGCTCCGTCTGATCGTCGTACTTGCCGAACGTAATGAGGCCCAGTAGCCTGCGGTGAGTCTGAAAGTCGCCCCAGTCGCTGTTCTCCACCGGATGTTCCCTGACGAAACGCGTGAATATTTCGCGCGTCATTCCGCTCGAGTCTATCATCGTGAAACGACTGCCGCTCTTCGCTATGCGCTCGCAGAGTCGCGTCACGACTTTTTGCTTCATTTGCGTACCTATCGGCCTGAGAAGGACCAAAAGGGCCCCGTGATCGTGGGCCGTCTGCTCGTAGTCGGGAAACGACATTTTTTCGAGCACTTTTTCTACGGGGGATTTCACTGAGAATATCAATTTTGTACAGTCGCGTGTGCTGTCATTCTCCTTTTGAGGTTATGTAGCCTGATGAAAATCCACGTTTTTTTTCAACACCTTCAGGCACACTCGCGATACTCATCTTGTGACACTTTGTGCAAGAAGTTACCTTTTCATTCTACGTAGATTGAAAAAAGTGCGTTTTTGGTTATTTCTTCAATTTGCATGCCGGAGCCCGTAGTCGCACCTGCGGATTTGACGCTTTATTGTTTCGACTAGTTTTCACATTGCGTGATGTTTCGGTGATTGGTTTTATCGTTCCGAGTTGCTTGAAGGGTGACAATCATGTTCTCTTTATTAATGGGGCTAGGTACTTTGAAAAAGTATCGCGTCGTGCAGACCTGCGTGCAGTATTGTGACAAGTGTCATTCGCTCAGTGCGTATAGCGGGCGTCCCATTTTGATCGACAATCGACCCTCGGGAGTATCCGCGAAATTGTCGATGATGTGCAAATTTGTTTCAGACAAAAGGTTATAATGGTTTCGGAACGCGCGTTATCAGGTGTGAGCTAATTTTGTTCTATATGGACACTTAGAGGACGTACGAAGGTCAACTTTGTTTGGGGCAACATTCCGGAAAGCTTCTACCTCCGATCGGGCTAAAATTTTGCACTGACCTGCCTTTCAATATCTTAAGAGATTCCCTAACAGGATTTTTAGCGACAGAGGGTGTTTCAAAATGTCCTGATATTTTTTAAATCGCGCGCTATTTCGTGGCGAGCATAGAGTACAAATCGTTGGCAACTGGATTAAGTTTTTCAGGAAAAACCAAGCATCAAGCATTGTAGAGTTCTCTGCAGCAGAGCGTGACAATCTTATCTCGCCCTTAATGTTATTCAAAATTTTTGCTACATCTCTCGCAATCATTCTCGAAAGATCAAACGTTTTTTCTCCCTTTGCACTCTATTCTCTCTTGAAGGTGCGACCCGTTCTTCTAAGGAGACGAACAACAGAAAGGATCCTACCATGTTACGTACCAACGGGGTTATGTACGCATTGGCGTAGCGTAGAGGGGCATCGGTGGACGCCTCCGCCCTGAGAAAATCGATCCAAACTAATCAGTTAAAATAATCAATTAATTTCATTTGTTTCATCCAAGAAAGCATAAAGAAATAATTTGATAAAACGTCAACTATTTTCTTCGTCGGGATTTCGTAACTTGTATCGAAAAAAGTTACTTCATTACGTAAATTAAATATACAAATTTCACAATTCAGTTTAACCATTCGGTGACTGCCTGTTTTTATCGAAACATGACCCTAAAGAACCCTATGTTCTTGAAAATAAAGATAAAAGTATTTTTATTGCTAAATGTAGCTATTTCTTTCGGAAAATTCAATATTTTTGTTTCAAAGCGTACTATTTCATCGATTTTCAACATTTCTCACTTTTCCGTGGTTCATATTTTGCGTATGAATGAAAAAAAATCTATGATTTTTCTTTCAGATTGATCCCGCCACAACCCGTTTACAAGATCGCGTCATACCACCGCCATGTTTAAAGATGAATCAAAAAATACCACGTAAAGCCAAAAGCAGTCATAAAACACCCTAAGTCTCAAAAACGGCGAAGAAATCTTTCCTTTTGAAATAATCATGAAAATCAGCAATTTTTTTGCTCCCCTAAAGGTATCTCCCCGCTAAGATATTGCAAAAGTTATATTGATATTAACATGAACGTGTGATTAAAGCTCCATATTTTACCCATCTAACTTGATCACCGACTATGTAAATTTTTTTTTCTTCAAATTGTAAACAAAATTGTGAACAAAACCAGAGCAAAACCCCCCGAACAAAATGCTGGCTAAGCCAATGTATATACGCAAGGCCATCAGATCGAAACTCAGAGGGCGTTCCGAATATGATTCCAGCCGCGACTGTACACGCCCGAACCCGATCGTTCTTAAGCTTCCGTGCATGCGCGAACAGTCCGTGCGATACACACGATGAAAAAGAATCTTCGCAATTCGAACGAAAATTTAGCCTTGGCAATAACCTTCGCAACAATCCGGAAACGATCCTGGCTGTAAAAAAAATATCTCGACGTCAACAGAACGACCGTGTGAGCGTTGAGTGCACGAGGTTATGTACGAACGATGGGAATTGCAGACGACACGTTCACCCGGTCTTTCGAACTGGAATCACGAACGTGCGCACTGACGCTCTATCAGCAAAAAATAGGGGACGTTAATTGTGTAGTCTGGGACGCGTCGTTGGTACTCGCGAAGTATCTCGATACCTGTTGTCGGGATGACAAATACGGCAACGATTGGTTGCGCGACAAGAGTATCGTTGAATTAGGCTCGGGAATTGGTTGCGTTGGAATGACCGCGGCGTGCCTTGGGTACATATATACATGTATACGTTATACACACCCATATATACAGGGTGTCCTGTTATGAATTGATAATCCTGCAACTGTCGATAGGTCAGATCGTGTCTTACTATATGCTGGAATTTCAGTTTAGTTGAAGTTCACGGTTTTCGATATATATATACGCACACATATCATTTTTTTACCAGGATTTGAACGAAGCCAAACTAATTTTCTCCAATACTTGTTTCTCAAACTCGAATATAATTTATATATATATATATTTTTCATATTTATATTTTTTTTTCAAATTTTACAATAAATGATCGATTAAAATAATCAATCGTATTTTCGTGATAAAAATGTTTCCAGGGCTCGAGTAGTCTCCACAGATTTAGCCTGCGCATTGCCGATACTAGAGAAAAATATCGAGCGAAACGAGGACCAGTGGAAAAAGAGCGGCGGTTCCGTTCGCGCCAAAGTTTTGGAATGGGGCAGCGAAGTCCCGGTGGACCTGTCGCCGGACATTATTCTTCTTGCCGACTGCGTGTACTATACGGAGGTATATACATTTTTGAGGTCGAACTACTTGTACGTTTGAGCCAAAAAGTATGCGATATCACACCATGGCAGTTACCCATATGCAAAACAGGGGAAAACGGAAAAATTCAGGGAATTTTTAAAAACTTTATTTTTTGCAATAATTACAAAAAATTAAACCGACTTGAAAACAAATCTGTGCAGTATAAAAACAATTTTTTTGTATATTTTTTGTATTGATATCATTCTTCTTTATATGAAAAAAAGTTACGTCGGTGTCAAGTATTGGAAATTTCAAAAACTAGAAACTAATGAACTCTAAAGCCGTATGCATTTGCATTCGATTTGTCGATACGCAACCACACAATTATCATTGTAGACAAGTGTTTGTATCAAACAAATCGACATTTATTTGCACAACGTTTTAAACAAGTTTCTTACAAAATCCTATTTTTGCTTGTGCATCTAACTTAACTTATTTTTCACTCTGCGTACTTTTGCCTTTGTCACTATCTAACATTTCTCTCTTCTTCTTAGTTTAATCCTCCCCTCCATCTCTTTCTCCTCCGCATTCCTTCTTGCACACTTCCTCTATTTCTCTAAGTTTTCTTACCCTTCTTTTATCCTTCGTCTTTCCCTTATCATTGTTATTATCTCTTCTGTACCCATATCCCTTACAACTTAAAATTTGTTCCCGAATTTGACGGGATTTCGTCTGTAATTGCTCTTATTTCCTCAAATAGGCAGCTTCTTGGCCAAACACATGTGTAATTTTTACAAAAAAATTACGGTTTCATACTTCTATACCAGGTATTCCATCGTAGGCATCCACAGCTTTCCGCTCCAAACATTGTTTGGAGTTTTGTCCACTCCTAACAGAGAAGTGTTTATATTTGTTTTTTATCTTCTGGCACCGACATAAACATTTCTGTTTATAGTACAAAAACACATTCTGTATTTGCTTTTACTGCATTTCTTTTACTTTAGCCTTCAAAGTATTTTACGAATTTCATTTTTTTTTTATTTTAACATTTAACATTATATATTCGATCTTGAAAAAAATGATGTTCTTCATTTGACTCCAATCTCGCTGGCATATTTTCAGGACCTTTGTGGAAAACCTAGAAAGTCGGGGAATTTCTGAGTCAATGATGCGTAACAAACACGCACACACTTTTGCTACAATTGAAGACTTTTGAATTTCAGTCGATTGATCCCCTGCTCGACACGCTGGAACTCCTGTGCGAACGCAAGCCCGGAGCTTGCGCAATCTTGGCGCAAGAGGAGAGAGACACTCCCGGTCAGATTTGCGTCTGGGAAACGTTTACGGCGAAATTACGCGGGAGGTTCAAGATCGAACGAGTACCGCTCTCGGAACAGCATCCAACGTACTCCAGCGAGGATATACACTTAATGATACTCCGAACTATAAAATGAGTCCAATTTCTTTATTCGCAGCGTCGCATGAATTATCGATAAAAGTATCCGGGAGGGAGAGATAGGAGTCAGTTCTTTTATTATCTATAAGCTCAACCGCGGAAGGTTCAACTTTTTCACATTACCGAGGGCATCGTTCTCGTATTTTACTTCTTCAAGGCTATTCTAAAATAAGGCGTTCGTTTTTTTTTTTTCAATTGAATCGAGCGATGAATAAATCATTAAACGACAAGTAATCCGTTGTTTTCTCACTGCCCTGACAGCGTATTATCCTTTTGGGGCGTAACGAACGATCTTCAAGTTTGCATGTTTGGAACGTGATAAAAATTAATGTTTAGATATTCCCCAATTGATTTCTCCGGCAGGTTAAGGCTGCGAAAACGACGGAAATGTTTTTTTGCATACTTATCGGAGATTCGCAACCTAAATCTGCGCAAAACGAAACATGTTGAGGAATGAAAATGAAGAAATGGAACTGAGGGCTCCGAGAGTTTCACCCAAGAATGCTGGATACTTGTTTTTTCACACGTAGACAATTCCGAGAAAAGTTGAACTTTGCAGTTTCGACGAGTTGCGCTGTATCGTTTTCGAGCAATACGTCGAAATATAAGCAAAGCACATTCTTCATAAGAAAACTCTGTCCAATAGCCTACGTTTTAATTTCCTTCTTATCTCGATGTAGTGGAACTTGCGGGAATTGAACTTTTACCGGACGTATCTACGCCCAAAAATCATCAGTATCCTTCACCATTGATCCGTGAAATGCTCGAGCTGCAACGAAATGTTCGTTGAATTCGGGCGATGCTAACTTCTGCGAACTTATCATCCCCATTGATATAAATTTACTCCATCTTCCGCGTTCTCTTTTTTCTTTTAAATTACAATTGGTGATGCGGCTCGTAAGATATTCATTGTACTTGTAACTGTTGCAACTGATCTTGAAGTTGAGCGAATCGAGTTTGCAAGACTTTTTCGCGCTCGGTCTGTCTGTTTACGTCGTCCATCAGGGCGTTTAATCGCCTCGGGACTGCGGCCTCTTCCTGGGCCTGCAAGAACTTGAAGGTGGAGAGCTCGAGATGCGCCTGCTCGATCTGTTCCCAGTGGTCGTGCAGTTGTTTCGTCAAAACTTGGGCGCGCGACTGCGGAGGAACAGAGGGAAAGAAATAAAGAATATTGTGCACCGTTTTCAACGGGCTACATCTACCTAGGTGGGTAAAAAAGTGAATTTTTTATGGTTTTTCTATAATTAACAAAAATGCGTTTCTTTTTCACTGTTTCCCAGTTTTTTTCTCGGAATTTGGTCACTTTTTTGGACCTCTAGGTAGATGTAGCCCCTTAAGACCGACCCGCCATATCTGAGCGGGCACTAGATTCAATAAGGTTTCGTTACTTGATAGCCGCCGGTAAGTATTTTCAATTTCTTCTCCATTTTCGCGGCTCGTTTAGCCTCGCCGGTCATGTGGACGCGATTCTCCTCCAACTTCCGCTCGAAAGCTTCCACGCGATCCTTCTTCGAGGCGAGGGTTGCCCTCGTGTAGCGTTTCTGCGGCTCCAGGTACAGTATCTTCAACACATTTCATACTTCGGTACATTTACGCCAAGCGTCGAGAAACCTTGGCCCAAAATGGTATGCCGGATTTATACACGGAACCCAAGCTTAAGGGGTGCGTTTAAGGTAGTCCTATCGCTTCACACTAGTCATATCGCTGATCATACTTGAGACATGTACAATTCGTATTTTTAACATATGCAGAAAAATAATTTGTAATAACTAAAATGTTCCATGTGTAAACTGTTTAACGAATGTTCACATTTAATTAGAAAAATGAAAAAATAGCTATTCCAACGATTCGCGTAGTATTTCTAGGTTTGATATTTGGCAACGTTGGTTCTATCTCCGTCTCTTTTTACTCATTCGGGCGAGTTTAACCTCCATGCGATAGGACTACCTTAATTGTTGTGACATGTTCATTTGCATTGAACACAGGATAGTCGCGGCAAATAGCCCAAATCCAAATATATTCATTGTAAACTACTCCTCTGAACTGTATTATCCCTTCACAATTTTAACTCGTTTTTCGATGACCGCAAACATCTACTGAGTTAGGAAAAATAAAAGTGATCAAATAAATTGTTATTTTCAAAGAAATATGGCTATAAAATGTTCTAATGAGAACAAGAATATTTCGTAATGACTAACGAATTTTGTAGTAGTCAATGAATATTTGAATAAAAGTGCCAACTAAATGTATTTCTTTACTATGAGTAAGCTGTTTTCTAAGCGCACAAACGCGTCTTCCAGCGTTCGTTTCGGGGCAGCAAAAGCGCGCTCGTTTCGAAACGAACGCCGCGTGAGCACAACGAGCACGATGGTTTACCAGGTAGCAATTTCCAGATAATTGTCCAGAAGTTGTCTCATAGGGTACCAAATGGCCGCTTAAAAGTTACAAATGAGTTATCATGTGTCCAACACATGCCAGTTATCTTTTTGGATGGTCAACTCGAAGGTCACTTCCGGGCGAACATTCGGTACGCTTTTAGCCCACTTTTGGCACAACTTTTTGAAAATTGCTAATTGGGTAGCCAGTTCTTTGTGAGACTTTATCAAAAACGGCAGCAACAGCTTCGCGCCAACTGCTTTCAGTTAATTTGGGGGACATTATCTATGCACGTAAAAGAACATATTCTGATTCATCAACGCCGAACCAAAACCGTTGAAGCTAATCACATGAAATTTGGGTAGTTGCTTTCGTGACGTAAACGCCCACTGAGAAGTGATTTTTCGAAATTCAACCCTTGAGTTAGAAAATATCTATTCAAATTTACTTGAAACTTAGTACCAATGCTCTTCACCACAATTATAAGTGTTCCTTAATGGAACATTTCAGGAGTACATTTCATTAATCATCATCAATCAATTCATCTTGATACGTATATGCCAACCCGACCGATTCGAGTTCCGACAAGCGTAAGCTTGTCGAAACGCGCACGGTTCAAACCGAAAGTGCCACAGCGTCGCTCATAAGCGTGAGCGCTGTAAGGACCCAAATCGAGCGCACCAAAGATCTCTTCGAGCCGCTCTTATTACAATCGTCGTACCTGTGAGAGGCACTCCTCCCATACGGTCGTATAAGCGTCCAAGCTGAGATCACCATGCGCCATACCGTCCCGCACGACGTTCATCTCTTCAGCAAGCAGTTGCTTCGCCTGAACGGAAAAAAGAACGTTAAAGCGTATACATTGTGTTGCTCGTGCTGATGGAACGTCCCGGCTTGCTCTTAGCGAGAAAAAAAACGAATTTTCGTTGGTTTTAACGATCAACTTCAAGGCTGTTCTCAAGAGCATCGTCGATTAGCTAAATGCTCACGGCATCGATATCGTCGGGTTCGAAATTGTCGTAAGGATGCTGATCAAGGTACGACTGGGCCTGAGACATGATCGACGCGCCGCGTCGGTTGGTCGTCTGCATTGGATTCTGCATCGCGTCGTACTGCAGCATCGTTATCATCTCCCTCTTTATCAGTTCCTCCGCCTGGTGCCGAGAGCAGCGAATTGAAAAAGAACAAGAGCAATGTTACGAATGCGCAAAATAGATCGATGTAACGGATTTGTGTAATAATTGAAAATGAAGAAACTACGGCAACCACGACCGATTTGCGAAATAATAAACTTTATAGTAATTATCAATGAACAAATTACAATGCGATAAGTTTCTAAAATGAATGAAGAAACAACATCGTGTCAATAAAATATGGTAAATTCAACGAATTCAATACCCTTTGAAGATCCGTCAACGGCGAGTCCATTACCGGTCGCAAAACGTTCATATTGACCTCCACTGGTCGAGGTAAGCTTCTCTGTATAACTTTGGATCTTCGGGCGAGATCCTTTTTCTCTGCAGGAAAGAGAGAAGAGAAATATTACATTTTTTTAGGCGGTCATCCCGGATGACGTTGACACGGCACGAGGAATAAAAACGCGTATCGTCGGAGCGTGAAAAATGGATTTACTCTGCTCCAAAATTTCTTGTTGTTTTCTGGCGTCGATGTCCGCCTGATCCTCGACGACATCCTCGGCCGGAGTCTCGATGCCGTCCTCCTTCGTCTCGTCTTCCGGTACGACGATCTCGTAATCGTTTCGCGGGGCAGGCAGCGTGCTGAGACCGGCCCGCAACTGTTCCCTGACTTGTTTTTTAATCGTCGGCGTCTCCGAGCCGTCGAGAGCGTCGTCCGGATTGATACTGAGCTTGTCGCGGACCGGGGTCGGCGCTAATGTGCCGTTTTGCGTTCTCAACGAGGTCGGTGTATTGAAGGACGTGTTCAGGGGCGTTCCGTCGCTACGCTGCGAGCGAAAAGGCGTCGTGAGGACGGTGTTCGGTGTCGCGATGGCGTTTGTCGTGGGCACGACGCTGCTGAAATCCGGATTCAACAGCGGTGTGTTCAATCCACCTGCAAACGCGTCAAGCAAACGATGGAGAAAAAGTCAGTGAGAATATTCCGAAGGAATGAGGCGTGGGTCAGGCTTGCAATTCGGATATCTGCCAGTTTTTAAATCCGGATAATGAACGCAATTGAATGTGGATATTTCGGATAATACGGATAGTAAAATTCATTAAAAAATTACGATTTGAACATGTAACTTACAGTAAAATAATAATTTCGGCATTGTGTGCAGTCACTACACGTAGCTAACAAGTAATCTTAATTCAAAACATGTTTTTCCTTTGTTTTTAAGGCCTTAGGCCATAGTAACGGGTATAAAATCATGTGCGAACTTAACAATTTTTTTTCGTATGAAAAAGTGATTCACTCGTAAAATTAATTACACACCTATTTAGTATGAATATAGAAAATATATTTAGTATGAATATAGAAAAAAAATATATATATATATGAATAGAAAATATATATATATATTTTTTTTTAATGTACAAAATGGCCGACTACTCGAAACTTCTCGAAACAGCTTTTTCCAATTGGCGTGACAAATAACTTCAACAATTTTCACTCGATTTACTTCAAATTGAAAAGTTATGTTCCTAATTGCATTTCGCAGAGAAGTACGTACGGAATTTTTGATCAATCGAAAAGTTTTCATTTTATGAGCAGTTATAACGAAATTTTTCACTGAAAATTCACTTCTTAAGTTCACATACCTACAACTTTTGAATAAAACAACATTTTTTCAATTCCGTACGTACTTCTCTAGGTATATCTAATGTAGATTGACGAGAATTTTTGTTTTTTATTCTAGGTAAAAAATTGTGGATGCTAAATGTCACGCCGCGGAGGGCCTAAAAAAAAGATAAAAGAAAATATTCGTAGTCGGTCATTTTGTACATCGAAAAAAAAATATATATTTTCCGACAGCTAGATATTCATACTAAATTGATGTGTGATTAATTTTATGAGTGAGTGACTTTTTCATACGAAAAAAAATTGTCAAATTCGCACATGTTTTTATACCCGTTACTGTGGCCTGAGGCCTTAAATACTTTGTGTGACGCGTTCAATAGTAATTCCTTCAGGAAAAGATTTTTTGGCTTATCGTTGTAGGATGTCTGGGCATTATCAACGAGCCTCCCGCACGCTAAAAATAAACGTTTAAAAATGTATTTTCGATTTTTTCACGAGAGCTTTGATTTGACATAAAAAATCAGCCTGATTAGCGTATTTGATCCATCGAAGAAGGAAATCGCAAAAATCAGCTATTTGTCGACCCGTTGTGATGCTCGGGGCCAACTCCCGTACCTTTGAGCGGAGTATCCACGTGGGTGAGGGCCATGACGTTTTGAGCTTCCTGTAGTACGCGATCGGTGACCGCCGGCGTGCGGGGCGTCGCGGCGATATTAGGCGTCAGCGAGTAATCAGCCAGTAGACTGTCGGACAACGTGATGCCGCTCTCGGTTGCAACCTCTCTCGCGACTTCCGAAGCACGTCCGAGTTTCACGACTTGTTGCAACTCTTGATCGGATATTTGCGGCTCGGGGAGTACGAGTTTGCTCCTTTTCTTCAGAGGCTCGTCGTTGTTCAACATTCCCATCGGTATGTCGTTCTCCTTGCGCTGCTTCATCTTCTGCTTGTCCTTGCGTCTCTCGATCTCCTCCTTCTCCGTTCTCAGCTCGCCGTCCAAGTGTTGCTGACGCATACGCGAAAAATCGGTCGCCAGGGGATCCACGTGCTCGATCGACGTGTCGTAGAAACCGGCCGCCGGACGCTTCTCGAAAGGTATCTCCGTGTTGTAATTAACGCCGCGCTTACGCTTGTTCTTCTGCGACACCGTTATTCCAGCGGCGCGCAACTCTCGTCGTTTCTGCAACGCGGCCAGACGACGCGCCTCCTCCAGTTGCTTCTCGCGCGCTTTGCGCTTCGCTTTTTTACCCTGGGTGTTGGCCAGTCTCGCACGCGCCTCCGACAACATCTCCAATTCTGCAGAGAGATCGATTGATTGATTGATATATATATTTTTAGGGCTTGGTTTGGAACCGTGAGGCAATATGATACATGGTATGTACAGTTCGTGGAAAATAGGTAAATTAAATGTAAGAATAAACACAGTGTAAATGGTTATAAAAATAATGATAATAGTAACAAGAAATGACCAAGAAAATAAAAATAAATGGGGATATATGCGGTATAGTGGTGCTAATCTATATCAAGAACAATATATCGGAGGGAAAAGCATCTAAAATAAAATATAAAACACAATAACGGGATGTAAATTAATGTAAGTAATTTAGATAGACACAGAAAGCATAGAAGAGAGAAAAAGAGAAAGGAGGAAGGGAGAGAGAACAAATGACTCTGGCAAAATATTGCGATATCGGTGGCCACTAATTCTGATCACGCAGTCTTCATATTTGACCCAAAACGAAACATTTTTCTTAACAAGAGTGGTCAAAATCGAAAGTTGACAATTAAGGGCGTAAAACGGGGGTTTTAAAGTTTATAAGAGACAACATATTTTTTAGTCAATTTGCTTGAAACTTGGTATAAATACACTCCAATACAAATAATTAAATATGTATTTGTGCGGGTTTGTTTGGTGTTTAGGCCAACCCAAACGATCGTTAAGGGGTTAAAAGTACTACTTTACTGTGTACATGCACCAAACAGCGAGGAAAACATATATACTATTATGTAGAAAATTATTTTGGTAAGTTTTAAGTAAATTTGGTGAAAAGATGCCTCTCATACAAACGTTAACACCCCCGTATAACCCCCTTAAGGTTAAATTTTGGAAAACTGCTAAAATTCGTGATTAATTATTTGTATTTCAGTATTTGTATTTCGTTTAACCCTCTTAAGGGTCGAATTTTAGGAAATACTGAAATAATTGTTCAATGATTCGTATTGTAAAGTATTTACGCAAAGATTCAAGCAAATCTGACAAAAAATTTGTTGTACAAACTTTAATACTCCTGTTTCACCCCCTTAAGGTTCGAATTTCGATTTTTACGAAGGCAAATATGAAGGATGCATGAGCAAAATTGGGGATCATGGATATCGTGATATCGCTGTGACTCGAAAAGGATGAAAGGCTTTACCATCCTCGTCCATGTCTTTCGGGTCCGGCCTGGCAGGCTTCGTTTCGGGATTTGGATCAATCTCGCCAGGCTTCAGTTTTCTAGGATCGTCCGCGGCGTCCTCGCCTTCCTCTTTTTTCTGCGCTTGATCCCTGAAACAGTCTTCGTCAGTCGGCAGTTCGGAACGTTCAAAGAAGCTTGATTTAACGGAGAAAGCTGCACACGGCGGGTTGAAATTTGGAGGGATAGAATAACGGCGAGATAACTCACAACAAATATTCGTAACGCTCCAGGCACTGAGCTGCAGTGCGTCCTATTATCGGCGCTATCGTCCGCCATTGCGTAGGCATGAGCTTCGCCAGATGCAAAAGTTTCTCGTCCTCCTCTCGGCTCCATTCGGTCTTTTTAATGCTCGGATCTAGCCACTCGAACCAACGCGCCTTGCACTGCTTCGCCGACTTTCTGTGAAGCAGCGACGCTATTCGACTCCATTGATTCTTCCCATATTTCATAACAGCCGCTTTGAGAATTTCATCCTGAAAATAAGCGGTCGTTTTTATTCGTCACGTATCTCACAAACGAATCTCTCGTTCGCTAGGAAATGTATTCTTTGTATTTGAACGAGGAAAAACGAATTTGGAGATTGATGAATTTGAGGTTATGTTGACATTCACGTACTTCGGTGTTGCGCCAAACGCCACCCTTTATCATAATCCGCGGCATTTTTACGGTGTTGGCCTCGCGTCGCGGTTCGTGTTAACGGGAATTACGGCGAAACGTCTTTTTTCTGGGAAAACGAAAGAAAAAAAAACAATTTGTTCGTAACGTCACATCGGTGTGTGCACTCGAGATTCGAAGAGTTTTCCACGGCTCGGCATGTGTTTCGCTCGCATCGGATATGTGTGCTATGGGACTCGCATCAATACCACACTGTACAGTCAATTTCAAAAGTACCGGCGCCGAAAAATTGAACTTTCAACGCAACGAGAATGATGTGCGGAAATGTTAATCGATTTGATACCTTTGAATACCGATCGTTTAGTGCAATTTTATCAAATGACCCTTGACACTGAATGCATTAATTGGAGGGTAATAATTTTGTCAAATAATTGTACACCATTTGCGTATTTCGCGCGTATGTGCGAGGGATATTTTACTGGACAAAAAATGATATCGGAGCAAAAAGTGTACTCGCAGAATATGTACTACGAACGAAAGTTCGGATTGTTCGGGTTTTCGCTGATGAATTTTTGAGAATACGTTTTTCTTTTTAAACGCACGTGCGATACATCGTGGCCGAGGAAGGACATCAAAATGTAAGCAATTGCGCACTGTTCCTTGAGGACAGTCATGAACGTAGCCGTAGGTAACAGACATATGCACGGCGCTCATTGATGACGTGATGAAACTCTAGCGCAATTATTTGTAAGGAGAGTTGAGAAGTGTTGATTAAGAATTTTTTTTTCGCAAAAAATGATGTAGTTGAACTTACGAAAACATTGTTGTATTAACGTTCATCGCTTATTAACATTCATTGGCGCAATGTTCGGCCCTCCTCAATGTTCGAAGTGGAGACCACGCCGAAAGAAGTTGTATTACCTCCGCAAATTTTGTTATTTGGCAGTATTCAGGGAGGAGATATCTTTAGGCAAGGAAAAATCGGTTGATTTTCATGCCTTTTTTTCAGAGGAAAGATTTCTTCACCATTCGTTATACTTACGGTATGTTTCACATTCGGGTTCATGTTTTAGACAATGAGGTTAGAAAGATTTATACCAAAATTCATCACAATCAGTCAATTAGTTATTTTTAGCTATACGTCACGCCAGTTTTAAAAATGCAGCTTACAACACCGTACCATACCTCCGACATTTTTAAAGACTAATAATTTAAAAAATGCCATGTAACAACCATATCCGAAAAAACGGTGAAGAAATCTTTCTTTCAAAAGAAATAATTAAAATTACCAATTTTTTTCCTTGGCTACAGGTATCTCCCCCCTTAAGTGCCCTCCGGCTTATTTCAAGTTTCAAGCCAAACATATAAACATTAACGTACACTTACGGGGTTAGGCTACTGTGACAACTCGAAAAGCAGTCATAACAAAAATAATTTCGAAGGAATAAGTAAGATGAGTGAAAAGTTGTTCGGAAATTTATTTGTATGTCCATTAACAAACTTGTGTACCAAATTTCATAGAAAAATATTATAAAATTAAAGAAGTTGTAAACAATCTCATGAAGGACTCTCAAACGTGAGAGGCTCAACGGTGTACTTGTTTTTGGCCATCCGGTTTATTTAAAATTAAAAAAAAACAGTTTTTTCTCAAAATACATAATATTAACTAAGTTTTGATCGACCTTTTTTGTTATCGTGTCTCAATCTTCAAAAAAAAAATTAATTTTTTTCTCGATTTTTCACGGAAAGATCACATCATTGTTGTTAATAACTAATGAAAAAAATGTTAATAAGAAAAGCGCCGGTCAAGAATGAACTACTATTACACTGAATAAATGTGCAAATTTACAAGTCAATCCGTTCATTAGATGTCGAGAAATCGCGTACATCGTTCAGAAAAACAGTTCCGAAAAAAGCGCATTTAAAGTTTTCCTAGCAGTTCTATCGTTGTAATCACAAGTTAACGTTCGATCTGCGATTCCCGCATCAGTTGGACCTTCCCCATCAATTTGAGTTGCCTCGAGCGACGAGCGAGCATTCGTCATTTTCCCAGTAGCCTAACCCCTTAAGGAAGGACACTACTGTAACTGCCCATTTGCGACCGTTATCTTTGCAATTTTTTTTAACGAAAAGAATAAAATACGCGTCAAAAGAACCTTTTACAGTTTTCAATTAATCGAAGAAGCGCTCGTACTTGACTTGGCGTGCGGATTACAAAAATATGGTTTTGAGAAAAACACATTTGAAGTTTTTGGTCTAGACCAGGCCCCTGACACTGCAGCCCTTTCCCATGGTGAGAAAGTGGTCACTCTCTGTCCCCAGCGTTGTCGCTCGAGTATAACTATATTGTGTAGAGCTGGTAGTCGAGTGCCCGGTTGACTATATATATATCGGCCGTAAAGAATATAGCTCACATCGATGCTGGAAGGGGGACAGGCCCATGACGCCCAGCGCCTATAGCGCCTATAGCCATTTCGTGGTCCACTAAACTGCTCAGTGTAGCCAACGGTTTTATAGACGCTACAGCTGATGATTTTTCCCCGTAATCTAATGTCACTTATTCGTAGAAAATGAAACTATTTCTAGTAGGTAACTTTTCAAAGCTCGAGAAACACTTTAAAACTATTTCATCGGTTATAAACGAATGGGCATCGTATATTTGAAGGTTTAAAGGATTTTTCGAAAGTGTTTCCAAAAAAACGATTTTTCGAACAATTTTGAGTATAGTGTCCTCCCTTGAATAACTCATCGCAAGCGTCGCTGATCTCCGATGAGAACGCGCTTTGTCGTACGCGCGCAAAGCGGAAACTATTTCAATTAGTCAAATAACGCACTCATCGCCAAAAGTATCAAGTGCATCTCGAGCATTTGAAAAAATTCTCGCAAACAAATAAACGTATGACCTCGTATTACGATTTATCGTGGTAAGAATAAATCGCGTATTTTGCAATGCCGCGTGAAGCTTTGACTTCACCAGCGTAGTGGACGAAAAGTGGGTGTACTTCGTTACTTGGCAGTCGGTGCGATTGAATTGCTCCGTTCGCCAAGTAGTCATTGATAGCCTTATCGTTGAGGGTAAAGAATTCCGCTCGTTCGGACGATTCACGCACGGGCGTCGACAAATGTGTGAGTACGCTTTGACAATTCTCACGCATCCAAACTGCATGCAAATCAATGCACGCGATCGTCTCGATATTAATCGCAGGAAAGAGCAAATAATTCGAATAACCGAGAAAAAAAACAGTTCATTCGATCGATAGTACTAACCGTTCGCAAGACATATCGCGCGTGAACGACACAAGCACAGTGCGAAATGTCATTCGTGAAACGGGGCGTTATCGACTATTCACGTACGGAATAAGGCTAAGCCGAAGAAAGAAAATTATCGCACGCACGATCGAGTACACGCGTAGCTCGTTTAACGTACGTTGGAACGAAAATTGTGAGATTCGATTGACACGCGATATGTTTTACTTTCCTCAGCACTCGCACTGTCGGCACTGCACGAGCCAAAGACAATCAAATAAATAATCAAAGTCGATTTTTTCGATAATTTTGTACAATTATTTGGGCCGTTTCGAGTCCTGATGTACGAAAGTCTCGCGCGAAGGCTACTGCTGCGATAAAAAGTATCCGTGTCGTTGCCTCGGTCCAAGCCCTCGTGCCAAGTTTCGAATCCATCCGCTACTCTAACGTTATATTTAATGTCGTTTATAACCCTTTTCGTTTGCGGTAGCTTTGCATGAGTGCGCGTGTGAATTTTTACTTCTGGGTATGTAAAAAAGCATAATGGAACAATCGTACCGAACAGGTGGAAATTTTCGTGTAGGCAGATTACTTACTTACAGTTTACTTACTTACTTACAGTAACTTAGTGAAATTCTGCTCACTTTCTTTATTTCAAAGTTGCGGCCCAAGACACTGCACATTTAATGTAGTGTTTTATTTTTCTCGAAGTTATAAACCAAGTACGGAGGAAACGGTAAAAAAAAGTGCGCAGGAATTTTATTCTAGCCAGAAGTCTCCTGTAGATTCTTCAATTCCGTTTTCATTGTCCAGATATTTAAATCCGGACAGGTTAAAATTTTCGTGTACGCAGTTTATGTGCCGAGGAAACTTTTTGGAAAGTTTCACAATTGTCGCACAAATTCACGTAACTTAGTGAAGTTCTGCTCATTTTCTTCACTTCAAAGTTGCAGTGCAAGACACTGCACATTTAATGTAGAGAGTACGGAGAAAATGATTAAAAAAGTAGTTTTATTTTAGCTGGAAGTAGACAGTAAATTCTTGAATTCCCCTTTCGATATCCAGATGTTGAATTTGACCTCGGGTATGAAAGTATCGATAAACCCTGACCATCCAAGCAGTCTTTCGAAGAGGCAGGATGGACAATTGCGTCCGAGGGACATTGCACTGTACATCTGTCGTATATTTTGCAGATATAGAATAGGAGGTCAGAGGGGCCAAAATCCTCCGTCGCCATGATCGGGGGTCTGTTCGTGTACAACCACAAGGGCGAGGTTCTCATATCGCGCGTGTATCGCGACGACATCGGCCGTAACGCGGTGGACGCGTTTCGGGTCAATGTCATCCACGCGCGCCAGCAGGTGCGCTCGCCCGTCACCAACATAGCCAGAACTTCGTTCTTCCACATCAAGAGGGCCAACATATGGCTGGCGGCGGTCACCAAGCAGAACGTCAACGCCGCCATGGTTTTCGAGTTTCTGCTCAAAATCATCGAAGTCATGCAGTCCTACTTTGGCAAAATTTCGGAGGAGAACATCAAGAACAACTTTGTTCTCATCTACGAGCTGCTCGATGGTAAAGAGAGAGAGATTAGAACTGCAATGAAAAAGGAGGAGTTGATCGCGTGAGAGATGGTACTGACGTTTGCATTGTAAGGAGCGGAGAAACATTTTTTTCTTCGCATCAATCGTTTTTTGGCCCATTCAGGCTACAAAAATCAGCGGAACATTTTTTAAGATCCTCATTAGGGTTCGTAAACCTAAAACATGATCCAACTAATTGATAATCAATGATTATAAATAAATTTTGAAAGCCGTTGCTCCGCTGCAATGCAAATTTTGGGTTTTGTACACATTTTATCGTTTTAACATGATAATTCACGATTATACCCTCAAAGTACACAACGCCCATAATTTTTACGCTCGTTTCCGTATTTGCAGAAATACTTGACTTTGGATATCCTCAGAATTGCGATACGGGCGTATTGAAGACCTTCATAACGCAGCAGGGCGTCAAATCCGCCACCAAGGAAGAACAGGCGCAGATAACGTCGCAGGTGACGGGGCAGATTGGCTGGCGACGAGAGGGTATTAAGTATCGTCGCAACGAGCTCTTCCTCGACGTTTTGGAATACGTTAATTTGCTGATGAGCCAACAGGGGCAGGTCCTGAGTGCTCACGTCGCTGGCAAGGTGAATATTATTCAGCCCCATTTGTCAATTATCTAATCCCATTTTCATTTATTCGTTTACGACAAAATAGAGATACGTATTTTACCGGTACCATTTCTAATATTCCGATTGGAATTGTAAACGTTTCGGTTCGATCAATATCGAACGCGTCCGAAAATAATTGTACGACGAGCAGAACGTTTGCGTTGAAATTTTCACGAGGGAACTGAAGTAATCAATGCTTGTTATTTCTTAAAGCGGAAAACCAGTTCGGATGCTTAAAAAAATCGATTTTTTTTCAATTCCACAAATTGTTCGTAAACCTAATCGCTGATTAACCGGTAAGCAGAATAAATCATTCATTACCGCCTCGAATTTTTTGTTTCCGGTAATTTTTTTTCAAACCCGTTTTTCTCGGAACGACTTTTTCAATTTGTGTACAGTGTAGCTCAAAAAGTTTCCAGGCTATCATTTCATTAAGTCATAGTTAGTTTCTTTACATAATTACGTCAAGATGATGAACCTAAATTTACGAACTTAAAGTGAACTAAAATTTATGAACGCCAATTCAAATAAAGTTTTTTAAAATTGAATTTGCGTTCTAAAGTTACTAAAGTTTTAACACAATTTTATGAATTAAATTTATGAACTCAATTTTACGAATTAAATTTATGAACTAAATTTTATGAATTAAATTTGTGAACTAAATTTGTGAACTAAATTTTATGAAGTAAATTTGTGTACAAAATTTTATGAACTAAATTTTAGGAACCAAATTTGTGAACTGAATTTATAAACTAAGTTCTATGAACTAAAATTTACGAACCGAAATTTTATGAACTTAAATTTATGAACTTAAATTTGGTGTAATATTGTTAAAAGTATATTTTTCAGTGCAAAAAAGGTTATCAAATAATGGCAAAAAATATACCCTTTTGTTTAAACGCCTCTAAAAATGCAATTTCCAATTTTTCGGTCAGAGTTAGGTTCATATAGGAGGAGAGCATGTTCTTAAAGTAATCTTCAAACCGTATTGATTTGCGATGAAAACTGTGTCCTCCAGAGTGTACACAAACACAAAAGTCTGATGGCGACCTTCGATGGGCGGCAGGTCATATGTTCCATATTTGCAGAGGAAACGCTTCGAAAAAATTAAAATATTTGTTTGAAAATACGTATAAAATATTCACAAAATTTGAATAAATTCTATTAATTCATTCCTCGCCAAAAAAAAATCAAATCAGTAAAAAAAATGTACTCTTAAACTACTTAAACTTTGGATGGTCGGAAAACACGGCTTAATCAGGTTTTTTTTTTCTGAAAATGATAATAACGCAATCAAAATGAGGTTTAGAGGGTTCTTTTTACATAACTGTAGGTACTGGAGTAAATTTTTTATTTTCCACAAAAATACAAAATGACGTTTCAGTAGCCGGTGGAAAGAAAAGAAACTTTTTTTTAGGCCTTCCACGGGCGGACTCGTTGGAGACGCACACGAGTACCTAAAACAGAAAAACAATTTTTTTTTCGTAATCTACGTGAGTTATGCTAGCGAAGTACAAACGATCATTACGAAATATTGATTTATGCAAACTTGGCACGATTTTGAAAAAACTGTGGATTTAGAACTAAAAACGGCCTTAGTTTGCTTGTAAAAATCGCAATTGCTAATCGATCGTAAATATCGTGTAAACTTTGTGCGCAAAACTACCCGAGAAGCCACAGTTGAAATTTGAAGTTAATCGGTTGAAAATTGTAGGAGCTACGAGTTTGCCCGATTTTAGAAACATTGTTTCAAGAAAAACGACCTAAAGTTTTAAAACCATTTTTCTTCGGGCCCTATCATTCTCGTGATCTTTATGCATCATTTAGGGCAACGGAAAAGAACGATAATTTTTTTTTATCAGAGGTATATAAGGCCGTAAGCTTATCGTTTAATTTTCTATAGCCCAGAAACAATTTTTATTTGATTTTTTACCCGAAGAGAAATTTCATTAGTTTATTCAATGTTTATTCAATTAATGCATATGAATAAAAAGGTAATTTTAAGTCCTTTCCAATTAGAACAATATTGTTGCTGATTAATACGATGAATTGATTGTATTAATCAATCAGCACAAATAAGTTATTATGAAGTTCTCACGATTATCGAAGATACAACAAAAATTACAAATTCTAATAATAATAATAATAATAATAATAATAATAATAATAATAATAATAATAATAATATAATATTAATAGAAAGTTATTTTCCACTCGCAATTTACTTTCACTTCTGATAACCGTTCATTACGGAATGTCATGGTAACGAAAACCAAAGAATTGTATGCATCATAGTATGCCTACTTTGATTTATATAGAAACGATGGCCTGCACAATTATTTATTGTTATTTAAAATAACATTACAATTAATCACACATGCTACAAAAATATATATATTTATATTTATTATATTTTAATGTTTTAAATATTTATTATATATAGAGAGAGAGAGAGATCAGATTTATTCCACTTGTATACCCTTGCGGGTTTTTACACCTCCCGTCTGTTCCTCCTTTATACATTAGCATTACCACATTACCACCTTACTTTATCACATCGTCATACTTCTAGCAACCACTCCTTTGTTATTTACATTTTTCCTTTTAACCTGCATCTCCACGCCCGATTTCCACTTTCTCTTCCTTCTTTCTAGTTTTCCCTCCCGCCCCTCTCTTCGTTTTTTCTTGCTATTTTTTCAAACTGTCTCACCATCTCACACATCTCTTCTACTATTTCTTTCCCTTCCAGAGCCCTGCTCCACGCCGTCTCTGTGCCTCCCTCCTGCTGACTTGCCCATCGCTCGTACTTTTCGCCTGCTTCGTCCTCCATCTGTGCCCTTGCCTTCTCACATACCCATATATGAGCCAGTGTTTCCTCTTCTTTATTGCAGACTCTGCATCTCGAGTTTTTAAAACCCTTCTCTTTTTCCTTCCCCACGCTCCCACACCTCATCCTCGCCCATATTTCCCTGACTTCTCCCCGTATAGTTCCTTTCTTCCAATACTCCTCCATCTCCACGTCTTTTTTTCTATCCTTGTACTGTCTACAGTATCCTGACCTCTCAATTTTCTCCCAGTTCCTTTGTATTTCTTGATCTGTCATTTTTTGCACTGCCCTCGTCGTTTTCGTCCTCCATTCCTTCACCTGTCCCCTCCTTATCGTCTCGCCGATCTGTCCCTCCCCCGCCTGATTCATGGCCTCTTCCACCTCTTTCCCCCATTTGGATGCGTTCCTGTTCTGCATTCCTCTGGCCTCCTCCATCAAACATTTTTTGGGCCAGCGTTCCTCTCCCATTCCCATTATCTTCCTTATATACTCCGCCGCCCTCCTCTTCATGACAATCTCTATTCCCCTGCAGCCTGCTTCCATTTTCCATATGTAGTCAGGTGTGTTCCGTCTTAGTCCCATAGCCATCTTGGTGTACCGCGCCTGCATCCTCTCTATCTTCTCCCTTCTCTTCCACCCCCAGATCTCCACCCCGTATAACAGTCCACTTCTCGCTAAGGTTTCCGTGATTTTTAGCCTTTCCCTCAGGTCTGTTATCCTTGCCCTCTTTGCAATCCCCCATGCTCCATTAATCGCCTTCTTTGCTTTCCCCTCAATACATCTCACGTGCCTTTCGAAGGTGTTGCCTGTCGAGAACCATACTCCTAGGTATTTGTACTCCGGAACTACCTCCAGTCTCCTTCCGTTAATCTCCCATCCTCTCTCTTTCTTTCTCCTTCCTCCTTTCTTGAATATCATAATCTTCGTTTTCTCCGTGTTTACTTCCAGCTTGTTCTTTCCCACGTATCTCTCTAGATCCTTCAGCATCTCCCTCAACCCTTCTCCCGTGTCCGCCATCAGTACGACGTCATCGGCAAACTTCAGTGCATATATCTTTTCTCCTCCCATCACTGTTCCTCCCTCCTTTCTTCGCTCCCATTCGGTATCCATGTCTTCTATAAACCAGTTAAAGAGGGTGGGGCTTAGCGCGCACCCCTGCCTCACTCCTTTCGTCGTCCTGAATTTCCCTGATATTCCGTCTCCCGTTATGATCTCGTTTTGTGTTTCCCTGTATATCTCTTTTATCATAGACAACAGCCTTCCCTTTACCCCCGCCTCCACCAGCTTTTTTACCAAAATCTTCCTATCCACCGAGTCAAATGCTGTCCTGAAATCTACGAACGCTGTATATAGCTTTCCCCCTTTCCTCTTCAGGCTGTTGTTTATCAGCGCGTTCAGCACGAAGACGTGGTCCCGCGTTCCTCTCCCCTGTCTGAAGCCTGCTTGTCCCTCTCTTATCATCCTTTTTCCTTCCAGCAGGTACCTTAACCTCTTGTTTATTATACTTGTTAGTATTTTGTACCCTACGTCCATAAGCGTTATGCCCCTGTAATTTTTAGTTTCAGCCGTGTCTCCTGCCTTGTGGATCGGGTATATCCTCCCGATTTCCCACCCTCTTGCCAACTTCCCCTCCTTCCACAGATTGTTCAAGATGTCGACCAGCTCCTCTCTCCCCTCCTTTGGTAGCCCCTGAAAGAACTCTATTACCAGTCCGTCTTGTCCTGCCGCCTTTCCCTTCTTCATCTTTCTTAATTCCTTTTCCACCTCTTCCTTATTTATTTCCCGATTTGCTGTTTCTTCCGTTATATCTCTCTCCCGGCCCTCGTTGGTATCGTTGGTGTCCTTGGTATCTTCATCCGCCCTGTTTTCCCCGTCCACTTTTTCGATGCCTGCTTCGGTATCGTTGGTTTCGTCCTTCCCTCCCAGTAGTCGCCTGAAATGTTGGAACCATTCCTTTTCCCCTATTTGGCCGCTGTTGTACCTCAATTTCCTGGGCCTGAAGGGCCTCAACGCTTTCCATAAATCCGTGATGTTTCTGGACTGACACACCCTCTCCCACCGTTCCTTCCATTGTTCTTCGGTCTCCTCTTTCCTTCTTTTCTTTAGCTCTCTCCTTGCCTCTCTTAATCTCTCTTTCTCGTCTGCTCCTGGTGTTTTGAGAAAATCTTTCAATCGCTTCCATACTATTCCTTTTAGTTCCCTTATCCTTCCGCTTATCCTCTTTTCTTTTGCCGCGTTTTCTCCCACCCACCTTATCATCTGCGCCTCGTGTGCAGATTCCTTCATTGTGTCCACCAGCATGTCCCACCTGTCACGCACTTCGCTCTTCTTCTCTTTCGTCTTCCATATTGCGCTGAAGCTACCCTCGTACTCTTTCGCTTTCTCTTGCCTCCATTTTATTCTTTTCTCTCTTCGCCCCTGCTTTGCTTTTGCAGGTTTACCGTGCCTCTCGTGTTCCCCATTCCTCACGCTTCTCTCCAGTGTCACTACTATCGGCAGGTGATCCGATTCCGTCCGGTCCTGAATTTCTATTTTCCTAATCATTTCCTCTGCCTGGCTGTTTACTAGTACGTAATCTATTACCGAACCTCCCTCGCCTTGACTCCCTATAAAGGTCAGGTTTCCCTGCCTATCCCCTTCCCATCTTCCCTTTGCCACTATCCATCCGTTTTTCACGCACATTTCCAGCATTCTCTTCCCCTCTGTATTCTCTATTTTGTCTTTCGATACTCTCCTTGCTTCTTGTCCTTCCCTACCTGCTATTCCCGCTTGTTGGTTTCCAATTCTGGCATTAAAATCCCCCACTATAACCACCGCCTCCCCATTTTCGTCAGATTCCGCCACTATTGTTTCCAGTTCTCCTTCCAACTCCTTTAGGTTTTTATTATATATACTTATTAGAGTCCCAATCTCCTGACGATTTCTTCCCAATTGTATTCCCCTTATAATGAGACCCCCCTTCCATGCCACTATTTTACCATCCCCCAGTATCCTTTTTCTAACCCCCACTAGCTGTCCTCCTTTCGCCCTTCCCCTTCTCTTTTCTCGTATTGCCGCTTTGATGGTCCATACAAAATTCCCGTCCAACTTATCCTTTTGCCTTTCGGCCTCGCTTTCCTCCATCCACGTCTCCTGGACAAATATGATGTCGTGCTCGCTTAGCCAATCCCAGGCCTCCGCCATCGCTCGCATACCCGCCACGTTCCACGTTACCACTCGTACCTGTCGTCGTACTGCTGTCTCGTCCGTCGCTGATCCCTCTTTTGAAACCCCGCTGCCCCTCCATTTTCTTTTCGCCTGTTTTCTTCGTAGCCGCCTGCGTCCTCGAGGTCTCCTAGTCTCTCGTTCCACGATTTCCATCTCCCTCCCAGCTCTATCTTCAGATACCCGACTCTTGGCTCCTTTCCTTGTCTTCTCATGATCTCTGCGTATTCTTCTATCCATTCCTGGACCTCCCACTCTCTATAGGTAGGGTCCTCCCATATCGTCCGCCGTCCAGTTGCTCTCCTTTTTGCCGCTTTCATTATCTTCACCTTATTTTCCATGTCTCTTGTTTCGACTACGATTCCGTCGCTTGTTTCCTTCCATCTCCTGGAAGATGGTTTTATTCCTGTTCTTTCCCATACGGCCCTCTCGATATCCCATTCCATGCCGTGTTCCGATCTTCGAACCTCTTGTATAATGATGTTCTTTTTCCTGTCTCTCCGCTCCCGCCATTCTTCCTGCCATTCTCGATAACTTAGGCGTTTCGGCTTCTTCTTCACCAATCTCCTTATACTCTCTTCTATCTCCTGACCTGTAGTTTCCTTCCTTCTGCTAACTTCCACCCATCCTTCTTCTCTTGCTTGTTCCCGATCACCAAGCTCTTGATCCGTCGTTGCCCCCCCGACCTCTCGATACCCGGCCTCATTCTGATTTTCGTCCAGACCCCGTTGGTTTCCGCCGACTCGCTGTTCTCCCCTTCTTTTCTCCACTTGCGTATTTGTCTGTCTTGTTTTTTCCAGTCTTCTATACAATTCTTCGTTCTCTCGTTGCAGTCGCTGAATTGTGGCCTCTTGCTGTTCGAATCTTTCCCGCCATCTCTCCTGTTCCCCCGTGAGCATTTCTTCCACCTTTTGCCTCGGAATTTTGTCATATTCCTTTTCTTCTTCCTCTCGCTCATCTTGTTTCTGTCCTGGTCTCCCCTTCAGTTTTCTCGTCGTGTCTTCTACCGCCATGCTCACTATTCTCTTTATTTTGGATTCCAGCTCCTTTTCCCAATCCATCGCCCACTTATTCCCTATTTTTTCAATTTTTTCAATCAGTTCTTTCTTCCAGCCGGGACTGTCTTTCACACCCGTACGATCTCCCCTTCCCCCCTCTCTCTCTTCTTCTCCCGCGTGACGGTCCTCGCTTGATTCGCCTTTGCTTCCGCATTTCCGTTTCCTTGCGCCCCAGCAGTCCATTATCGATCTTACGCCCTGGATCTTTCTTCTTTTGATACCGAGAGCCCCTCTCGGCCTGCCTCTCCTCCTCTTTCCTGTTTCCTGTATTTCGCCTGTCGTATCTTTGTCCTCTTCCGAGTCAGCTCTCCGTGATTGCATGCCTGTCTCCGTCGGATACATATACTTCGTCGGCGTCTCGTATATCGCATCGGTATGGCCGGCCTCGTCCTTGCCTACCGCGATCTCGTCCTCTTGGTCGGTAAGGTATACCTCTCCTCCTGTTTCGATCTCCTGCCGTCGCCTGCTGTTGTCGCTGCCGTTGCCCCTGTCGTTTCCGCTTTCTGCCATCTCTCTCGCTCTCTCTTCCTCCTCACTTCCTAACCTCACTCTCGTCAGCGAACTGTTTTCTTCTCCAAGTACTCTATTCTGCTATCTCTTTGCTCACCAACGCTCACCGACTTCACCCTCACCCTTCACGAGACTTTCCCGCCGTCTGCACTTTCTTTGTTGCCTTTGAACTTGCTATTTTCGCCTCCACCGCTCGCACCAAAAAGACACTCAACGCTTCGCGCCAACTCCCACCTTCTCTATTTATTATATATATAATATACCTATATATCCGGTCGGATATTTTTTATCGGATTTGGTACATTCCCTGCATGGCAATATAAAAGAATGCTCGAAAATTGATCGTGAGGTGTTGGAAGTTTGTTTTTTTTAACGAGGCGAGGTTACGGGGTGAAAAACGCGGAACATAAAAGTTTGGATATATCGCAGGTGGTGATGAAGTCGTATCTGTCCGGAATGCCGGAGTGCAAATTCGGGATAAACGACAAAATCGTGATGGACGCTCGAGGGATGAAGGGCGGTGCTGGTACTTTGGGTGGCGTCTGCGACGATCCGACAGGAGCGCGCTCGGGCAAGCCGGTCGTCGTGATAGACGATTGCCAGTTCCATCAGTGTGTCAAGCTCTCGAAATTCGAGACCGAACATTCCATTAGTTTTATACCACCGGACGGTGAATTCGAATTGATGAGGTGAGCAAGTAATCCCGGAATTTGTGGAAATTCACGACGGCGAATTTTGCACCGTTGGTATCGAACGAAAATGATTTTTTTCTTGATTTTCTTCAATCGCCCATTTCTATTTCTCCAGATTTACTGTACCGTAATCCCTCGAACGTTTTATTTTTTATTGTCTTAGATATTTCGGCTAAATCGGCGAAAATATATTTTTCATTGCGATAGAAATTAAAAAAGGTAGAAATAAGAAACGAGCTTGCGTTGCATTCCCTCCATGCAATCTTCATTAGGACTGAAATTCTACGATGGTGCTGAAAAATTAGATCGTTGCTTCGTCCGGACTAAGATTCGATGCAAAATCTCCGACCGAGCCGCTGACCTGTCCGAGAATTGTGACACTTTTTAATTTGCAGTAGCTTCGCACGCCTTTTCGGGTTTCCCTCTTGGATATAATGACGTTGAAGTTTCATTCGTTGGGATGCAACGATTTTTATCTTGTTCCTTCATTTTTATTATTATTCGAAACCTTTTGTTCAACTTGAGCTCGTAAATCTTTAATAAAAGTACGCTTTAACGATTATCATTGCCTAAAACGGCCGAAAGTATATTTTAAGCAAAAAAAATAATGATTTTTCCAAATTCCTAGTGGTGTTATCCCTTAAACGACAGAACGTAACCTCGAGACTCGGCATCGCGTGTGTATTTTCCACCGAATTTTTTTCCCCCAGATACCGTACAACGAAAGATATATCGCTGCCGTTCCGCGTGATACCGCTGGTACGCGAGGTCGGCCGTACAAAAATGGAGGTAAAGGTGGTGCTGAAGTCGAACTTCAAGCCTTCGTTGTTGGGCCAAAAGATCGAGGTACGAGTACCGACGCCTCTCAACACCGCAGGTGTGCAGCTGATATGCCTCAAGGGCAAAGCGAAGTACAAGCCCTCGGAGAACGCGATAGTGTGGAAAATAAAGCGTATGGCGGGCATGAAGGAGACTCAGCTTTCGGCGGAGATAGATCTGCTGGAGACCGACACGAAGAAGAAATGGACGAGGCCACCGATATCGATGAATTTCGAGGTACCGTTCGCACCGTCGGGCTTCAAGGTGCGCTACTTGAAGGTCTTCGAATCGAAGCTCAATTACTCCGATCACGACGTTATCAAGTGGGTCAGATATATCGGTCGAAGCGGCCTCTACGAGACCAGATGCTAAAATTCATCATCAATTGCGGAAATCGAGCACGGCCGAGCGAATCACCGATCAACGTTGAACGATATCGATCTTTTTTCCGATCCCAATAAACGAATAAATCTCAAACTTCGAAGTCTCCGCAAGTTCCTTCGTTTTCGAGAAAAAGAAATATTCGAATCCACACAATTCGGCATAGTTTCTTACGAAGAATCGTCAATTCAGCTGCGATTAACTCAGCTCAATTCCTGATTTTTCATACCAAACATTGCTTAATTACATTTCGACACTTTCTTCTTCATCCCGATAATGATGAATGGAGGAAACTTTGAAGTTAACCCCTAATCGGCTACAGCCACCGAAAAAAGCACTCCCAAAATTCATCGGTGAAACGCTCGAACCCGCTCGACTGCGTAAATGGACAGATCACAAGAAAAAGGACGAGTATAAACGTCGTGAATGTTCACAAGCCAATCATGAAATTAGTGGGCAAAAAGGGAAGAGAAACGGGACTAAACTTTCCCAAGTCAACGCGAATATGTGTCGTAATGTAAAGAAAAAAGGAATCACCAAACGGAAATACTTATAACCGAGAGCATAATTCGAGTGAATATCCATTGAGCGTGATTTTCATCCAAAAAGTAATCACAAAAACTTGCGAAAGTACGCAAAGACGCGATTTCCTCTCCGAGTAACGAAGAATCGTTTAGAAGCTTGCGTTCTCCTGCAAAGTCCGCCAAGAAGAGTCGCGCGTTTCATCGACGAACGTTGAACGACACTAAAGTTTTTTTCCCGTGAATATCGCCGATGAAAGTTCGACTCCAAAGTTACCAAAAACGTCACATCGTTTTCGAGCAAAAAATATTCATGTCTGAACAATTTGGCCCAGTTTGTCACGAAAACTCGCGAATTGAGCCAAAATTGCATCGTCAATAATCTCAGCGAGATTTCGATATTTTCAATCTGGAAAACTGTTCGGTAGAGCTTGCGGAAACTTTCAGCACGCGTATCGCCATAAAAAACGAACAGTTATCTTCGACTCGGGGCGAAACGCTTCTTCTCCTTCGTCGCATATCGCAGGTCGAACAACTAGCCGTCATTATTTTTTAGGACGAATGTTCCGAGCGATTGTTCGCGCATTCGAACTATGTTCAAATTTAGCTGTTGATTCTCATATTTAGCGAGGGCCGAGATAAACATTATTGTATTCCGTGATCCGCCTCCTCTCCCCTCTATAAATATCGCTCGCATGGACCCGGAAATTATGTGTACATACGCGGGGGTGCCGTATTTTCTTCGCTCTGAAGCGACGCGTTTTTGCGGACTGAACGAATTGAAATAGGGCCAACCTTTTGTATTAATACGGCGCGACAAACAAACACACACGCGTAAAAAGAATTATGTCACTGAGAATAATCGAGGCTACTAACTCTTGTTTATATATATATATATACAGGGTGTTTGGCGCATGGGCCGACACAATTTTTTGGCGGATGGGAAATCATTTGCAAATTTTTTCACCCTAGGCCCTACGTTCTAAGTGCCGCGGTAATTGAGATATGATTTTTTCCGTTTTTTTTAATTACCCGAAATTTCGCGTTTAAATCGTCGTAACTTTTTTGTTTATGGTTGCAATAGGACGAAATAACGTTTGTTGCATCCTACAATGTATGTTTATTATAACTAAATCATCATTTGATAGAATTGGTTTCACGAAAGTGACTCTTGAGCTTTCAAAGTCTCAAAAATGTGTAAATGAATGAAAAATGTCAACCTCTAAATGCATTATTAAAAAAAAACTAATTTTCTCTATTTTCACCACATAATGGATGATTTCTATGACATGTAGCATACCGTTGGAAGGTATAAACTAGAGACCTTTTTAAAACAACGCTGAGTTCAAAATTTTTTTTAGTTTTTTGTTATGATGAATTTAGAAGTTGACATTTTTCATACATTTACGCCTTTTTTAGAGTTAGGAAGTTCATGAGTCATTTTCTTGAAACCAATTGTAGCAAATAATGATTTATTTATACTAACAAAACAAACAACAAAAGTTATGATGACTTAAATGCGAAATTTCGGGTATTTAAAAAGAAAGGAAAAAAATCATCTCTTAATTACCGTGACACTTGAGCATAGGGTCTGAGGCTAAAGAAGTTAGCAAATGACCCCCCCCGCCAACCCCAACAAATGCTAAATACCCTGTGCATATATATAAGTGCTATATATATATATATATATATATATATATAGGAATAAGAGGAATTCGCTAATTACAAATATGGTACAGGTCGAATAGCGTCTGACGGTCGTTTGGTGTATATATATATAGAACGAATAAAATATTGAAGCTCTCTCTCTTTCTCTCTTTCTCTTTCTCAATTTCTCGACAATGTTCCGTGAAAAAAAAGAGAAGAAAACATGGCGTCGAAGCTCGCGTCGTTGGCATCCGTTGACATTTTTCAGTTATAAATAACTTACTTTTCGAATTCAATCGTTATAAGCTGATTTTTATCATGCTCGTTAGAGATCCGTTAAAACTGCCGAAGATTTCGGCTCATCAAGTATGGAGAAACAAAAAAAGTGAATTGTCGTCGCGTTTCCCAACGATGCGAGTTGGGACATCGTGGAAGGAAAAAAAAACAACGTCCGAAAATCGCTTGCGAGTCGTCGATGTATCGCAGAACGGCGTGTAAATTCTGCGAGCCCGGCGCTTATTCGTCCACGATCAGGAAACGTCTGTTCCATTGGAGTTAATCCTTTCTTGTTCGAGACGGATGGACCGGTTCACTGATGAATCTTGGAGGGTAGATTTCGACGTAGATCCTTCAGCTTTCATCGGTGAAGCCCTCGAGCCTCCTCAATACTCACACTTACGCGGAAAGAGAGCAACGAAAAAACGCGAAAAACTCAAAAGAACCAAAATTGTCGTGGTTTATCGTTTAGCTGTACGATTTTTTCTGTAACGCTTGAGAGCGAAAGGAAATCCCCATACGAATCTCGAAATACACGTACGAATGATGAAAAAAGTTCGTGGCTCGTTATTTATTCGGAAGAAGAATTTGTCGCCGAGGGCCAAGGGGACGGGCCGAGGAAAGAAGTATGCGAGGGGAAGTTGCTTTGTTTGGGTTTGGGTTTAGATAAATACAACAAAAGAAAACGCAACAAGTCGATCTTTAAAATAATTCATTAAAAACGTTGCACACTCGATAGTCGAACTATAATGTTAATTGTCAATTGTGTAATTAGTAACTATGAGCTTTGTGGCGCGTGAGCGTACGGTCGTCCTCGCTCTTTCTTTTTCATTCGATTTTTCGTCTCCCTCGCTTATGTATACAACCGAGGCATAGGTTTTTGTCCTTTTCATCCATGGTACACGTTATTGTTTTTTTTACGTTTACGGATGTTGCGAAGTCACTCGAGGAGCTTGAGCTTCCAATTTTTTCTTCGAAGCCGACGGTTCAATTATGTCTTTGTTTAGTATATTGCGTAGAGTGACAATCGCTTTTCGTTGAAATTTGTCGAAAATTCGCGATATTTCCCGTACGCTTAAGGTATTCCTTTACACGAACCCGAATATTTAAAACGTAAAATTTCAAGTCATGTCACCGAACTTTTGACGAAAAATGACGAGTCTAAACATCGTTTCATATGTACAACACTTTATGGAGATGACAGGCTGGCCACATTTCTACGGGACGTATCAAAATGACCTGGCATTTTTATTTATTAATAAAACGTATAATTTAGTTGAAAAGTAGGAATAGTTTTATTTCAATGTAAGGTACAAGCATGGAGGTTATGTGTGGAACACAATATTCGATAAATGGCCGCTTCGTCCCTGTTTGCAAACGTTTACTCTTTTGACGAAATTTTTGAATAATATTTTGGCATAATTGCGGACTAATTTCATTAATGGTGCGTGCAATTGCTTCCTTGAGCGACGGAATGGTCTGTGGATCATTGGCATGCACTTTTCCCTTCAGAAAAGCTCAAAGTAAGAAGTCCAATGGCGTCAAATCGCACGACTTAGTGGCCAATAGGGAACCTCACGCAAAGCTCGGTGCAGATGGCGCCACGTAAACATGACGTATACAAACGAAGCTGTCGACGCGCGCACTTCATTTTCGCGGTGTCAGCCCTGTGCTAAAGTTATACGAATGGACAATAATTACATCCAATTGCAGAACACAGATGCATTCTTTACAATTTCTCCACGAGAACTGGATTATTTAAGGAAAATTCGACAATAGTCGTAGAAACACGGACATAACCAAAGCGAATGTCACCAAACGTTATGTTCTGTTTACGTTTTAATACAATATACTCTCTAGCGGGAGAAAGTGGCAGTTGGGTTCCCTATTCACATCGCCCCGCGGCGATATAATCACGGTCTTATATACAAGTCTTGCGCGAAAGGTCTTGAAACGAAGGCGAATTTCAGTGGTCAAGATTAATAATTAATAAGGATTAGTCGATCTAATTGATCAACTACCAAACATCCCGAATGGAATGCCAAACAATTCGTAAAAAAAAAGTTCGATTACTCAAAGTCGACTTATTCAGCGAGTTGTTAGTTTCTATCAACGCCACTGCGCGTCGCTGCTATAGATCGGCACGGTAAGGCCGCGAAGGAGATGATTCAAAATACTTTCATAAAATATAAATAATTATAATAAAAATCACCCTCGATAACTCAGGTTAATACTTCTTTGACAATTCTTTTACAATCATTATTTTAAATATCCTTAATGCTCAACTGAATTGGAAATAAAGTTTTTTTCAAATTTCAGTTCCGCTCAAAGTGATTCACGCACTTCGTCTGCAATAACTGCATTGTTTCGGCCGCAGTGTGGCAGGTTGCGCCATCTTCTTGAAAGAATGTCTTCCAAGTCCACGCCGTTTACGCCATTTATCGGATATCGTGTTCCACACATAACCTCCATGCTTGTACCTTATATTGAAATAAAAATATTCGTACTTTTCAAATGAATAATACATTTTGGTAGTAAATAAAAATGTCGGGAATTTTGGGACACCCTTTATATAATGTTTTATACCAAATAGCTCTGGATGCCGGATATAAACTGTTCAACACGTGTCAAACATTCGAAAGATTCCGTTACAACAATAAAAACAGGTGGTCACCGAATGTTTAAAGAAAATATTAACAATAAAACTTGGAAAAATGTGACTAGCGGAAGAATTTTCGTAGCCGCGACTTTTCAGAAAAAAATGTAAAAATGTATAAATTTACTAAATTTGCGCGAATTTTTTTATTTCGACTTATCGTTGGATATAATAATTGATTGTGACTTATTTTCATTGAGAACCACTGCAATTTACCAATGATTCGGAAGGGCCCGCCTTATGCCCCCACAAAATACGGCCCGCCGCGAAAGGAATACCTTAAACTCAACCCTCCATGTGTAGAGTCTCTCTCTCTCTCTCTCTCTCTCTCTCTCTCTCTCGCTCTTTCGGTCTCTATCTAAAAATCCTGTGCATGTAAAAGTGCGGACAGCAAATGTTATTATTGTCAGAGTTCGTAACTCGTGACCTCGCGCGCTCACAAAAAAAATAAACCAACGTCGAATTGTCGATTTACGAGCATCCATCGATGCGACATATTTTTTCTCCGTTTTTTTCTTCATTTTTACAAACTTTAAATTAAACAGTTCAATGGTTTGTGCTCTGTTCGCAATTCGGGAGAAATCGGTACGACACGTACGCACGTCTTTCGTTATATAAAAATTGTCAATGCCGATAAAAATAGTCCCGCCGATGAACGACGAAGAGATGGCGAGCGGTCGACATGAAAGATCGAAAAAGAGAAATGGCGAGGGAATTTTGGAGTCCGCTCTGGTCGGATTATATTCGCCGTGTTGTTTGATTTGCTCGACTGAACCTCTCAGCTGTTTGTCTGAGCCTCTCTCTCTCTCTCTCTCTCTCTCTCTCTCTCTCTCTCTCTCTCTCTCTCTCTCTCTCTCTCTCTCTCCCTCTTTCGCTCGGTCCCGCTTTGTCCGTCTCTCTCGATTTGGAAACATTTATCGGCGAGCTCGGCAGTTTTGAGCAGATCCATTTTTTTCTTTTTTTGTCTATGTAACTGAAATAAAATTTAAAAAAACCCATGTGACGGATCATCGCGGCGAATCAGTCAATGAGTTCAGAGTCTCGTATCGCTAGAGTTAACCGGTTACGGAAATGACTGAAATGGTTGAAAACGTTTATCTTTTCTTACTTTCTCTCCCTCTCTCTCTCTTTTTCTCTTTCTCTCTCTCTCTCTCTCTCTCTCTCTCTCTTTCTTTCTCTCTCTCTCTCTCTCTCTCTCTCTCTCTCTCTCTCTCTCTCTCTCTTTTTCTCATGTAACACGAAAACCTTAACGCATCGTAGATATGGTTTCTGTTCACAATATAAGTAACAGTGCTACGTTTGAGTCCGTTCACTCTTGATTAGCTTACATTTTAATCTATAATATGATTTTTTCTTTAGCGTCATTCAAAATTTGATACATGTTTAAAAATTATTTACACACGTTCCTCTTTAGTCCAGTGATTAATGTCAGAACGCGTGTAACGATAATTCGTCGCGTAGAACGCGCGGTCTGCGCAGATCAGTCTCGTTCTACCGCGCAGTCGCCACGCTTCTTCCCCATCGCAATCGTCCGTTTCCGTTTAATCGTCGATTCGTAGGAGGAAAAAAAAACATCAGCCCTGCCCAAAAGCCGAAGGAACGCCGACGACTTGAAGAATATTCGAACAATCGGGCATACTCGTAACCTAAAAACAATATTATTCCAGAAGCCAGTCGAAAATCGACAAACTTCATTTGAAAAACTGCCTTTCCTCGATAAAAAGATTATTCCGCTAGCATTCCGCGAAAAGTTCATTTTCGAATGTTTCAAGAATCGCGCTCCGCAGCGACGGTGACGCGCGCCCGCGTTACCGATCGAGTCGCTCGAGGTTCTCTCGCGCGCCGTCCGATCGACGCTACTGAACGATTGAAAGGATTCAACCGCAGCTCGATATACAACTTCCGCTTTCGTTTTGCTTCATAAGCACGAATCTGCTTAATTTTATTCTATCAGCCGTGAATCCGCGAAGAATTTATATTACGCACGAAACAAATAATGATTATCCCGAAAATTAACAAGCTAGTGGCTCAGCTCTTCCCCGATGCAGTGTCGAGCGGAGAGGCGAAAACGTAGAATCGAATTGTCAGATTTGTGCCCAACCACACTTCTCGTTCGTTTTGTATGCGGAGCAGATATTTTTTTAAATGTAATGAGCTTTCAGATCACTTTGGTTATGACTTTTTTCTGTGAGCACTCGATCAAACAATAGTGAAATCATACACACACACACACACACACACACACACAAACAAGGATTGGGTCCCTGCGCCAAAAAAATGGTATTCTAACCTCCAAATTATGAACGTTATCAAAAAAGTTTTCCTACAAAAGTTCTTTTAGTTTTGGCCTGATAAATCTTTTGGTGAAAAAATTCATGATCCCATTTAAGAAAACACGTCGGCCATCTCAACGTCGCCACTTCGAATTTTGGACCAAAAAAGATATTTTTTAACGTCCCCCGTCGGACGTTAAAAGTTTTACTATATTCTTCAATACTTGATCGGAGCAGTCATCAGGTGTAAGAATAAAATGGGACACTCGATATATATATATATATATATATATATATATATATATATATATATATATATATACACATATGCAACCGACCACGTTTCCGTGGTAATAAAGCTGCCCCGCATATTTCGAGCATTTTTCGGCGCTACACAATAAATCTCCACGTCGTTAATGGTCGCTATTCGGAAGAAGACGTATCAACGAAACAAAAATACGAAATTCATAAAATTTAGATCTTTAGATACTTTTTTCTTCTTTTTTTGTTTAAATCGATGATTCTATGGTAAATTTCTGCGTCGGTCGCGTGGCCAAGATAACGACGGCGGTGTGTTCGGCTAGCTTGCGCGCGCGAAGAAAAACATTATTCACGCTACTTCGTTTTTTTTGTTCTATTTTTTATTATTATTCTTATTATTATTTATATTTCTTATTTATCGTAACTTATAACTATTAATTATTATTGTGTGTTCCGAACTGAAGTTACATATGGCTTCCCGAAAATTCTCAACGCCTTTTCGGGAGTCCTGCTTCTCTCTCTCTTTTACTCTCCCCTCCACTTAACGACTAATAGTAAGCAGTGTGTTTCGACGCGAGCCTTCGTCAGCACGGATGCAACAGCCAATCGCACAAGTCTTCCGGTTTCAATATTGTCTTCGTCCACCCGGACTCGATGAAATTCGGGAAAAGCGATGAAAAAATTGATACAAAATTCATATTATCCCCGAAGTCTCGATCCGGTAAAGGTGGGCGGAGAGTTTCGCCGATGGTCAAAGGATACCGATGCTTTTTTTTCTCCTAGATGTAGATACGTCCGATAAAAGTTCAAATCTGAAATATCGCTCGACGCACACACACACGAGCACGCGTGCGCGCACATGCGCACGCGCCCATGCGCACACGCCCTTATGTTCGTGTGAGGAATATTTGGATCGGCTCGCTCGTGCTAGCCAAGGCGAGCACTCGAACTGTATGGATATAAATTACAATATACGATTCGACTATGTACAAGTATGAACAAGGTTTTACAAGCCGGGATGAGAGAACGTCGGCGATCGAGTGACGAGGATTTTCTTTTTTCTTCAAAATTCGTGCATCATTTTTTTGAACACACACAGGCGTACGCGCGCGGTCAAGCTGCACACACATACACGACAATGCGCGCGGGGTGTACAAAATTCGGAGCCACTCAAAATTTCATGGAAAAGTAACACGATGGCTGTCGATAAACAATATTTGCATTCGATGAAATATTTTGGTCACATTTCGTCAATTTGAATGTCTTTGATTTTTAAACTCTTGTCTGTGTTCATGAATCGAGCAGGAACTTTTGGGGGAAGATACCTTTAGGCGAGGAAAAAATTTGGTGATTTTCATGATTTTTTTTAGAAGGAAAGTTTTCTGCAACATTATCGAGAGGTATGTTTTGTCGCTACTTTTGGCTGTTACGTGGTATTTTCATTTATTTAGTAATCTTTGAAAATGGCGGTGGCTCGGCACGGTCTTCTAAACTGCATTTTCAAAACTGGCGTGACGTATTTTGATGACATTTGGTATGAATCTTACTGACCTTATTGTCTATAACATGAACCTAAATGTTTTTGAGAATGAAAAAAAGTTGTTTTTAATGCAAAATGTAGCCATTATTTTTCGGAAAATTCCATACCTCCGCCATTTTTAAAGATTGATGAAAAAATACCACGCAACAGCTAAAAGTAGTAATTTAACTTGTTCTAATTGTAAGTCTCAAAAATAGCGAAGAAAACTTTCTTTTGAAAAATAATCATGAAAATCAGCAATTTTTTGCTCGCCGAAAAGTTTCTCTCCCCTTAATCATACTTCGACGGAGGCAGTTCAAGGTTTTTTGTTTTTGAAGGTTATGTCTTGTTTCGTTTGTTTTGCACGAATGAAAAGAGTTGAAGTTGGCTGTTTGTGAGGATTTGAGGTTAAGCCTTTGTGGCGGTTTTACACATATATGCAAGTACTATGGGCGAAAGGTATGGATGCACTTTCCGGGTTTTCCATCGGAACGAAAGTCACATATCTCGGCCAAGAAACGTGCAAAAAGTTCCCGAGGTAGTGTTTGAAGAACAGTCGAGCAAAACCGGACTTGTCCACACTGCATCCATTTTTTTACGTGCTCTTCAATCACACGTTGATTAGCTTTCGAAATATTTTGAATAAAACTCGGCTCTAAACACGTCAAATTTATTGAAACCGCCTTTTCAAGCGAAAAGGCAGTTTTTAGGAGCGAAAAGAAAATCGGACGTGGTGTGGACAAGGCATCATTTTTCACGCACTACGTGACCTTGAACCTACTCCCATAAACACGCATTTATTTTCGTGGGACATGAAAATAAGAATTTATTCGTAGCGGGACGCGAAAGGGCCGAAATTTACCTCCAATTTACCTTAAAACTTTTTTTTCTGTTTTGTTTTCTCGCAAGGTTATTCGGTTTTTCGTATAGCGCATTTTTTTAATCAGAAAATGAAACAAAATTATCAATTAATTTATTCAGTTTATAAATATATAATTCGATGATATTATTCAATTATGAATAAAACATTAAACAATTAAACGAAACAAAAAATCGAACCGTTTGGGAAAACTTGAGGGATTTTGTTTTGACGGTTGCTCGTGGTCGAAGAACGTCGAAAAGAGTGTCCGAACCTTTCGCCAGTAAGCTATATACATGTGTGTGCATACGAGCTGAGGCAGCAACTATTATCAGTAGACATATCTTCTAATCTACCAGACTTAGGAGAAAACTTTTCGCACAAAAGTTCGACACTTCGACGTGGGCCCGCGAGTGGTGACTACGAGGTTCTTCCACGTGGAGGCGTTTCGGAGATTTCGAGGTCACCTTCATTCTTTTTAACAGGCCCACTATTATTTTTCTCAGAATTTTATCAATAAACGAAAAATAATTCTACACACCAAATTTGAAGATCCGCGACAAAATTTCCGCGACAAAATATCCGGCGACAGAATATCCGCAGGACAAAATATCCTCATGACAGAACATCCGCAAGACAAAATATCTGCCGATATTATATCCGCTGTCGGTAATTAAATGTTGAGGTGTTTGTTTGGTGTTTTGTTTGGTATTTTTGGGTTTGTTTGGTGTTTTGTTTGCGTTTGTTGGGTGTTTTGTTTGCGTTTGTTTGGTGTTTTGTTTGCGTTTGTTTGAGTTGGTTGCCCATCTTATATCCGCTGCCGGTAATTAAATGTTGAGGTGATTGTTTGGTATTTTTGGTGTTGTTTTGATGTTTTTGGTGTTGTTTGGTGTTTTGTTTGGGTTTGTTCGGGTTGGTTGCCGATATTATATCCGCTGTCGGTAATTAAACGTTGAGGTGTTTGTTTGGGTTTGTTTGGTGTTTTGTTTGCGTTTGTTTGGTGTTTTGTTTGCGTTTGTTTGGTGTATTGTTTGCGTTTGTGTGAGTTGGTTGCCAATCTTACATCCGCTGTCGGTAATTAAATGTTGGTGTGTTTGTTTGGTGTTTTGTTTGCGTTTGTTTGGTGTTTTTGGTGTTTTGTTTGGGTTTGTTCGGGTTGGTTGCCGATATTATATCCGCTGTCGGTAATTAAATGTTGAGGCGTTCGTTTGGGTTTGTTTGGTGTTTTTGGTGTTGTTTGATGTTTTGTTTGTTTTTGGTGTTTGGTGTTTTGGCGTGCAGAACACTGAAGGTTTTGTGCCGGACGAGCTTTAGGATTTTGTCTCGCGGATGTTTTGTCATGAGGATATTTTGTCTTCCGGATATTTTGCCATGAGGATATATTGTCTTTCGGATATTTTGTCGCGGATATTTTGTCGTCGGGTCAGATGTCGCGTAGCCTTTGACATGGGGGTTGTAGGGTTCGCCCACCTCGTTCACCTGATCTGTAGCCACGACTCGACGAGGCCCTTCGAGCTATGCAACTTTTGCACGTAAACTTTTCTCCTAAGTCAGATGAGTTGGAAAATATTTCTACTGCTAATTGTTGATGCTTCAACCGGCATACGTACGCGTGTGTACACATACGTTTGCGTCTATGTACGTGTGCAGGAAAATCTGCACCGCGGCTACGAATCGATCGTGCATATGCGCAATGTCGCTGACGTCAATCCCGGCGTAACAATTCGAAGCACAGCTCCGAGAAAAACAGCGTATATCACATGATTCCCCGGCACTACTAATAATCTACGTTTCACGATTTTTCTCACTCCCCTATTCAGCCCTCGACCACACCTGCACAACAAGAATCCACAATAATTTCTCGCCTCTTTCGTTCTTCATTAACATTATCATTAACGTTTGTTAATTTGGTCGTTATCTGGTACGAATTAATCATTGAAAAGAAGAGAAAAAAAAACGCAAAGAACGATCGATCTCAGGTCGATTTCACACACTTGTCTATCTCCCTCTATTTATCTGATTTTTTTTTCCACTCTCTTCAATTATAATTAGTGATCGAATTGTACATTCGAAACGCTCACGCGAACATTCGCTGCTAAAATTTCAACAATTGCACGATAAATCGTACACTCTAGTTCGAAGCTATTCCTGTCTCGTCTGTTATGCTCGCTGTGTACTCAGCCATACATTGCGTCCGCGACGATTTCTTTGTGCGGTTGCTCGATGTTTTGCGTGCTATTCTTTTGTCTCTCGTCTTTTTTGCCCTCTGCTTTGTTTTCTCGTCTTCTCCTTCTGTTGTTTCGCTACGTCGTCGGTGTTTCTATAAAATTATTGTCCTCGTTCGAGCAGTTACGTCGCGATTTCTGTCAATCGCATTCGGGAATATTCAGGGGGGGGGGGCGCTTTATCCACAACGGGTTTGTCGAGCCACGTTCGAAAATGCGACAGAGAGGAAACGTTCCTACGATGTCTCTGCGTTTATTGCCCTTTTGTCTCCTCTTTTTCGCGCACGGTCGAAAGGCCTGAGCTATAAAAAGCGCATCTCGATGCGACGATATTCGATAAAGGGCGTCTCAAAATGACCTGACATTATTATTTATCGATAAAACGAATTGTTTATTTGAACAGTATGAATATTTTTATTCCAAGGGGACTTCTTACTTCAGACGCTAAGAATGCTATTTTCATGAAATTTTTGATAAGTTTATATTACAGATAATGATATAGAAGTTGTTGCACTTGATAAATACACCGTCGAGATACGTTTAGAAAAATTTGATTTATTCAAGTCACTGTTTATAGACGGAAACGGTAGTTAAAAAAATGTCCTAAAAAACTGTAGGTTGCGCCGTTGATGAAATCTCGGAGGTGGATCATGCGAAACAAAAAATCGAATGGTTTTAGATGCAGTATGTTAAGGGGGAATGTACCTTTGTGAATTTTTTTCGTATATTTTTTTATTGGATTAAAAGGTTCCTTAACTATCCAGAAATTATATTCAAAAAGTTTTATTGTATGGTCCAGGCAGCGCCGATTAAAGGTAAGCACGAAATTTCCATGTTTTTACAGTACTTGAAACTTTAAACGCGTTCAAACGCGATAAGGTGAAAATAAAAAAAAATTATCGATATTCGACCGATTTTTTTACGATTTTTTTTCGTCATATTAACGCCATTTTTTTTTTAATCAATATTTTGAAAAACCCCTACGTAGTGGACTAGTTTTTTAGATCCACTTTCAACAAATGTTTCGTTTTTTGTTCCAGCTTGAAAATTATGACCTGTGCGAATACGCCCGTAGAGGACTATGAAAAAGAGAAGTTTTCTTTCATCGACTACTGCGCCGTCATTTTGTTTCAAAATAATTTAAAACATTTTCTTTTCTTCAAGACTTGTACTAACATGTATAAAAACGCGAATTTAAAAATATTGTTTTGTTTTTCTTAAATAAATAGTCAAAAATGACCCTTGATTTTGCCCTCACAAAGGCATATTCCCCCTTAATAGCTATAGCGCATATCATACGATTTTTTATATAACCAAAAGTAACAAAATGGCAGACATTTTTTGGAAAAAACAAACAAAACCCTTTTTTTCACCGTTTTTGGCAAAAAACAGTAAATATCAAAATTTAAAAAAATCCTTGATACGCGCTATAGCTATAGTTGTAAAGAATATGTGGTTAGAATTTCATAGGGATCGGTTAAGTAGTTTCGAAGATTTTATCAACAAGCCGTCGGAAAACGTTGTTTCGAGCAAAACGCGTTCAAAGTTTGTTTGGGTTAAATAAATACAGACAATTGTTTAAAACGTACTCCGAAAGTGTGTTTATTAAGTGTAACAACTTTTATATCAATATCTATAATATAAACCTATCAAAAAGTCATGAAAATAGCCTTTTTTAGCGTCCAAAGTGAGAATACCCCTTAATATAAGGTACACACATGGAGGTTATGCGTGGAATATCCGATTAATGGCCGCCTCGTCCCTGTTTGCAAATGTTCACTGTTTCGACGAAATTTTCAATATTTTGGTATAATTGCGGACTAATTTCATTGATGGTGCGTCGAATTGCTTCCTTGAGCTCCGGAATGGTCTGTGGACCATTGGCATACACTTTTCCTTTCATAAAAGCCCACAGAAAGAAGAAGAAGAAAGAAGATGAAGAAGACACGATCACGATACTTCGTCTGCAACAACTATGCAGTAACAATGCAGCAAATAACAATTTCTATGCATTGCTCGATCGTGTAATTCTCCATGACTAACCCTCAATACTTCCTGACGCCAGTTGTCAAAGATTAGTACTGATGTTCGCCACCAAAAGAAAATGGCGCGTAATTTACAAATCTCAGTTCATTTCGAGACACCTTTTATCAACACGAGAGAGCCTATCGATACTATTTTCAATGACATTGAAGCTTGCATCGTTGGAATGCAAGAAAATGATTTTCATTCAATTTTACAAATTTCCTTGGCCAGATTGGACCTACGGAAATTCCGGAAACGTTTTTTTAGGATTCTTATTTTCCGATCTACGACAAATTTGCAAAATATGATTTTCGATGATAACGGAAACAAGATATTGACAAGATTTTTCGTTGCTGTCCAACGATGCAAAATTCAACCCCATCTATTGTCAATGGTTGGACGATATCGGAGGCAACGCTTTTTCAATAATCGAGGGAATTTTAAACAAATTTTGTTTGTAAAGAAATATCCGAGGTAACGATTTTCCAATTATATATTAATTAATGTCACTGGTTGAGACGTTTTTTTTCGGTGTTCACGGAAAACGATATTTTCGAAAGAAAGATTTTTTTGGGATAAGCATCGCGAAAAAAACGACAGATACAAAATTGACTGATGATAAGTAACATTGGGGTGGTAAGAAACAATACAAATCGGAAAGACAAGTTTTTAATTGACTAAATACTTGTGCGAAAGAAAATTGCAAAAAGAAACAGCTTTGGAAAGCCATGAAAAGAAATGACACCGAAAATGTGAAAGATCACGGAAAAACATTTTGAAAATGAAAAGAATGCTCCCGAAGAGATTGCAGAACTCAATTTTTCAGCGATTTCGTTCTCTTTTTTTATATCTTATTTTTTTTTCTTCCGTAGTGAAGAGAAGCACCTATCGTAGTTCGAAAGTTCGCGTCTTCTCGTTATTTTTTATTTCTTTTTCACGTTTACTCGTGAATATCCCTCGTCCATGCGCGCGCACATAGACGAAGGATAATTATCCATAACTGGTGGATAATTGGCCAAAACTGATCGATAAGCGTGAAGGAGGAATGTGACGGAATAGAATGGGGTTGAAGTTTGCATAGTTGGGATGTAACGAAATGACATTTTTCGAAAAAACTAAACTGTCAAAATAGCTCAAATTTTGGCAAGAGGCGCAAAAAGTATTCGTCAAAATCACATAAAAATTTCAAATCCGAAAGTTGGGTTCGTAGCAATGATCCTACCTCCATAAAGATACGGAAATCATTGAAACTCTTCCGAACGTCCTTTTCAGGGATCCACAACCAAAATCAGGAAAAAGAGTTGGAATGGCAAAAAAGGATGAAGTAAAAAAAATAGAAGAATTTTCGTTGCGTTACATCGTTGCAAACTTCAGCACCATCGGATTAGAAGAAAGGAAGCGAATGAAATAACGTCGAAAATTGCACTGTTGGAACGACATGAAAATACATTGTTTTTTTTTTCTTGAATCGCCCAATTATTTTTCCTCTCGATATTGTGCGGTAGATATGAAGATTTCGCGTAACAGGGGAGAAACAGAAGGATTTGAAAAAAAGGACCTTTCGTTGCGTTTCAGCTACGCGAACTCCGCGCCAGCGTGGAAAAAGTAAAACAATGATTTCGTAGCGAAAATCATCGAGCAACTGTACGACGAATCGCGCCCTCTCGCATACTCGCACTCCTCTCATCGACGATTTCGTATCTATATTCAGGGCGTCCCGGAAGTATCGATCGAACGTTGAAGGGTAATCGTAGATTGTAAAATTTTCGAAAGAAAAGTCCTCGTTTTTCTCCTCGATCAATCGTTACCTGGATATTAATTCGTTGTTGGTGACCGCAGCAACGATGGTTACGGTCGAGCGGGAAAGTTTTTCGTCATTGATTAACGGATTTTTTTTCCGTTACTTAGTTTTTGTTTTATAGGCAAAATAATGACTAATTTATGGCCCAAAAATCACTATTTATGTTCAAACGTCCGCTGTTTTGTCATAAATCGATATTTCAAAAATCGGCTATGACAAGTACTAGATAATGGTGTACAGAATAACCACAAAAAACCTCAAGGTAATCGGTTCATTGGCTTTCGAGAAATTTTGGCTACCGATTTTTTTACGACGCTTCAAGGATCGTACAATATCCTTGTATATTTGTGATATTTTTAAATAAAGAAAATTAAACATATTTTTGAATGTATATACTTCTAGATAATTAAAACCCCAATCCGAAATTTCAAATAACATTTCAAATTTTTCTGGCTCCTAGGTGTATATCTCCCGTCAAGTTCAAATACCTCCAACTTTTGAATAAAACAATATATGTTTCATTCAAAACAATATATTGTTTGGTTGTTACAATATAGTTTCGATCAAAATATAAAAAATACCACGTAGCAGCCAAAAGTAGTAATAAAACATCTACTGAGTTTAAAAAATGACGAACAAATGTTTCCTTTAAGGATGTTGAGTCCCTTTGTAACATTTTAATGTTAATTGTTCAATAAAGAGCTTCTTAATCGTCATGCAATTTTTACACGACCTCCTGAATACTTCATGTAAAAACATACCAAATTTTCAGAATTCTATCATCATTACTTCAACCTCCTTAAGGGTTGAAATAAAAAATGATAAGAAAGAAAAAAATGATAAGAAATAAAAAAAGAGGTCGTGTTAAAATTTCACGACGATTAGGAAGCTCGTTATTAAAAAATTAACATTTTGTTAAGAACAATTTTTAAAAGAAATAAAAAAAAATGTATCCATAAACTTCGTTTTGTTTCCGTTGCTTTCAGTATATTGTAGATATTACAAAATTGAGAGGTCAAGAAAAAAACTTATTGCAAAGTTACATCAGTTTTCATAAAACAACATTTAATTTGTGAATGTTAATTGTTCAATAACGAGCTTCCTAATTGTCGTGAAATTTTTACACGACCTCTGAAATACTTCATACAAAAACATACCAAATCTTCAGAATTTTATCATCATTTGCGATTTGGGACTCATCATCCTTAAAAAGAAATAATGAAAATAATCATCTTTCCCCCCCTTAACGATCGACCGGAGCGAAAAATGTAAAAAGACATTTCCCGCAATCTCCCAATCTACTCACCCTTCCGCCATCGATCGCAACATCCGGGACGCGCTGTACACGCGTTCTCGTTCCCCCAGACTAACGCCCTCTCTGCCAGAAGTCTGGAACTTCGAAACCGCGTTGCTGCACTCTTACAAAAAACCGACAAACTCAAAAAATAAAGTAATCGCAAGACCGCGAAGAGTAATCGCAGGTTCGTTGAGCGGCAAAGTCTCATTATTATCGTTCAATCGACGAGCATCCTCCGTTATTACTTATTCAGATATACAGACAGTTCTGCGCGTTACGTGTAAAACGGGTTCAAGTTTCGCGCCGCGTTCGCCCGCGCGCGGCGACAATCGGAAACAACGACGATAACAAAGGATTGAAAAGGGCAAACGAAAGTGTAAACAGCGGCAGTGTGAATCCGGCGATAGGTGTCGCGACGACGGGCGACGGAGGCACCCGAAGTGCCTCGTCTTTGTGCCGAACGACAAGTAACTCGAACCACGAGGATAGGTGGCGATGCGTATACGTCACACAGTGGTGACACGATCGACCTCAACGTAACGCACGGAACTGTCGTTTTGTCAGCATATCACTTCTTTCCCGTCGATTATCGCCGTCTCCGACGAGATGCTCTTCAGGCGATGTTGCGAAATCGAACGATTCGCTCGTCTGCGGAATAGCCGCCAGACGGCGAAACACACGAGGACGAACGTCGCGAGGACCACTAGAGCGCCCAGGCCCAACTGTAGCGGAGGCAGTCGCAGTATTATCGAACAGTGCGTCAGCGCCTCGTCGTAGCCCGACGGACAGTGGGAGACACCGTCGCACCAGAGGGACCCGTTTATGCACGCGTCCAACTCGGGACAGCGTTGCTCGCAGTCGCGAGGTGACATTTGGAGACCGGCAGCTGCCGAACCCGTCGACGGTCTGGAATCATACACGGTATCGTATGATCGAGAGACTAAGGGTCCATAAATTACGCAACGCAATGGGGGGGGGGGGGATCCGGCCTGGCGTGACGGTCTACATAAGTGGGGGGGGGGGGGGGGGGGGGTCGAGGTTCGCGTTACGTCACGATTTTAGAACTGTCAGAAATAGCAAAATGTCTGCATGTTCAAGTTTTTAAATATAAAACTCATCGGTCAGAATAGATGAAGTGCAAGCTCTTATTATTTTGTGAAATATAATGAAGATGAAAAACCGTCATATCGCCCGCGAACTTTAATGTAAGTATCAATATTCTAGAAAAAAAACATAACTTTATATCGAGAAAAACGGAACGAAAACTTTGATCGCGATTTTCTTGAAACTACTTTTTTGACCTTGTTTCACAAGGAACATCCCTCACGTGACACCCTTCGATTTTGTTGAAATTTGGATATGTTATAAAGCACCGAAAAGTAAGCGGTACGTATTTGTTTTATCGGCGGAAAAACGGTTTTAAGGGGTGAAACCACCCCTCGAAAAAAGGCATCTCTAGGGGTAGTATAGCAGTTTCACACACAAGGAGTCCACCGACTTTAATGAAACAAAAACGAAAATTCTTCTAATCCGAAGCAATGAAAAATCCACTACAGTGAGATCGCAAAAAAAAAATTAAGGGGTGAACCACCCTAGATATGCCTTTTTTTTAAATTCACAGTGAAACAATAGAAACAACAGATATCGTCATAATACAAATACCAAAAATAATGATCGTGAAAACAACAATAATAATGTTAATTAACAATAGAAATTTTGAAAACACAAACAATCCCAACTCATAACAATTACGACGACAATAATAACACTAACTGTAGCTCTAAAATCACAAAAACAATATTAACAATTATATCAACAATAGTAATATTGATAGTAAAAATCATCCAAAAACAACAATAGCTCTAAAATTAATAAAAACTACAACAATATTAATATTGGTAGCAAAAATAATCCTAAAAAACAACAATAGCTCTAAAATAACGAAAACTATAATCATAATATAAATAATATAAATATTAACAGCAGAAATAATCCTGACGCTAATAAAAAAAAACTACGGTGATAATAATAGCAACAGTTTGCGTATACCTTCGCGTCATTTCAAGCCACGTGACGGTATAGGACTCGGGTTCGTTGATGATAAATTCAACGGCGATCGTTCTCGCTCGATCTTCCCCTGGATCTTGAATCGTTGTGCTACCACTGGCGGCCCAGCCTTCGCTAAAGACTTCGACGAAGTCGGGCCTCGAGTCCGTATGCGGTTTCGGACATACGGCAGCGAGAAGAACACCACCGGTGTGTACCACGATACGATTGCTCGTTGAACATTTCGTGGTGTTCGAAACTTTCGTCCCCGGTATTTTTACGTATAGATATTGGCCCGGACCCGGATCGATGAGCCACGGTTGATTGTCACAATTTTTCTGGAATTACAAATATTATCATCAAGCTCGTTGGTAATGATCGAGGTGAATTTCAAGTGGATAATCCGTTTGCTCGGGTTTTGGAAACGATTTGCAATTCTTGGGTATTCAATTTGGCTGTGTGAATTAATAACTCACACCCTTGTCCCTTGTCCCTTATCCCTTGTCCCTTATCCCTTGTCCCTTGTCCCTTGTCCCTTATCCCTTATCCCTTGTCCCTTATCCCTTGACCCTTGTCCCTTATCCCTTGACCGTTATCCCTTATCCCTTGTCCCTTGTCCCTTGTCCCTTATCCCTTGTCACTTACCCCATATCCCTTGTCCCTTGACCCTTATCCCTTCTGCCGTATCCCTTATCCCTTGACCCTTATCCCTTGTCTCTTATCCCTCGTCCCTTATCCCTTGTCCCTTATCCGTGTTCCCTTATCCCTTGTCCCTTGACCCTTATCCCTTGTCCCTTATCCCTTGCCCTTTATCCCTTGTCCCTTCTCCGTTGTCGCTTATCCCTTATCCCTTGACCCTTGTCCCTTGTCCCTTATCTCTTGTCCCTTGTCCCTTATCGCTTGTCCCTTGTCCCTTGTCCCTTGTCCCTTATACCTTGTCCCTTATCCCTTATCCCTTGTCCCTTATCGCTTGTCCCTTGTCCCTTGTCCCCTATCGCTTGTCCCTTGTCCCGATCCCTTGTCCCTTGCCCCTTATCCCTTGTCCCTTATCCCTTGTCCCTTATCCCTTTTCCCTTGCCCCTTATCCCTTGTCCCTTATCCCTTATCCCTTTTCCCTTGTCCCTTATCCCTTGTCCCTTATCCCTTGTCCCTTATCCCTTGTCCCTTACCCCTTGTCCCTTATCCCTTGTTCCTTATGCCTTGTCTCTTATCAAACCTTGATAAAAGTACGACTTTGAAGTTCCAAACATTGGAATGCAACTATTTTTTCCCCTCATTTCTCCCTTCTTAATTATTACTATTATCCAGTCCTTTTTCTTTGCAAATTGAGTTCGTGAATCTCTCATAAGAATACCCAAAAACGTTCGAATGATTGTCCCATCCCAAATTCAATGAAATAAAATTTGGGAAATTAAAAAAAAATCCTTGAATTCGAACCATGCAAACTTCAACGTTACACAAAAGTAGACTTCATTGTTATGCAAAGAATTGCTTTTTCGTAGTTGAAACAAAAGTAAAAAAGTAAAAAAATAATGGCCGAATGCATAATTTTTACAAGATAAATGTCACAAGAATGTCACAAGGAAATGTCACGAGATAAATCGGACACTTTGTTCATGAATAAATTCGTATGTACTAACCTCCTCCTCGTCAACGATCGGTGATATGTACTTGATTTCACCGCTCGGACCCCGAACTCTGCGTTTTTGGAGGCACGGCACGGCTTGGACGAAATCCCAGACGCCCTCGAAAAATAGATCATTGTAATCGTCGCGAGAGTCCATCGTGGTTACCGTGAAGTGTACTTCGACTACGTTTGACAGGGACTTCACATTCATTGGCAATGACCGATTCGAGCACAGACAGTCGCGTTGCACCGGCGATGCGTTCGTCCAGGGTAGCTCCAAAACCTAATTCAATAGTTTCGAAATAGATGCTGGAACATTTCGTGCATACAGGGCGGTGGCGTATTTTTTGTGTAGTGAGATATATATATATATATATATTGGGGTGGTTAAAAAAAATAATTTTTTTTTCGCGGTACTCAACGGAAACTGTTACTACGTTTTGAAAAAGTAATTCATACAAAATTTGAGAGGTCTAAACATTTTTTTAGGTAATGCTCAAACAACTTTTAATTTTTTTTTTCAATTTTTCGTCAATTTTTTTTTCTTTTGTTTTCTTACTCTGAAACAACATATTGCTCCAAAAACAAAACACGCATACTTGTTAGACGTTCAGTGATGTAAACACTGTGTTCTTATTCATCAAGTGGTTGATATAATTTTCACAACCGAATTACGTATATTGATTCTTAATCTGCAAATACAAATTGTTTATGGTAAAAAAAATATTTAAATAAAAATTGTGTATTGTTACGGAAAAAATTGAATCAAGACTTACATTGGATCACGACACTAACATTTTCTGCATCGAGATAAAAAATAAAAATAATACTCCGATAATCATGAAAGTCGTTTGAGCACTAACTAAAAAATTGTTTAGAACCCTTAAAGTTTGCAAAACTTTCTTTTTCTTAACATACTTCAATTTTCGGTTGAAAAAAATCGATTTTTTTTAATCACCCTAATATCTATTAGGTTTAATAAATTTTATTGGTGCAATTAGAAACGTCCTCTGATACACAATCCTTTTTCTTCTTCTTCTTCTTTAAATACACCGAAAATATAAAAAGGAAATATACCACAATAAAAAAACCCGATACAAAAACAAAGGAAAAATGACTCTATATAAATCAAAATAGAATAAAGAGAAGCATGCACATTAGAACCGCAAACGAAACATCATCGTCCGATCTTAATCTTGTACAAAGTATTTATAATACAAAGAAATAGAACGGACTCGATATAAACGAATTCGAAATATAAACAAGAATTACTCCACATAAGCAAAAGTAATACCAAATCAAAGAACGCAAGTATAATCAAAATAAAAGCGCAAAGAAAATAAAGATCGAAAGAAAAACGCAAATGAAAAATTAAAAAAAAAGAACGCAGTTACTAAAAAAAACTCACGAGTGTATAAAGGAAAACGGAAACAGATCGCCGGAAACTCTACATGCTGCTCTTTGGAGCAGTTGCAAGATCACTTTGTTAAATGTTATCTTACTCAGGCTCAAGCTACCAGGTGGAAGTGCATTTATAAGGTATGCAGCAGAAATGTCAAAAGAGTCCTTTTGATATTTAGTGCGAAAATACGGAAGAGTAAAAAATTCCTGCTCCCTTCTCAATGCCATGCACCTATTTGGTCTGTGGGAAT
>OX632366.1:19133771-19301271 GCA_951751655.1 Ophion costatus | reverse complement strand
AAACGTAATTTCACCACCTCGTCCTGTCTCCCCTCGAAGCGGTATACGCAGCTGGGAATGGTCGGATCGGTTCAGCGCATTATTCGGCATACTTTTGCGAGAGGTTCAACATTTTTCAAGATGCTCTCGCGAGGAGAAAACGGAAATACTGATTAAAGTACTCGGACCTCGAAATGGTCACGCGATAATATTATTGTTCAATGAAAATCGGAATTGCCTTTTTATAACGATTTCGGAGAAAAACACTTTTTGCTGTTATTTATTTTGTCTTTATGCAAAGTGCGTTCGGTTTACAAGGATGAAAAGTATGTTTGATTGGACAAGCTACTATATATATATATATAGGTGGAATTTAAAGAAACGTTTTGATTTATAAATTTGTCTTTTTAAAAAATTTATCTAAAGAATGTATAGAATTTTCTTTTATAAACTTTCCTTTCGTAAAGAATTTTTATTAGAATTTTGTTAGAAGAAAAACCCTATAAAAGATAATTCCATACATTTTTTAAAAAGAAAAAAATCTTTTCGAAAGGAACGTTTATAAAAGAAAATTCTATACATTCTTTACATAAATTTTTTAAAAAGACAAATTTATAAATCAAAACGTTTCTCTAAATTCTACCTATATAGAATTCTACCTAGGTAGAATTTAGAGAAACGTTTTGATTTATAAATTTGTCTTTCTAAAAAATTTATTCAAAGAATGTATAGAATTTTCTGTTATAAACGTTCCTTTCGAAAAGAATTTTTTCTTTATAAATCAAAACGTTTCTCTAAATTCTACCCATGTAGAATTCTACCTAGGTAGAATTTAGAGAAACGTTTTGATTTATAAATTTGTCTTTCTAAAAAATTTATCTAAAGAATGTATAGAATTTTCTTTTGTAAACGTTCCTTTCGAAAAGAATTTTTTCTTTCTGAAAAATGTATGGAATTATCTTTTATGGCGTTTTTCTTCTAACAGAGATTGACTTTTATAATTTTCTTTTTGAAAAATCTATATATATATATATATGAAGGTAGAATTCACAGAAACGTTTTGATTTATAAATTTGACTTTTAAAAAAATTTATCTAAAAAATGTATAGAATTTTCTTTTATAAACTTTCCTTTCGAAAAGAATTTTTTTTTCTGAAAAATGTTTCTGCAGATTGTATGACATTATTATTTAGAGGTTTTTCCTTTTAACACAGATTGTCTTTTATAATTCCCTTTTTGGAAAATTCATCTAAAAAAGGTATAGAAACGTCTTGGTTTATAATATCTATAAATTTACTCATAGAATGGCATCGATTAATGAAAAACAATTCTATTAAAATAACGAGAAAGTAGCTTTAGAAATTAAACATATATATGTGTATATATATATGTTTAATTTTCCAAGCTACGTTCTTGTTATTTTAATTAAAGTAGTATTAATGCGATACTATAAAAAAAATATTCACATTCGTATATTAGTTTCGAATGATGTATTTTATTTCCAACCTTTATCGAACATTTTATCGAATTTGAACAAATGAAAGGCCGATTGATTAAAATAGGAGCAAAAAATGAATACGGAATTTCTTCAAATTAAATAAATTGGTGCGAGAGTACAAATCCACTTAAGGATTTATCAGTTCCAAACGAATTCTTGATCGCAGATAAAGTTGAAACGAAGGTCTGATTCCATTGCGAATAAGATAAAAAGGCTCAGCATGCTGAGATTGAAGTAAAATGGTTTTTGTCGAATCAAAGATACTTTTGCTCCGGGTGTGGGTGACGCTAGATCTCGGATTTATTTCTCATTCGATTACCTGAGATTCTTGGATCCGCCGCGACCAAAGAGGAATATATCGCGGGGGGCTTGGAACTTTCGATCGGCGTAGAAGTCGCTGTTTCGACTGTAGAACACTCGGGAGCATGGCCCACTCCCATAAGGATCGCCATCCTGATGGAGATCGACGAATTCGTACAGAGCTCGAAAGTTGACGGGTCTAAAAAAATTTTCAACGCGGGTTCATGTATATGGTCCCTCATTTAATTCATCGAAATATCGCAAGGTTTCAATAAATTGTATTCTATAAATTGATAAAATTATACAAAATAAAAAATAAAAAATAATAAAATTATAAAAAAAATGAGATTTATAAAATTTCGAATACTATATTTGATGTGCGTGATGTGATTAATAGAAATGAAAAACACGTAACGGCCAAAGTAGCAATAAATCATAATATAAATGTCAAAGATGGGTAAAAAAACTTAAAAAAAAAAATCGTGACAATCAGCCATTTCTTCCTCACCTTAATCTCTCCCCTTGATTAAAAAAAAAACGTTGAGGAAAGAAAAATGGTTCGCTGAATTTTTTTTGGCTGTTCCACGATTGTCAGATTCGATCTGGCGTATTTGACGGATATTTGGTTGGCCAAGGCAGATAAATGTCTCCGTAACTATATCCCGAGAGAAATCTGAATCGGAGCTCAGCAACGAGCCATTGTTTCTCGCATAGCTATCACGATGTCGCAGTATATATACCCCGGGGATTTCACTGCCTTGTGTCTGTGATATTTCGCGTTCACGGTTCGAGATTCGTGAAAACGCGAAAAGAATTATGGAATGACATTTTTTTTGACACACGACGAATTCCACGTGTCGAGCATAGATAATTATTTCTTTTTGGAAAATACTGCTATTTAACCCTTCGACTGCACACTGGGTCGTTTTGACCCCATTTTGACCCCATTTTGACTCCACAGGAGGACACTCAGCGTCCATCCTAAATTCTGTCCGTGTACTGAGGACAGCTTTCGAAAAGGACCTGGGGTCGAGTCGACCCCAGTGCAGTAGTGCGGTGAAAGTGAAAAAAATTTTTTTTTGTAAAATTTGGCGTTTTTTTATGTCATAGAAGTAAAAAAATGCGGAAAATATACGTTGTCAACAATTAATCTGCCGAAGGAGTCAATTTTTTCCATTTTTCACAATCCCGAAAATACTCAAATTCAAACCATCGAATAAATTTACTTTTTGGAAAGACGGTCGACACTGCCTTTTTTCGGGTCTACAAGCCTTCCTCTTTGGAAAACATCGGAGGATTTTTTTAATATTTTGAAAACAAAAATATATTTTTTATGCCAGTACGTATTTTTCAACGCATCACCCACTTTGAACGAATTTTTGGCCAATTAATTTTAGTTTTTCTTGAAAAATAAATGTTGGGTCATAAAATAAGGATCGTTGACTACAAAAACGTCCCTACGAAAAATGCATATTTACCGAAATACAACGATCTGAAAAACGCCTGGGGTCCGATCGACCCCATATGCAGTCAGAGGTTCGTGGTGAAAGTGTGCAGTCGAAATAACATCCCGCCAACATTTTTTGAAGTAATTCCTTCGTTATCAAATTGAGCTCTATTCCTTTGACTTATAATTAACGATGATTGCAAAATAAATTCGTACTGGGCCACGTGTTACGTTCTCTCACACTTAATTAATTCACTTAACACTCAATTCAAATAACACTCAGGGAAAAATGAAATTCGTGTAATTTTCGCATCGAAAAGCCCATGTATGTACGTAGGTGGTAGATATTCGAAGCTATCCGTGATATTGAGCAGCAGGCTCTCACCATAAAGTAGCCCCACGTAATACTGGATTAAATCGATGCCACGGAGATAGGGATGCCGGGGAAGAGCGAGGGAGAGAGAGGCAAAAAAAGAGAGGGACGATTACGATCCTGATGCTCTTCTGACAGGGTGGTTTAAAGAGCTCGACGACAAAAAAAAAACGAGAAAAGAACGCACGTCGTTTTTAGCTGTCTTTTAGGATCTTCGTTACGAGTCTACTCGTACAAGCTCAAATTTCCAAAAAAACATTTTGCTTGAAGACGAAGATAAAGACATAACAGAATTAATGAGTAAATACAAATGCATATGAATAAATGTAAATAAATATAGACGAATATGAATAATTGTAAATAAATAATTAAAAATACAAGTAAAAATTCAAACAAATAAAAAATATATACCAATTTTGAAAAATAAAAAAAGTATAAACATTTAAAAAAATAAAAAAAAGTATAAACATTAAAAAAAAAAAAAAAAAGTATAAAATTTTAAAAAACTTAAAAAACGTAGAAAAATTTTAAAAAAATTAAAAAAGTATAAAAATTCAAAAAAAAATAAAAGATGAAATAATGAATGATAACTTTCATTAAAAAAATGTCATCAAAAACTTTAAATAAAAATCAGTATAATCACCATCGTCGACATTAGTGCGGATGGCGATTGAGCCCTTGTGACATTTTTCATCCAATTCGTCCGATATTGCAATTTTTAAAAAATGAACGAGATACTTGCCTCAGAGCTGTGGACTCGATCATGCGCATTTCTATAGTGAGACTGCTGCCGGACGAGACGAAACTTTCGACGAGTGAGCAGGGACGGCTAGTGTTTTGAAGAATCGCGTGATCGCATGTTCGGGGCACCCGATCCTTGCAGTATCTTGCCAGAAGCGAAGTGTTGCTCGCTGGACGGGCCCCCAACATCTGTATGGGATTTCCGGTTCTTTCCGCGTAACGTTGCCTCTCCTTTTCACTGCGGAATTAAGCAATCGGCCGGTGTACTCGATCGTTCGTTAATCCATATACAGTCCGACCCCCCAATAAGAACGCCGGAGTCCCCAAGGGGAAGAGTTTTAGAGTACCCCCACCAGGCGCGGGCCTGGTGGGGGTACTCTAAATGGGGGGGGGGTAAAAATGATTGAACAAGAATGTCATTTGATGTACTCGAACGGTTCGTTTTTCATAAAAAAATATGCGATGCTTTTAAACAATTTTTTGTTCGAAATTCTCAACACTTCAACAATCGATTTTTTTTTACATAATGGTTCTTGTATTTAAAAAAAGTTTTTTTTTTGGTAAACAAATCGTTCAAGTACACCGAATGACATTCTTGTTCAATAATTTGTTGACTTTTTTAAAGTCAGTTGAGCGGTTTGCCTTTAATCACGTTCACCGCAAGCCTCTTAAAAAAAAGGCTTTTCGGGGGAAGGGTCATAAGTCCTACAATTGTTAATATTTTTTTATTGTTAAAATTCTAATTTTGTGCTCCGAGACCAGTTCCAACAAACTGTATTGAATTTTTTCCAATAAAATCTTTATAAAGTCCTTAAAAAAATTCACGAACATATCTCAATTTTTTCCATCAATTTTGTATATGACCTCTGCATATGCATATAAATATATACGACGTTGAAGTTTGTCTCATTGGGATGCAACGATAATTTTTATCTGCGACTTCCAAAATTTACTTTTTCAAATTACACGAAAATCACGCGAACGAAATTGACCGTGAATAATGATTATAATTAAAATTGTCGATCAAATTGGACATTTTTCATTTTATGGTTAGCAGGTACCTTATACGGTTGAAAGGAAATCTCGATATTTTTCCTAAGCACGTTCGACGATCCCAGACTATCGGTTAAAATGCATTTTTTTCAAAACGCTGCCACACGATTTCTCAATGTGTATCAGCGTGCACAATTTCACGATAACCTCAATAAATCATTGACTGTTTAATCGAGAAACAATAGAACTTTAATCGAAAGCAATGAACAATTAAAAATGCAGATGTCGGGGCGATTTCGGAGAGGAGCTAATCGAGTCAATTCAACCGGAAATTTAGTGCGTGAAATGCGTTAATTAAGAATGACGTTTGTGAACGAGCGAAGGGGGGGGGGGCAATTATATCGAGTATCGAGGCATTCGTGCTGGTTTTTCTTATACCTTTATCGGTAGATTTTAAGGTGCGAATGGTTGAGCCCTTTTTATTTACACTTCAGGCCACAGTTGGGTTTTTGGAACTTCATACAATGTACTTGCGTCTAATAAAATTAGCGTGAACATAAATATGCGTATGTAGGTTTTGTCACACTTTTTAATCAAGAATTTAAACATGCAGCAGTTTTATCTCGTTCCAAAAGTCGAAAAACACTTTTTTTTAAACCAATATATATTGATTGTATATCATCTTATAAATTTTCCACGAAAATTTCAAGGTGATCTGGTCAAAATTATGTATTGGCAGATTCAAAACTTTAAATGGCCTTTTTTTTCCTCAAAAGTACGTTTGCAAAGTCGGTGAGCAAAACGTCTCAAAAACTACTGCATCGATCTTTCTGAAATTTTCACCGCTTTTTCTACATGTGAAAATATAGTATTTGATCGAAGATTTTTTTCCAATGTACACTTTCGATTTGACGAACGAAAAATGCCCATTTTCCCCCCAAAAATCAAGACACTGATAACGCGCAATTTTTTTTCAATCCGATATTTCGGAAATTCCTTCGATCAATCATAGGATTAAATGATATATCGACGAAAACTGTTTGGTTTTTTATATTAGATAACCTCGCTGCGAAAGACGTTTGCGAGAGGTGCTTTCCCGACATCGGCTATAAATCGATACAGTTAAATATTATTTCACAAAACAATTACAGTATTCTTCAGATGATACTTTTTCAAATGCCTCATTTTTGGAGAGATTTATCATGACGATTTTCTATACAAAAAATCATAAAAATGAGCTTCGATAGCAATATTTATATATATATATATATATATATATAATTTAATAATAAATATATATATATATATATATATATATATATATTCGCCATCGATCAAATGGGTCAAATCCAATCGTGTTTTCCTCGCATTGAAGTGTACGCTTCAACTGTATCGTAAGAATATAATAGTTCAATGTTTTTTTACATTATACATAAGTGGCCATGAGCGTACAACAAATTTGTCTTTTTACACATGCGAGCCGAATAATTGATTACGTGCTTCAAACGTTCACTCACGTAACACGTGAAGTTTTGTTTGCTTACGTACTGTGTGTACAGATGATTCTTTTGACGCGTAAGTCTAAAAAGTCCGACGATCCGAACGGTGGAATATAGAAGAATTTATAGTGATACAGCAATCCATATAAAAAGGAAACATCTGTACTCCAATACTGAAGTTATTGTGAAACATATTTTTTTGCGTGATGTCGTGCGTGGCTGACACGAGGAAAGATTTGTGCGCGTGTATAATTAAAATCAAGAATCAACTGCTTTGAAAAGTATTCCCTGATTCCCTTTTTACCCTAGTCCAGCAATAGAGTTGCCTAATTTTGCGATAACTTGTCAAAATTTGCATAATTGGAATTTAAAGAAAATTCCTTTTTCCCCTTTTTTGCTTTTGATATTATGCAACTTCTTGCAAATGGAATGAAGATTGTTGCAAATTTTACTAGTTAGTTTTCGTTTAGTTCGCTTTTTGTTAAACGCGTTTTGTTGAAAGGTTCCCACTGCAATCTGAAGAAGTGCGTTGCTCGGAGAAAACAACCCTGCTTCGGACATCTGATAATAATAATAATGTTCCATTCATCAATACATTGTTTATTTATGTATGTATATATATATTGGAATTCCTTAAAAAACATGAAAAATGCAATCATCTTTAAAAAAATAGTTGTCATTTTTTCCATATTTTTTAATGAAAGTATGCTTCAAAATGGAAAAATGATATAGTGCCATTTCTCGATATCTCTCCTTATAACTCCTAAGAGAAAAGAGATAAGCGAAAATCGGTGTGGATATTCCTTTGATGGGGAACAATTTGACAAAAAAAAAAATCAGGGAAACCAAAAATGGTCGGGGTCACGAGCTATCTGAAATAGCGTGAAATATCCCATATACTATATATATGAGGTATTCCACGTGAATCCGGTGGACTTTTTCCCTAACCCCCGTCAATTCGATTATTTAAAATCTGATTCCATTGACTCTAAAAGACACCCTGATTTTTTTTACATTGTTCGAAACGACCCTTAGTAAAAAAAAAATTTCTGAAAAAAACGCTCCGATTAAAAAATCGGAAAAATTCTCAGAAATGCGTGATTATATGTGAACATTTTCAAGCTACACCCCCAGTGGAAGTATGATTTTTTCGTTAGCAGTCGAAAAGTTCTGGTATTAATTTCAATTGATGTCGTCTTCAGCACAGAAAAAAACATACTTCCACTGCGGGTAATAGCTTGAAATTGTTTACATATAATCACACATTTTTGGGATTTTTTTCAGATTTTTAAATGGGGTGTTTTTTCTCGGAATTTTTTTTTTGACTAAGGGTTGTTTCGAAGAATGTAAAAGAAATTCAGGGTGTCTTTTAGAGTCAATGGAATCAGATTTTAAAAATTAATCGAATTGGCGGGTGTCAGGGAAAAAGCTCACCGGATTCACGTGGAATACCTCATTCATATACACACAGTTTTTCTATTTTAGTATAATATTTTTACTTTCTATAATTAAGTGCCGAAAATCAAATTCCTCTGACTATATATATATATAGTCATCACAGAAAATAAAAATCTTCTACTAAAATAGAAGATTTGTATCGTTTTGTACAAGCCATGGCAACAGATTTACTCCAAATATCGGAGTAACATTTTTGCTATCACTAACCGATTAGCAGTGGTGACGTTCTTAACCATCGTCGCGGCAATTTTTTCCGCATCGATGTGCGATCGTATCAATCGCATTATCGTTCGTTAAGTTCCAATGACAAATAAGAAATTCGTTTACCGTCTGAATGATATGCTCACACAAATTTTCAAAATTCAATGATGAGAGGGAAAGAATCGTGAACACGTGGGGCTTTCTCGGATCAGGCAAACATTTGATAAATGATCGTCGGAGAATACAGACGTTCATTTCAAAAATATTTACGCCTCCGATGAGAGTATAAAAGCGGTGTGAGATGCCATGGAGCACGCATTATCTTACGAATCGTGTTGGCATTTGGTTTTTTGGTATAGCGATCCTCAAGTGAGTAACATTTTTTGGATAAAGTTCCGAAAAGGCCACGACTCCAATCGAGCTGAAATTTTGCATAAACCTTCCTTTCAATATTTTAAGAAAACCCCCAATGGGATTTTTGGCGACTCGCAATAGTGTTCGAGATATTGAATTTTCGATTTTATTCTTTAAGAGTAAGATTCCGAAGCTTCCCGCCCTCCCCCTCCGATCGAGTCGAAATTTTGCACAAACCTTCCTTTTAATATTTTAAGACAACCCCTAAAGGAATTTTTAGCGACTCGCAATAGTTTTCGAAATATTGAATTTTAAAGTTTTCTTTTAACGCGCGTCGACTATATCTATATCTGCTACGTCTCCGCCTATGTGATCGCGGGCTCCGTATTGTCCAAACAAACCCAAACAAACCCAAACCCAAAAACTATTGGGCGTTATCGAAAATCCCTTTAGGCGTTGTCTCAAAACATTAAAACCCGAACAAACTCAAACAAACCCAAACCCAAAAACTATTGAGCGTCGCCGAAAATCCCTATGTCTTAAAATATTAAAGCGAAGGTTTGTGCAAACATTTTACGATATTAGATTTAAAATTAAATTTAGTAAAAAATTTGTTTTCGTTGAAAAAGTGATCAACAAAAATCTCTTGATTATTTATCTCTGTCGCTCCAAAGATGTTTGGGTTTGTTTGGGTTAGCATGTTAAGCGAGGTAATGTAATTTTTTCGAGGTTTGCCGATAAAAATTCATCGAATAACGTTCGTTCGGAACAGTTTCACTGATGACCTAAGGTTGCCAAGCTCGATCGTGACTGACGTTCGATTTTGACGGATCGAGAAACGCGTCTAATTGTTCGGCTTTGTTCGAACGACGTTTGCCTTTGTTTTCACGGAATATCGTCAATTTCTCGCTACCGTAGAATGCGGGGCAAGTGTCATGTGGCGATAATGCTGCTCGCACTTTCGTGTACGGGCACGTTTTGCCAATTCTACGAGGACGGTGCGTCCGAGCTGTCTGGACCTTACTGCGGCTACAACTACGAGCTTGGTCAATGTCCAAAGGGACGGCACGACGTGGGCGTACCGTTTTTCGGCGCCACGTGTTACTGCGATGCCTTTTGCGACCGCCCTACTCGCGGCGACTGTTGTCCCGATTATTGGTCTCACTGTATTCGCATGGGTATGTATGGGGAACAAGTCAAGTGTGTTGAACCCATACCCAAATCTTCGGGCACAATGGGAACGGGACTGATTGGCATTCTGATCACTACTTAGCCGTAGTTCCGAAATATCCGATAAACCAATCGGAAGAAAAAGTGGATGTCCAAAAAGCTCGGATCCAACCAACTGGGACGACTATCAGTGAGGAGAAAAATGTTACCAACGGAGCACCTGTCAGCCGTCATTGATTGAGATGGCAACAGTTCGTGGTTGAGATGACAACTATGTGTATTAGATTTAGTAAAGTAGAAGCAGCTGATCCTGTACTCGTTTCCGCAAGTTACGAAATAAATTTATTGTTCGACGACGAAGATTTGCTCCCTATTATTAAATTTCTATTTACTCAATTCTGTTATTTTTAATTTTCAATTATTCAATTGTTCAACTATTCAATTATTCAATTATTTCAATTATTCCATGTTTCAATTATTTCAATTATCCCGTTTTTCAAGTATTCAAAATTTCAATTATTCAATTATTCAATTATTCAATTTTAATTATTTCAATTTCAATTATTCAATTTTCAATTTCAATTATTTAATTTTGTTAATAACTTCTGTTAGAAAAATTCTATTCTATTATATCTGTTGTTACAAATCGGTTCACCTAAAACTAGGTTGAACCAGCAGCTTGGGAAAAGTTGTGACGGTGAAAAAATACCCTGGGAATAGATATTGATGAACATTCGGCCGGTGAAATTTTTCATTCACTCGGAACCCGTGAAAGTATTCAGCCAGTGCTTTGACTAGGCCCCGATTATTTTTCCCTTACACTTTAAGGGCCCTAACATGGCACCCGACGGGTCCCTTCGAGGCCGGTCACACTTTGTCGACGAGGGCCTTAAGAGGCGTTTGAATCAGGGCCCGACTGGTAATTCAGCCAGGGCTTTGACTAGGCCCCGATTATTTTTCCCTTACTCTGAAAGGGTCCTAAAATGGCACCCGACCAGGTCCCTTCGAGGCCGGTCACACTTTGTCGACGAGGGCCTAAAGAGGCTTATAAATTAGGGCCCGACTGGTTGCCTCAACAGAACCCAATCGAAGCCACGAAGCAACCCTATTACTGCCCTATAATCATCAACTTTATTAGTGGATACATAGCAAGCGAGGTGTTTAGCAATAATGAAAACTATTTTCTTCAAATAAAGGATTATTTATTATTCACCTCGAAATTAGAAAATAAAAAACAAGTTCACTTTTACAGTTTATATTGTGTGCCCTGTAACAACCACTCCCCTGACGAATACCGTCTGGGCCCTTTATCATTTTACTCGCTACGACCTTTTTTAAATAAATTACCCAACCCTGTTATTTTCCTGTCGGGGCCTAGTCCGATTGTGTTGGGGAAAGCCCTAGTAGGGAATCCATATTCGAACCCTCACGGAGCTTGATTTTTTTTATGGCTGCGCTCCTAATTTCTTTCACGGGTGCCCTATAATGATCAACTTTATTAGTGGATACATAGCAAGCGAGGTGTCTAGCAGTAATGAAAATTATTTTCTTCAAATAAAGGATTATTTATTATTCACCTCGAAATTAGAAATTAAAAAACAAGTTCACTTTTACAGTTTATATTGTGTGCCCTGTAACAACCACTCCCCTGATGAATCCCGTCTGGGCCCTTTATCATTTTACTCGCTACGACCTTTTTTAAATAAATTACCCAACCCTGTTATTTTCCTGTCGGGGCCTAGTCCGATTGTGTTGGGGAAAGCCCTAGTAGGGAATCCATATTCAAACCCTCACGGGGCCCGATTTTTTTTATGGCTGTCCTAATTTCTTTCACGGGTATTGTTTATCGTCAGTCGATAAATGCAAAACTCACCAAGATACGTCGTTGCACTCCGTTAGCGGCATCATATCGCCGTCCCAAACGAGAAGCGTCGTGCCGCACTCGTCGTCGTTTTCCGATGACGCGCTCGTGCCCACGTGAAACTTGAGAACCGAAAGCCAAACCCGGAATTGGGGTTGGGACGGTTTCGGTGCCGGTTTTCGCCAAACGGTGCCCGGGCGTTGCTCCGGAAACTTCGGCAGTGGCCTCGGTGGCGTAGGACTCGGCATGGCTGGTCCAGCCCCTCGAAGATGATAGAGACAGGTCGTGTTTCGCGCGAGTGTGTGCCTCGGCGAGGTCAGAACGCCCCCGCTGTTGCCACGCAACCAAAACTCGCAACGCTTGTTCTTCGCGTATGTGGGCGAATCCGCGTCGACGAATTTCACCTTACGGGGGCGAAAGAAAAGCAGACATAGTCGTGTCATTTAGCGCGCCCGAGGCTGTTGATTTTTTTCTTCCATTGGCACGTTGAATAAAGTTTCGATGTTTTTTTTTTTTTTCGTGAGAACGAATGGTTTGTCGAATAAACGTCATTCCTAATGTTTTCAAACATTTCGAAACGTTCTCGCTGTTTGTCGTGAACATTAAGGGGTCTTCTCACTTTAGACGTGAAAAAGGCTATTTTCATGCATTTTTTTGAAAGCTTTATATTATAGATATTGATATAAAAGTTGTCACACTTAATAAATACACTTTCGAAATACATTTAAAAAAGTTTTGACGTATTTGCGTAACCCAAACTAACTTTAAACGCGTTTTTCTCGAAACAACGTTTTCCGACGGCTTGTCGATAAAATCTTCGAAACTACTGAACCGTTCCTTGTGAAATTTCAACCACGTATTCTTCACAACTATAGCTATAGCGCGTATCAAGGATTTTTTTATATTTTGATATTCGCCATTTTTGTTCGCCAAAAACGGTGCAAAAAACACGTTTGTTTTTGTTTTTTCGAAAAATCGCCATTTTGTTATTTTTTCATATATAAGAGATCGTACGATATGCGCTATAGCTATTAACATACCGAATCTAAAACCGTTTGATTTTTTTGTTTCGGATGATCCATCCCCGAGATTTCATCAACAGCGCAGAACATTTTTTTAGGACATTTTTCAAACTACCATTTTCGTCCATGTGTAGCGACTTGAATGGATAAATCTTTATTTTTATGTTTTTCGAAAGTGCATTTATTAAGTGTAACGACTTTAGTATCAACATCTATAATATAAACCTATCAAAAAGATGCATGAAAATAGCCTTCTTTTGCGTCCAAAGTGAGAAGACCCCTTAAGACGGTCATCTCATGTGACAGATTAAACAAAAAATTAAGTACTGCAGTGAAGTTCCCCGCAGATACTCTTTTTTGCCACGAAATTTGACATGTTTGTCAGTATGAAAAAAATTGTTCACACTTCGATGACATGACATACCCTGAATGTCAAGCTTGCTTATAATACTGCTCAATAAATGCGTTACCATCTTAAACTACAAGCACGCAGTTCCGGTAACGCCATCTGTTGGAAAACAGCGTGAACTTATTCAACGTCCCAATATTTGTTCGACGAAATTTCAATGACGCCGAAATCCCGTATCACTACAAGACGCTCTGTTTGATCGCTAGCTCCAGTCTAGCGAAAGCATTGGATTTCGTTCCGAGAAAAGCGTCCAAGTGCAAAGGATTCGGGGGGAAAAAAGCCCGGTTGGAATTGTTGCGAGTACGCTGAGGTTGATTGCAGTTCGTTCTCCAACAAATCCGATTTTTCCATTTTCATTTCGCGATGCAGAAAGATAGAAACCTTTTCGACGCTTGCTACGAACGGAATGTGTTTGCCTGACGCGCGAGTGGGCCGCTATTCTGCTCGTCTCGAGTTTCACGTACCTGTATCTCCAGCTGAAATCCATGCAGGGAATGCGGGGGCGTCGGATGGAGAAAAGTTCCGAAGGGCGAAGTGGTGAACTCGACGAGAAGTTCGGGACCGCTGCTCGTTGCCTCGGGTACCGGCTCACCACCGCCGCAAAATTTCAGAATAACGGGGTCACGTGTCGTGTAACCATCGTACACTGTCACGTAGTCCTGAATACGAGCGAAAGTATACTTTTTCCCATTTTCCTTACAATATTTCGTCGTGGCTGAAGAGTGTCATTTTTTTTGAGAGAGAGAGAGTAAGCGGTGTCGAAAAAAAAAGTTTGGTACCTGAACGACGTCGCAGTCCTTCCAGAGGCGAAGTTCTCGCGGTGGAGGCTCGGCCTGTGTGGCAGGACGAGCCCTGACCGCTATCAGCTGACCACGGGGCTGTCTGACGGTGATTAAAGCATGCTTTCCCGCTGGAACTTCGTGCTGTCTGACCTGTCAACATTCATTCGAAATACCTCGTCGTAAATGGCCCGAACGAACACGAGCAATTGACAATCTTTGGGTCATGTCGAAATGTTCGATAGCGGTAGAAAGTGCAGAGTCAAAATGAGATTCGTTCCAGTTTTGAGATAAATGAAGTGATAAATGAATGGTCGACAGGCTTTCACGGTTGGATGATGATGAGCTTGGCCTTGTCCGATTGCAATGATCGTTTGTTGGACCGTTATTAGAGATCCACAGCCTAAGGCTGTATATTGGACTTTGACGATGACATCAATTGACTGGACTTTGGACGATGCTATCAGTTGACTGATTTTGGACGATGCTATCGATTAACTGACTTTGGACGATGATATCAATTGATTGACGCAACCGTACCCAAACGGAAATCAAGGAATAAACAGGTGAAAAACGAGCTTCGTTGGATTCTAGGGGTGCAAACATCAGTAGCATCAGATTGGGAAAGAACGTGACTGGACTGTCCAGGAAACATTTACTTGTTTCTACAAACGAAAAACCCAAAGGAAAACGAATTCCGAAGGATTTTCAACTCTTCTTTCATCACGATGGCTTGCTCGCCTCATTGGGTGTGATAGATTTGTTTCTGGCGAAAGGTCCTCGTCGTGCAGCTTGAATTCACAAGTGCATTCGGAACTTGAGCCTGCTTGAAACATCGCTGTTAAATCAGAGTGGCATCGCCGGATAGGGTTGTTCTCAAGGAGTTTATCGTAGCGTGACGAGTGTTCGTGATTTGCTGCGATCGACTGGTGTTTCGTTCCTCGTGTTACGAGGTTTCGAACAACTTTGGCGGGATTTCGTAGGTTGGCCTTTCGGATACTTCGGATCAAGAGCTCGGTATCTTCTCGACCCCATTCGGGTTGATGGTAATTGGTCAGTGGTTCGGAATGGGCGCACGAATTAAGGGGGAGATATCTTCAGGCGAGACATTTTTTTCTGATCTTCATGATGATTTTTTTAAAAGGCAAGATTGCTTCATTTTTTTGAGACTATGGAGGGTGTGTTTTGTTATTATTTTTGGCCGTTACATGGTATTTTGGTAATAAACCGATTCTGATGAAATTTCGTAGTAGCCTTCTTAACCTTATCGTCTAAAACATGGCCCTAAATGTTTTTAAAAGGGAAAAAATATTTTTTATTGCACAATGTAGATATTTTTTTCCCGAAAATTCAATCTTTTTGTTTCAAAATGTACCATTTCATCGATTTTCAACATTACTCACTTTTTTCGAATGAAATTTTCGGAATGAGGTTGTTTGGGTTTATCAGCATCCCGATAATTGTTTCTGGACTGCCAGGGGGAAAAAACGTCAAAAAGTGCAATCTTCAACGGAGATTATCTCGAAGATGTTAGGTCTTCGAGATGAGACGGTAGAAAAGCTTCGCGAAATATGTGTTATCCTCGGGACAGAAATGTCGCGTTAAAAGGGACGAGAACAAAGGTACCAAATACACGCTCGAAACTTTTTCCAGTTCGTGAAACTTTTCCGAGCAAGCCTCATTTCGTATGGCAACCGCGAGAATATCTCGTCTCCGTAACGTAAATTCCGAGATTTTCGAAATGAGGAGCGCTGCTTTATGGCCTCGCAGAGGGCGCTAATACCCAAATTCTAGGGTACGTCGTTTCGCGAATTTACGATCTTTCGAGAAGAAGGGTTGCCGGTTGGTAGCCTACGAGCAGGGTTGCTGCTGCCACGTCGCCGTAAGCGAAAATAATTGCTCGAAAGGAACGAAGCAGGAGGGCTCGTACCGAAAATTTGTTAACCGCGCGCATAGGTTGCGGAAACCAACTCATTTTTACGACTTCCTCAAGAACCACAGGATATATAACGATGACGCACCTTTCCTTCGAATTAACTCGAGGGTTATTTTTAGAAATGTGACCGCGATATTTCGAAATGTCGAGAACATGCCAAAAACAGCATTTGCAAAATTTAAAAAAATGCGGAATCTTTTCAGTATCTTATGTAAGCTGGTCGACAGTCTCTATAATATTATAGTATTATAGTATCGGAGTTGGGCGTAATTCTATTTGTAAATACGAATACGAATTTATTCACATCGTGATTTTCATGTGAAAATAAATACAAATTTATTCGTACTTCTTTTATTGTAAATACGAATACAAATTTTTTGGGCGAATACAAATAATTTGTGAATACGAAAAATTTGTTTGGGTGAATACAAATAAAATTGTATTCACAAGTATTTTGAACGTACAAAAAAAATTCACAGAACAAATTGTGAATATTCACAAAAATGTGAATATTCACAAAAAATCCTGTGAATTAAAAAAAAAATCACAAAAATCTGTGAATGCAAATGTATTCACGAAAAATTGTAAAAACAAAAAAATTCACAAAATAAGTTGTGAATTTTTTCGTATTTAAGGAAAATTTAAATCAAATTCACAATGATTAGATTGAATATTACACCATAAGTGAGTTCGTACGTATTTTGAGAGAAAACTTGAATTTGATTTTAATTTGTCTTAAATACGAAAAAATTCACAACTTATTTCGTGAATTTTTTTGTATTTACAATTTTTTGTGAATACATTTGCATTCTCAGATTTTTATGTGAATTTTTTTTAATTCACAGGATTTTTTCATATTTATATTATAATATTTGAAACTCACAACTTTTTTTGCAAAAATTTTAATGCCCCGACGCAATGTTTTCTCTCAAAATACATAAGAACTCACTTTTGGTGTAAATATTAATCTAATCGTTGTGAATTTGATTTTAATTTGTTTTAAATACGAAAAAATGCACAACTTATTTCGTGAATTTTTTTGTATTTACAATTTTTTGTGAATACACGCATTCACAGATTTTTATGTGATTTTTTTTTTAATTCACAATATTTTTTCTAAAAATTCACATTTTTTGTGAATATTCACAATTTTTTCTGTGAATTTATTTGTATGTTCAGAATATTTGTGAATACAATTATATTCGTATGCATGCATGTGAATACAAATGAGTGAAGTATGAATAAAGTTGTATTTATATTCCCATGAAAATCACGATGTGAATGAATTCATCTTCGTATTTATAAATAGAATAGCACCCAACTCTGTACAGTATAATAATTTCATTATATTATATTTATTTATACTATTATATTTATTTTCATTTATACTATTATACTATTATATTATAGCATAATAATTTTATTATACTATTATTTTATAGTATAATAATAAATTCAAAAAATGTTTGGATTCAGCCATTTTATCAAAGTCCGCGTTTGTAGCATCACGAAATTGCTTAGTACTTAAAAAAAATTGATATTTATGGATTATACCAAAATTATCATCAGATGATGATAATGATGATAATAATGATGAGAATAACAATCAAAATTTTGTTGGAAGTACGTTGGCCGGAGGAATAAAATTTATTATGATAATAAAAATGGCAAAAATAAATCTCAAAATTGCGAGGCATCCTTAGAAATTCTTTCTCGAAAATATTTCCACTAAAGGTAACGATTTCTTCGCTCGTCACACTCACCGCATAGTAACACGTAAGATTACGTGGATAGAGGCCCGGAAAATTTGGCGACTGTAGACGGCACTTCTTACGATCGCAGTCGCTGAATATGCGAGAGCAGTAAGTACCCGAAATGAGATCCCCCAGATATTGCTGATCGGGCGTTGGTTTCGTCGGCTCCAAGTCCTCGGTCTCTTCCACCATTTGAACCGGCATGGCCATCGAGCTGTTTGAATACTTCACTGACGTTTCTTGCGTTACCGTCGGCATCATCGTTACCTGGGTCATTCCTGTAAGATGAGAAAAAAAAAAAAACAGGTTGGAACTTCATCGATCTTGCTCGTTGACGTTTTTTTTAAACCGATTTTATGTAATTCTGATTTAGGCAACGATGAAAGAAAATCTGCTATATTGACATTGCGAAAAAGTATTTATATTTTATCTTTGCGAATTTTTTTTAACACTGAACATGGTGATTCTATTTTTCGAATTTTCGACCCTCACAATTCGCGCGTCATTTTTTTCGACAATTGCTGTAGAAATTTCTTTTAGAGGGACCCGTAAGGCCCACGATTGGCCTACGTTATGCCTCTTGATATATTTTTTGAGCGTTTCTATTTTCCGAAAGGTTAATTTAGCTTTTTTTTTCAGACTAGTGCGTTCGTCGATAATGATCTGTAGCAAGACAATTATGGGGCTTTTAATTAAATATCCGGAAAAGAAAAGTTCGAAAAAAAATTAAATAGCTTAGAGTTGAAAAAAAACTAGTTTAGAAATTTGATTTTATGATCGCTTCCGGTAGAAAAACCGCGAAAGTAGCGCCCATTCTTTCCGCCAGTGGAAGAGGTATTAAGGAGGTACGATCATTACTACGAATCCAACTTTCGGATTAGAAATTTTTATATGAATTTGACGAATACTTTATGCGCTATTGCCAAAATTTGAGATATTTTGACCGTTTAGTTTTTTCGCAATAAAACTGCAAAGTCGAGCACTTTGAGTTACCGAAGTAACTCAAAGTGCTTTGTTGTAAAGTGCAAAGTGCAAAGACTTTGAGTTGCCGATATGTTAATATTATTATTACGAAGAATACTACCGAGTCGTTGACAATCTAATTTTTCCGTTTTTATTTCTTCACGTGCAATAAATTCATCATTGACCACAACATTTGGCACGCTATAATCGACAATACGAATAATCAACATAAGTAAACATCAATCAGAGCAGCTGTGGGTAAAATAAATTTAAACTCTTTTTTGACCCCGTGGAAGTGATCGTACCTCCTTAATGATTCGCGTACGTATCTTGATGAGTACGAAATACCCCGTTCTCGGGATAATACTTCGGTCGAAATGTTGCGGCAGAAAAGTAGTTTCGAGGATGTGAAAAATAGTGAAAAATCGATAATTTACCAACGAATGGGTTGCCATATCGTACGACAGCGTCGGATCTCCGTATCATTTTGTAAGCCATTCGAAAGTCAAAATTAAATCCCGTCTGATCTTGGCTGAGTCGTAGAAGCCTGAGTGAAATGGTGACACTGGGTGTTTCGCTGTAGTAGATCGCCGGGCCCCATGATGTCCCGCACCACAAGCCACCGACATCCGGTCGTTGAGCTTCGGAGATCTGCAACGAACCGTCGGGACATCCTTCCGCCGTAAACGACACGAATTTTCCGAGAGTAAAACTATCGAACGTCAACTGGAATAAATTCAAAAAAAAGAATTCGTTGCAATCGAAGGAACTATCAAGTTTTCTCCAGGTTTTACGAGAATTAAGGGGGTTGGAGAGGTCCAGTCGAATCGAATGACTGTTTGGGAATTATTTTTTTTTCAACCAACTTCACCAAAATGCACACGAGGCGAAGATTTATTCGGCAGGTGCTAATCTATATGTATGAAAAAGGCAAAGTCCTGTCTGGCTGACTCATCGTCGCCCGGGCTAGACCGCTGTATGTAGAAACGTGAAATTTGGAGGGATGTTGCTTTTATTGTGTAGGCACCATTACGTAGGGGTCTTTTTACTTTAGACGCGAAACAAAGGCTATTTTCGCGAATTTTTTTGATAGGTTTATATTATCGATATTGATATAAAAGTTGTTACACGTAATAAACACACTTTCGAAATATATTAACAATTTTTTTTCATGTATTTATTCAACCCAAACAAACGTTAAACTCGTTTTTCTCGAAACAACGTTTTTCAACGGCTTGTTGATAAAATCTTCGAAACTACTGAACCGATCCTTATAAATTTTCAATCATTCTTTACAACTATAGCTATAGCGCATATGAAGGATTTTTTAAATTCTGATATTGACTATTTTTTTTGCCAAAAACGGTAATAAAGCACGTTTTTTTGTTGTTTTTTTTCGAAAAATGTTCGCCATTTTGTTATTTTGGCATATATAAAGAATCATATGATATGCGCTATAGCCATTAACATACTGAATCTAAAACCGTTTAATTGTTTTTGTTTCGGATGATTCATCTCCGAGATTTCATCAAAAGTGCAGACCGATAATTTTTGAGGATATTTTTTTAACTACCATATTCGTCTATAAATAGTGACTTAATTATTGTTTAAGTTTAAAATTTTTTTTTTAATTCACTTAATAATTATTTACAAAATAATTAATTTTATTAAGTAATTAATAAATAATACTTAATAATAATTTACAAAAATAATATTTTTTTTTTGTATTTCGAAAGTGCATTTATTAAGTGTAACAACTTTTATATCATTGTCTATAATATAAAGCTATCAATAAGAATTCATGAAAATACCCTGTTTTTTTGCGTCTAAAGTGAGAAGACCCCTTAAGAAGAGATTGTTCGAATTTTAACCTTTAAGGGAAAAAAGTGTTTTATGGGGGCAAAATTTCAATATCTATATATATATATAGAAGGAATAGAATATATAAAAAAAATGTAGTGACGAGAGTGCGGGCAAAGTGAAAGGGATGGGGTCGTAAAAGCTCGTGAGGGCATTCGAAGAAATATTGAAAACATCAAATAAAAATAAAAACATCACTGGAATATCCCCCTAGAGTTTCAATTTGATTTCAAAGCTTAATCAACAATCAATAACGATTTCGCTGACGGGTCGGAACGAAATAAGTAAGACGTGCACTCGCTCACCTGTACTATATCACCTAAATCGTTTCCGGGAGCGCTAAAGGTGAGCTTGCAGAAGTAAGGCACCTTGTCTTCCTTCGGGCGGTGCAGTTCCAGATAGTAAGTTTTCCCCACGTCTCCGTAATATGTCTTGTTGCAAGCTGAAACAAAAGGTACGCGGTGTAAAAATAAAATAAAACCCTTATAAACTCGAGGCTTGATTTATGTCGCTTGGAAGCAAGGATTCGTGGACTTTTCGAAATATCACGTGCGCTCTATGAAGAGAATGGTTTACTTTTTTTGTTCAGTGGCTTTCGCACAAAAGTTCTGGAAATTGAAAATATCTAGAGGGCGAGATAGGGTGAGAAATCGAGTGAAATATTAATAAATAGATCACTCTCAAATGAATGCATTAATAATAGTAATGATTTTTTTAAAAATTGTATAATAAACATGTGGATATTTGTTTAATAATTAACGAATAATTAATGAATATTTTTTGGACTATTTTTAGGTTTTTTACTTCTCACTCGTTTTAACTGACGATTTTGTGTGTTATGAAAGTGCAATTGATTTTTTTCACAATTTTTTTCAGCACATTTACATGATGTCAAAAACAATCAGTTTTATTCTCAATTCATATTGTGAGATTGACAACCAAAGTGCAATTGATTTTTTTAACAATTTTTTTCAGCACATTTACATGATGTCAAAAACAATCAGTTTTATTCTCAATTCATATTGTGAGATTGACGACGAAAGTCTGCAAGAAAAAGATCGTGGGTAATAACAAATGTGAAGAAAGTAATGTACAAAAAGAAATTTCCGATGCGATGCAGTGATGGAAAATTGAACACCATAAAGAATTCTACGTGAACGAACGTTCGTTTGGCTGGCTGGAATCGTTTGGCTGGCTTCTCCATCGCATGCACAAGCCAACTGGGAGTCATTGAGAAGGGAGGTACATTACGTTGCGTATTATTGTATGGCTTCAAGGGTCCGTCAGGGACGCATGCGGGCTAAGAGGGGAGATACCTTCAGGCGAGGATAAAGTTTGCTGATTTTCCTGATTTCTTTTTTAAAGTCATTTCTTCACCATTGTTTAGACTCAGGGTTCGTTTTTTCCTCGCATAAAGATACCTCCCCTTAAATACGATTTTTAGGGCCGCAAAGACAACGTTTTCGAAAACGCGTATTATTTTGTGATTATGAATCGCAATCGATAAGAATCTTATGGATTTTCTGGGAAGTTTTTTTTCATCAGGTTTTCTTAAAATACGTCGCATATCTTGTGAGTGCCAGGGAAAATTTGATTTTTCACGTTCTTACACTCTAACTATTAAAAAATTTATAATATATAAATATTGGATAACAAATAATTCATTTTATTAAATATTAAATAATTCATAAATTTCATATTGGATAATAAAAAGTATATTTTGAGCGAAAATATCCTGAATTGTAAAAAATAGAAAAAAATATCCTCAATTATGAAAAACGAGTTATAAAAAAATAGAAAAGTGTCGAGGAAAATAAATTTTATTGCATTTCCACGATGCCAACTCTGACAGCAGAAAGGATCGATATAAATATGTTACGAATGACGTTTGCCTGTCACGGATTTACATACTTTTGGAAAAATCATATGCACACGAATGGAACGAGTCATGTATATGATTGGCGAAAATTGGAATCTGGAGCATCGAAGCAAAGAGGGAAGGGAGTGATGTTGAGGCTCGTTGATGATGTTTCACCTATATATACGGACGACAATTCCAATCCGGATACCAAACAAGGTGAATACCACTGGTCTCACAATGGAAGAGGCCATTCTCAGCCACTTGGTCATTTGTATACGGTTACTCGATGTTTGCTGATCCGACTGATCGATCGGAATTATTTTAGTACTCTACGACAATCGCTCAATAAGGTTCTCTTTCTCTCTCTCTGTCTCCCACTTTCCTCCTACGGCTCTTCGCTTGTCTGCTCTAAAATGTAAAAATATTCTACACATGACCCTTCGCTGATAAAAAAAAATTGTTACCTCTGCAACATGCATTCGGATTGAAAAAACACGACACCCTTCGTTTATTTATTTTTAACTTGGGTAAAATAAATACGATTGCTTTAGGGGCTCTTTAAAGGCTTTTTTTTAATTCATCAGAGTTGATCACATTGTTCAAAAATATTTTTAAAGTTTTTGAAAGATCTTCCAACCCTTTTTATTGAGCTCTATTTTTTTAAGTTTTGAAAAAAAGCTTTTTATACTTCCTAAACGATTTTCAAATTAAAAGAAATTTCTCACCACGATTCTTCAAGCTCGTTCCTAAATTCTTGAGGCGCAAAACGTCATTACACTTGATATAAAGCCTCAAGCTTTTAAGAAAATATTTAAAAAAATTTAAGTTCTATGTGTATGCAAGTTTTATTCGTATGTACTGCCTGCGCCTTTGATCAGTGACCAAGGATGAGGTTCTTCTGGAGCTTTACTATTTAACTTTATATACTAAATATTATTTTTTTCTTCTGTTTTATTTTTTACTTTTTAGCATTAGAATTTGTTTAATTAAAAACTGTGTACACCGTGAGGACTCCTTTTCATTCGAAAACATTTTTGCCCATTAAAAAAATGAAATAAATAAATAAATAAACGTTTTAAAATGTATTTTCTATTCTTCGTGAGTGCTTTGATTTGACATAAAAAAAATCAGACTGATTAGCGTATTTTAACCATGGAAAAGAAATCGCGAAAATTAGCTATTTTTCGACACGTTATCGTGTTATAACGAGCTTTAAATAAAAGCTTGGGAAAAGCTGAAATTCGTCCGTTGCACCCTCATTTTCTTATTTCGCTTGCAACGTACAAAATCAGTAGAATTCTTCGTACCCAGTATCCCAAAGTCTCCAGTGTTCGACGATCTGGTGCTACGTCAGCAGTTCCACCGATCGAGAGACCTAAACCGACGCGCAACCGCACCAAGACCGGAAGCTAAACCGAATCCCTTAGAAGTTCTCTCCACAATCGCTACGATCATGAACCAACGTCTGGATTATGCAGCGCGTACAATGTCAATTGCGGTTACGCAAATGCGAATCGGATCGCCGCAAACTCATGCCCCTGACCCTTGAGCTCTCTGGCTGAATCTATATTTTAAGCTGCCGCATATCCATTGTATAATTCAAGCCATTGTGTTCGACAGCGATCTATACCTCTATATCTATATGTCATATTTAATTAATGTTGATAGGAATTTATTTATTTAAATTTCAATTGATTAATTAATTTTATTTGTTTTTCGATTAAAAAATAATCATTACATCATTGTTGTTACAGGCAAACAAATTCATATAAACCTAAATAAAACATTGAGATATATAAATATACATATCGAGGTCCTGTTTCTCCTTTTATACTTCGAAACTTGTGGGTGATGTGAAAATTGATTTCATTGAATTAACCGTAACGTACGATATCCCTCGCATCCCGGCCAAACTTCGTGACGACACAGCACTGTCGTTTCGAGTCTGGAAAATAGGATATAATTTACTATACCAGGACAGGTTGGTTTCACTAATGACTTTGTCACTTGGCGAGCAAAGTGAAAGAGCTGCGCGTCACTTGTTCTTCGAGTTTTGCAGACCAAACTGTACTCTTCGCAGCTTCATCCATCAGCAGAAGAAACTTCTCACCGTGGCTGTGTGGGACCAGGTCTGATGGATGACTGGCTTTTATCACTGACTTTGGGATAACCGCGTTGACCACTTTTTCGTTTCCCTTTCTGAACATATATATATATATGTTCAGAAAGGGAAACGAAAAAGTGGTCAACGCGGCAACATATATATATATGTATTAAAATATATATTAAATATAAATATATAAAATATAATATATTTAATATATATATATATGATGTTCTCTGCGGTATTTTTCTGATAAATCGTTATGTATCAATAATAATTTCATAAAACGTTATTTATCGAATAATTCTTCAAAAATTCATCCCAAAAATCGAATTATAGCAAACTGTCTTAGATTTCTAAACTTTTCTTATTAACAATAATCGTTTTTTTTCATCTGATATTGTCAGTTTTAAATGTTGAAAAATCACCTTTTCCACACCAATACATTTTGACAGTATATCATATAAATGTGCCCTGAACATTTCAGGTTGATCGGATCAAAATTGACAGATTTATAGGCTGTCATGTCGACGCTCGTAGGAACACTCGAAATGTCGTCCGAAACTTTAAAAGCATTTTTTTCGAAAGCACGTTCTCAACTGTTTAGCGCTTTTTTTTAGGCGTAAAAATACAATAATTGATAAAAGGTTTTTTTCCGGTGTACACTTTTGCTTTGATGAACCAAAAATTTTGCTTTGCCAAAAATGAAGGCTCACTTCGAACATGCGCGACTTTTTTAAATACCCAATTTTTGTATAAATTTATCACCACAATTTTCCAATTTTCTTTTTTAAATGAGCTATTTTTGCCTGTTACGATTAAGCATAACCCCTTAAACGAATAGCTGATTTTGGGGACAGGATGGTCCTGAAAATGACTCTTATGTCAATATACTTCTATTTATCTGAGAAAAATTTCGGAAATATTGAGGGTTACGTAATGTTAAGTATAGGGATAGTACATTACTATGAGTACGGTCCTCAAAGTCCACTGCCTCAAGATCGTGTCCAATGTGTATAGATAGTTTGCACTTCGCCATCGTAAACCGGTGCCAAAGCTGTTTATACAACGCCGCAAATTTACCGCAATGCGGGGGCGGGGAGGGGAGTAGGGGTTAAGGTGATATCAAAAGGATAGGGGCACAATGCACAATATCAACATTATATTCGTATACAATGCAGGGGTTAGAATAATACTCGAGGATGATGCGGAGTCGTTGAAGCTTAAGAATTTCTAGCAGGGACCGAGCAACCGAGCCGGCTTGTTATCATATATCCCAAGAGTTATGACAGCACCAGTGCAAGAGATAACCGAAATTATACGATGCACACACACCCACACACACACATATATCTACAGAGTGTCCCAAAATTCACGCAAGACTTCCATTTTGCGCCATTTGTGTGGTAAACTGTTGTCAAAGAAACAAATGACAGCGTGATAGTTGACAGTTCGAGGTTATCAAAAATGTAACGCTACACGAAAGAACGACGCGTTTTCATTGTTGAGCAATATTTTCTAAACAATAAAGGTTTGACAGCTAGAGTTCGCAATTTTCGTACAAAATGTGGAAGCTCTCTAAAGTGTATTCACACGAACGATTTGCATCTTCGTGCAAATCATGGCCGTGGAGGCTATTTACCCGATATGCTATTCCATACATAACCCTGAACTGTATACTTTATGAATCGATAAAAAATTTGCAATTTTTCATTAAAAACCTGTGTTCTTCATCAAAATTACTTGTTGCGTGAATTTTGCGACACCCTTTATATGAACCCTTTATATAAACATCTTTATATAACCCTTATATAAACATCTATATGAACCCATTATATGAACACCTATATGAACCTATATGAACACCTATATGAACCTATATGAACCTATATGAACGCTTTGTATGAACTTTATATGAACTTTATATGAACACCTATATAAATCCTTTATATGAACACATGAGCATAAGGGGGACACCCTTTATATGAACATACACAACGCTCGCGAGGTTGATAAACCGAGAAACGAAACGCAAACGAATGTCTGACCGAAAGGCAGAAACAAGCGAAAGATGCGCTACTCCAAAGGTACAAATTTATTGTAACGAAGCCGCATATACTTCACGTTCCTTCGGGGGTACCGTGCAAGGAAGTGGCATTTTTACGATTCTTCCGGGGAATCACGAAGATACGTTAATGTTACGATGGATTCGCTCGCATATTGATAAGTTTCACTTGCGCATTGCTGGTTTTTCGTGTTATGTTCCGCGGTGTTTGACTTGATGGAATTAAATACTAATATAGATTGTTGTAACTAAAATTATAAATATTTATCATGGGAAAATTATGTAAATGGTATATTTGTTATTCCTAAAATGAAAAATTAAGTAATTAACAATAAGATTAATTTGATATTATTGAAGAATAATATAAATTATTATTATTAAAGAATAACAAATATTTTTTATGACGAAATTACGGAAACTACATATTTGTTATTCTCAAAATAAAAAAATTGAGTGAAAAAATAAGATTAGCATGATATTATTGAATACTAATATCTACGATTATTACTAACAAAATAATAAACATTTATAGTGATAACATTACGTAAATGGTATGTTTGTTATGCAGAAAATAAAAAATTTAGCCGTCAACAATAAGATTAACTTGATTACATAGAACGATAATATAAATTATTATTATTATAAGAATTATAATTATTTATAAAGACAAAATTAGGAAAATTATGTGGGTTATTCTTAAAATCGGAAATTTAGTCGTCAATAATAAGATTAGCGTAGGTCGTATAATGTTTCACTCTGTTTAACTACACATATTTTTAATAATAAAATAATAAGATATGGCATACTTGAAATAGAAAATCCTTTTGTGAACATGAAAATAGCTGACGCGATCTTTTGTAGTATTTTCTTAAATATTATAAGAGTTTACAATAAAAATAATTATATATATTCATTCACGTGAAAAATAAAAAATGTCCTGTTTAGCGAAAGATTTGCGTCATCGATAAAAAGTTTCATCGTATTTATCTAAATGTGATGCTATTTTTTAAACTTTATATGAATTATTCTGGAAAAAAAATTATAAAATAATGTGACAAAATCCGATATTATTTTATGATAAATTATAAGATAATGTCAAGAAATATGCCATTTTTCATAATAACAAGATTTCTTCATCGTTCTTTTAATTGGACAGCAGCGTGAGGACGTAGTCATGTTTTTTACCCTCATCCCCAATACGTCGGTAGTGAAAAAACGTAAAAAAAAACAATATATGATGTAAGGGATCATCGCGTTCAAAAGGATGAGAGTTATCGGGAGGAAAGGAAAAAAGGGGGACATTCGCTGCGATAGGTAAAGAAAAATGTACGAAGGGGTTGTGAGCGTAGACATGATGGATAAGATACCGAGTACGGGGTTGACATGAAGTGGAAGGGTTATATGGCCGCTTCGCTTTGTCGCTCGACGGATGGATTTTTATATCCGCTTTGGTGCAATGTCCCCGCGTAGCAGATTATAAGAGGCGTTCCATTTCAATGAGAATTGAGCTTCGGTTTTTCTCTATTTTTCCTCTATGTTATCCAATATTTGCAATTTTTGGGTTCGAGAAAATGATCATTTTGTCATGATCGATGACAAAAAAAATAAAACGATTAATAAAAACAGAGCTTTCTGAGAAAGAAAGTTTTTATTGATCATTTTCTTTATAAAAACAAATTTTATTGCCCAAAAAGGTAAAAAAATAAAGAAAGAATAATTTATTGACGTGGTTAATTTTTACATTAAAAAATTACGAATGTGATGATGAAAGACCATTTGGCAGAATGAAAAATAAATTGATTGAATAAAGAATAATGATTATCATATGAAAAAGTTACGGAAATGATAATAAAAGATCGTATGGCTGAGTAAAAAATAATACTATTGAATTAATAATAAGAATTATTACGAAAGATGAATTATTCGACAAAAAAATTAAAAATAGTAAATCAAAGTATCAAACTTGAGAAAAATCATTTAAAAATTCTCAAAATAGATAAAGTGGAGGATGAAATCTTTGATTTTGGAGCAATCAACGATTTTCGTATATTTAAAAAATTGTTAATATTAAATACCAAAAGAGATCATGTGAATGGCAGATTTGATGACAAAAAGACCAATGGATTCAACACATTGATGGCTTTCAAAGTTTCCGTGGGTTCTCTCACCACGCGGCTCACTCTACACACAGTCCAGTTCAATTTTTTCCGGGCTGCGGTGCTGGTTCGAACCCTACTAAAAGTGCCCGGGAAAAAATGTGAAAAAGAAAATTGCGACTGCGTTTGTATATGCACGGTATACAGACTTTTCAATGGTTCTTTTTTTCTACGCACTCATGGGGTTGCTATTATACACCGCTTTGGGCTCTTTTTGTATCTTCCAGTTTCCCGACGAGTGCGCGAAACTTTTTTGTCCTCGCGCTTCAACCCTGCGTCAATGAAACGTCTGGTGGATACTCCAACCGCACATCACTTTTCGTACTTTGAAGCCAGTCGAGCCTAGTGCATTTTTAGAACGAAACGAAATGCGTTTTGTCTGAGTCTCCATTTGGTTTTTGGTCAATTAAATAACATTCATGCGCTATATATGTACATGGTTTTTTTCTTCTTATTTATAATGTTTCGTCTTTCAGCTTTTTCGGGCTTTTACGATCCCATTCCTTTTACTTTTTTCCACACTTGTCACTACTTCCGGTTGAAAAGAGAACCCTCGGAGTGTTTTCTACAAGCACTCTTTCCTAATATACTATTGTTTCGTATTCGTACGAGGGCACAGGGAAACTGCGGAAAACGTGCGCCGATACAGGCGGCTATATTTTCACGAGTTTCAGTGGTGTCCACTACCGGACACTTCGTGAAAGCGCCGCTCGTTTGGTAATCGGCACGCGAGCCAGCGTGCGGCTAAGTGGTCACCCATCCGAGTATTGGCCCAGGTTAAGCGGGGCGCAGATTGTCCGTGTATATGTTATTATTATATTCCGTCTATATATATATATGTATATGCAGTGCCGATCAAAAGTTTTTGATAAATTTGGGTAATTGCAAAATTATATCAGAATAGTATAATACATTTTACAGAGCTATATAGTAGAGAAAAAGAAGGATATTTGGAATGCTGCTTGTAATTTAGAACAGCAGGGTTTCACAGAAACTAGTGGCGCCATCTCGGCTTTAGTGTCGTGAAATGTTAAAAGAAGGCGCCACTTGTCGATATGTTCACACGGTTCGTCCGTGACATTCCTAAGATGGCGACTAGAGCTCGAATTGTGAAGGACTGTTTTTGAAAACTTTCGAGGTATGTGTTTAATGAGTTCCAATCGCTAAATTTCCCTATGAGTATGTTGTTTGGCTTTATGTGCATTGTAAAATAGACCATGCACTTTGTATATTGCTTTGATTTCAAAGATTTGTACATTTATAAACAAAAAAAGTAGAGGTTATGTCCGACTACGTCTTGTTGCTAATTTGGAGTACCTGATTTGATGATAATTTGGAATATTCCAAATTATCATCAGTTTCGTTACTAGATGTAAATGTAACTAGATATAGATCTATCTACGAAGACTTATCGAAAGCTATGATGATGACAATGAAGGTTTGGAATCTTCCAACTCTTATAACAGTCGTAAGTCAAATACGTCAGGAGAACTAGAAACTTCATTTCGTGGAAGATACCCCGCAGCTGATGCAGAGTGTATTTTCTGTAAAGGGAAGTACAGTGACGACAGGAGGGTGGGGGGGGGGGGGGGGCGTGTAGTGTTTTATGTGTGAAATTTGACTGCACGGCGAATGTGCCGGCTATGAAGGTGGATCCTATGTTTGCGATTTGTGCAAATAATCCATTTATTTAATTGTTAAACTCATTGAAGACTGATTAAAAACTGATTAGAGGTGATTTTAAAAATAATGAAAAGTCTTGCATTTTCTTCTAAAACAATGGCGTAATGATTAAATTGAGCACGGTAAACATATTTTGGGATAGTCCTACTCCAAAATACCTGCACCCCATTTCGAAAACGGAATTGTGCAATTTTGCGTTCAAATTAAAATTGTACCTAGTAGCGATGTTTAGTAGTTTTTGATATCTTGCAGATTGAGAGTATATGAATATTGCTTCAATTTCATGAAGGTTTTATTTGTTTACACCTTACAGAAAATAAGTCGCAGGCCTAAAACAAAATGATATTCCAAATTACTTTCCTTTCCTCTATCTTCGTACAATTAGAAATAAGATGAATTCTATTATTCTAATATAATTTTGCAATCATCCAAGGTGTTCAAAAACTTTTGACCGGCACTGTATACACTTAAAGCCTTAGGCCATAGTAACGAGTATAAAATCATGTGCGAATTTAACCATTTTTTATCGTATAAAAGAGTCATTCACTCATAAAATTAATTACACATCTATTTAGTATGAATATCAAGCCGTTAGAGAATATATATTTTTTTTCGATGTACAAAACCGTCGACTCCTAATATTTTCTTTTGTTATTTTTTTTTAGGCCCTCCGCGGCGTGACATTTAGCATCCATAATATTTTACCTAGAGCAAAAAAAAATTCTCGTCAATCTACATTAGAATACCTAGAGGAGTACCTACGGAATTTTAAAAATATAGTTTTATTCAAAAGTTGTACGTATTGGAACTTAAGAAATGAATTTTCAGTGAAAAATTTCGTTATAACTGCTCATAAAATGAAAAGTTTTCGATTAATCAGAAATTCCGTACGTACTTCTCTGCGAAATGCAATTGGGAACATAACTTTTAAATTTGAAGTACATCGAGTAAAAATTGTTGAAGTTATTTGTCACGCCAATTGGAAAAAAGCTGTTTCGAAAAGTTTCGAGTAGTCGGCCATTTTCAACATAGAAAAAAAAATTTCTAACAGCTTCATATTCATACTAAATAGATGTGTAATTAATTTCATGAGTGAATCACTTTTTCATACGAAAAAAATGGTTAAATTCGCACATGATTTTATACCCGTTATTGTGGCCTAAAGCCTTCAATATGATACTACATCTCTAATAAATATATATAATACGTATTCTCTTTTTAGTATTTTTAGTTTAATGTATATCCCTTGTACGCGTCCACACAACTATCTCTCGTATACTATTATATATATATATGTGTGTATGTGTGTGGGTGTGTTTGCGTGTGTGTGTATATATAATGAATAAAAACCATTAATCAACTTTCCTTGTTCTAACACCTCGGCCAGTATTTCGGTCAAACGAATTACGTATGTGGGATTTATTAAATTATACTACAACTTGGTTTTTCATTATTAGAAAATACAAACGATACATTTTGCATGAAAAATAGTGTATTGCGGATTGTCATTTTTATTCATGACTTTAGGAAATATTGATAAAACTAACGAGGCACGGAGCAGAGCGAATTCGATAGCGTACTTGGCAGGCTAGTGAGTTATTTCTCGTCGTAAATTTGGTTCGCGATTGCGACAATACAAGAATACTCGATGCTGTTTCGACCCCGCGTGGCAGATTCTATCGGTTATTGGTTCGCGGGGCAAGAAAAAAGGACGATGTGCCTCCCATTCACTGGCTGCCTACGAAATTATTTCTCTGGCAACTTCGAATTATAAGTGATACATTATAAAAAATAGAAAATCATAAATATTGCTTAGAAAAATAATATTCAGAATATTGTTCATAGCCACTGAGAAATGATTTATTTTTCTTGGTCCTAAGACTGTATAATTTTTTCATTTAATAAATTGATTGAATAAATGTCTGGTAGTCATTTTTCGGAGTGGTTTTTATTGCCCGTGGTCCTTATTTTTTTGCTCGCTATTTTTCATAACCCCAAAGAACGAGAAATTGATCGAAATCAATCAACGAAAATGAACAGGTCGAAATAAATCAATACAAATTGGCAAATTCAAGTAAATAAATAAAAATACATCAATCGAAATAGGTATATAAGAATGAATAAATAAAAACAGACAAATTGAAATAAACGAATAAAAGTATGATGTTAAAGTTTCCATCGTTTCAACGCAACTAAAGTAAATTTTTCTTCTATTGCTAACATTTATTTCACCGATTAAGGGTACGAAAAGTCCCTAAGCGGATTTTGCTATCCTCCTAATCGGAGCTAATATATTAAAAAAGTTATAGACCACAATAAATGAAAAAAAATTGAAAAAACTTTCGCTGCATTGCAACGATGCAAACTTCCGAGCTATATAAAGGTACACGAATTAAAATCAGTAAACTGAAACAGGAAAATCACCTCGAAAAATAAAGCAACAAATCGAAACAAGCATTAAAACCAAACCGTGTGCAAAACCACTCTGTTTCTCGATTTTCGGAACTGCGAATGTAGATTACTGAAAGTGGAGAACGGAGCGTTAATCAAAGATTTATCAGAGGACACCTGCATGGATTAAGGTAGCTGATTCTGCTGTTGGGAATTGCGGAAAAAAAGAAGGGAGACCAGAAGAACGGATAAGTGAATGAGAGAAGATATAGATATAGATATAGAGGGGGTTCGAGCCACCAACCAGCCACTGGACCCATCCACAGTTTCTTTTTCCACATAGCTGTATGTGTACGTAGCACGAGGTGTTGTACCGGGGGTTGACCCAAATTGCGTGGCGGATTGGCACTGGGCCAGTTCTCTGTGTCTACCTACACACTCTCGAAAGCGAAAACCCGCCGCGCGCAAGAGGATCCTTACTTATATTTTTTACCGAGCTCGACGTTTCCATTCACCTCCCCGACCCCACCCCAACCCCCCCTGCGGCTGGCAGCCTCAGGCCGGATCTAGTACGAGACCGATATCAATTTCAAAAGTCGATAGATTAATCGTTCCAACCCACCTCGGCACATTCATTTTACGGATTCGTATACCAATCCTTCTACCATCTTCAACCCTCGCTACACCACATTTTCCTGCTTTCCTTCATCGCTTGCGCCAACTTGCTCTGCCAATAAAAATCGATGTTGAAAATAATCGATAATTCAAGAACCAATAATTCAAGTCTGTGCAAATATATATGTTGTATTTCAAACCCGTTCTCAGTTCAAACGCGTTTTACCTCGTGAAAACTAATTCTGACTGAACGCCTTTACAATTAGTTTTTCCTGGTGAAAACTAGAATTTATGTTCAGCAGTCCAAACAAACCCAAACGTTGACCTCGTTTGGAAATGGTTTCCAACCATCCATTTCTTTGCATCTAGTTTTTTAAAGTTAAGGCAGTATAGTCTAGAAATTTGAAAAAACAACGTTTTTTATTTATTTTGAATACGTATGTGAAAACCGTTTAATGGGCTACGTCTACCTAGGTGAGTACAAATTGCATTTTCCAAAAATATTTTTATTCTATAGTATCACCTTTTAGCTGTGTTCCCTGAAAATTTGATTGAAATATTCCACAAATTGAATGAGCTGCAGCTTCTGGCAGTCGGCCGGGCGAGCGGTAGTAGCACCATACTTCAAACTTTGAACCCGTTTTTCTCGAAACTCTGTTTTCAAAGTCGGTGGACACGATATCTCGAGAACCACTCGATGGATTGTTTCCAAACTTACAGGAGACACGATGAGAAACATTCGAAGGTCGTTGACGATCTCACTTTTTCAAAATCGATCTTCATTTTTTGATAGTTACGTAAAAATGGCGACTTTTTTCATAGATTTCGTATGCTCGAGTCTCAACTCGTCGCCACGTCGTTACAAAAAATGATTTTGAAAATCGACGATCGTCAATGACTCGCATTTATGGTTAACTTGAATAACCCGTTCGGTTTTTAGATTTCGGATGGATCGTTTAAGCTGGACAGTGTCCACCGCCAAACGTCGCAAAAAACATCTGCCGCCAGTTATTTTTTGTTGTTCTTATATATTTTTTGTTTGCATTTAAAAAAATTCGTTCCTTTTACACCAACCGTTTTCCAGAAAAAGTCTAAATATGGCCACTTTTCTCGGGCCTCTAGATGTAGCCCTCTAATTGAATTTTGCAAATTCTCCTTTTTTCTCTGCGTTTTTATATCCGAATGCCTATTCGTCATTCCCTTAATTTTCGCCAAGCCCTCAACTTTAGTCATTCCCTCACTTAGCGAAGCCCTGAATTTTCGAATATTATCGAAAATTCGAATAGTCGATATAATGATCGCAACTCGTGCATCACAAAGCAATTTCAGTGTTGTTCAATAAGCAAAGAATGTGGAGGGCTTTTTCCCCCAAGCTCGGATCGAATGTCAGCTGGGTTGTTTTTTTTATGACTGGGTTAGTATCCAGTGTGTGCGACCCCCCCTCCCCCCGACCGCCGAAAACTGGAATTGCGATGCACCCGGAGAGTAAAAAGAGGTAGGTCAGGTTGGCTCGATAACGCACGAGATGGTGGCGGAGTGGGTACAAAAATGGCGAAGAAGAATTGGGGCACCCTATTTCCGGCCCACGAATCCTGGAGACCTAGTTCATATTCTCCTGTGCCGTGTACGTTCCTCTCGTTCCTTCGCCACCATTTGCTATTCCGTGAAAAAAAAACTATAAGCACATGCACCCACTCTCATATACATATATGAATATAGATACCTTCGCACACACGTATACGCACACGTGCTTTTCTTCCGCCCACTTTTTATTTTACTATTGTGCTGTCGACGCGGCCTGGAGACTGCAAGCCAACAGCGAGGAAAACCAATATTCTTGGCATGGAAGTAAAAAAAAAACGCTCATCGTTTTGCAATTCTCGGTTCTACGTACTTTATGTACGCGAACGAAAATGCATAAAAGAATGAGACGAAATACAGTAATTAATGGTAGTCGGAGGCGTTCGTCAATGTTTCAGGCGTGAAAATATGAAGTGCGAATAGAGTGCCATTTATGCGAAGGCCTGAGGGGTAGCTTCAGAGATCTCCTCTTCCCAATAGGTGGATGAAAATAGCGCATGAGCTTTAACGTAGCAATTCCACTGCGAGACGCGGAGAGTGAAATTCGCAATGGAGCATTATACCTCCTATATATATATATATATATATATATATATATATATATATATATACATATACACGCATTGAAGAGTAGTCGGGCTGCTCGCGATACTCGTGCGCAGCAAATAGAGTGCATGCCTCGGTAAATGAGATCGTCAAACTTCGTGTGCGACTGCGAATGCAAGAAATAGATTTACACACACACATACGTATATACATATACATATATATATATATATATATATACAGGGCGTCCTGTTATGAATGGATAATCCTGAAACTGTCGATAGGTCAGATCATGTCCTACTATATGCTGGAATTTCAGTTTAAGGGAGCTATCCAGTGTGAAATTTTCAAAAAATCGATTTTTTTTTGCTTTATCGAATAGTATACACTCTTCCGAATATTCCCTGAAATTTTCATGCCGAAATTCAGATTATTTCGGTTACTGTACAGCATTTCTTGGAAGAAGGCAACGGAGCGCTACAGCTACAGCGAAACTTTGAACGCGTTTTTCTTGAAACAGCATTTTTCAAAACGGTGTCCAACTTGGAGGGCAGAGTTTTAAAGCTATCGAGTTGAATTTTTTACACAATATTCTTAACGTCATTGTTTATCGTGCTATGGAAGCTTTTTTTTTTTGACATCTTCCTATTTTTTTGTAAAAGCAACTGCCAAAAAAAATGCTAAAATCGATACTTTTTGTTCAAACCGGCGCCATTTTTGCAAAAAAAAAAAAAAAAAAAGCCTCCATAGCACGAAAGCCAATTATATACCGATCAATAATCTTTTTGTGTTTTTTGTTTCAGATCAAAATTGTGACCCCCAACGTGGACACCACATCCAAGTGCATTTTCTGCAACAATTGTTTCATCATTTTTATAGATATTAATTAATAAATAAATCGATCTTTAAAAAATTGTTTTGTATTCTTCAATACCCAATTAATATACAAAAAAAAAACCAAACCGATTAGATTATTTTTTCTTTAAAAAAAAAAATCGCGAAAAACAGCGATTTTTCGGGCTGTCACACCGGAAAGCTTCCTTAATAAAAAAGACCCACGGTTTTCGAGATAAAAATCTGCTTTTGGTTTTTCGCATTGCCATTTCTACAAATGATAACTTTTTTCGACTCGGTTTGAAAAAAAATATTCTTGTTTGTGTCTTTTATCTGGCAAAGTCTTCTTGTTAACCTTAAATGTTAAGGAAACTTTATGAAAAAAACTCTTATGCAGAATTTTCAACAGACCAATTCGAACATCTGACCTTGATAGCCTGCGGTGTGTAAAAAATGTACTACGCATATCGTGCCAATTACTTAAAAAAGTTGCTTAGTTATCGTCGATTCATATCATTTGTAGAAATGGCACGCGAAAAAACAAATGCAGATGATTCTTTTCAAAAAATAACATTAAGTTCAATATCTCGAAAACCGTGGGACTTTTACTAAACTGATATTCCAGTATAAAGTAGGACGTGATCTGACCTATTGGGATTATGCGCTCATAACAGGATATCCTGTGTATATATATATATATATATATATATATATATATATATATATATATATATATATATAGGGGTTTTCGAAGGCTCGTAACTCCGAGAACCGTCTTGATAGCAGCCAATTGTCGAGACTCAAAATCATGTAAATCCTAGTGTCTTTATCACGCCCTTTATTTGCAAAAGCGACTTCTTTTCGAAATAATGCAACAGCCGTCCTCGAAATTGCCGAATGTCCTGATATCGACCATTATATGCATATAACGGGCTCAAAATATCCTTTACGACGTGTATGTACGTGTGTGTGTGCATGGACACGTCTATACAACTATGTGAAGAAAAAAAGGGGACGTGTATGCGCTCGCCTCCGTGGCGAAAAAGTGGGTCTTTTAAAGGGTTTCTCTATTTCAACGTTAAAGAGACGGTTCTTGATGGACCGCGCCTCGTAACTCCCATTCGACATCCGCCCCACCCCTCACCTACTCCTTCCCTGCTCCGTACCAGAAAAACTCCCCTTCCCATAAAACGTCAGCAGCGGCAAGCTACAGAAGCAATGGTTTTTTTACAACTTCCTTTCCACAGCAGTAGACACATGCCAAAAAGAAAGAGACTAGTAACTACGAAGTACCAAAAAAAGATCATATAATAATTGAAAATAAATATTTTTAAATTTTTTATAAGGAATGCAATCTGGTAAGGTGCGTCGGTAGACGACAAACCAACTAACGAAATATTACTGAGTAAGTTGGATAAGGATGTTTATTACTTACAGATGTATATTGACAAAAACAACGAAATAAACTGCCTTTTTGAAATAAAAAAACCCATTCGACATCCGTATTGCTTATGCTTATGATGGAAACGTTTTTCATTCATATATTTTCGGGCCCTGCAATTGTAGACTTTCTGTTCACAGAGTTTTCATTTCCGACGGCGGTTCCCATTCGTAAATGGGAACAGATGACTGCTTCTTTTAATATCGGTAAAAAAATGATTTAAAAAATAACGTTTTGGAGATAGACCAGAATGTACGTTCTCGTTACGTGTTTGCTTAGACATTCCTTTCACGAAACGGAATATTTAACAATTGATGAATTTTCGCCGGTAATTAAATGAAAATACAACCCAGTTTACGGATAAAATTTGGAGCCAAGTTACCGAACTTTTATCGAAAAGTTACGACTGTAAAAATAGTCTTATTCATACGGCACTTTATAGAGATGACACGCTGGCCAGATTTCAATAAAATAATTTATACGATAAATAATTTTAGGTGTCTGATATGAATTGGTCTACGCGTGGAAAAAATCCTGAAGAATCGGTAACGACAATAAAAACAGGGGGTCACCGAATGTTCAATGAAAATATTAATGACAAAACTTGGTGTGACTAGCGGAAGAACTTTCGTAGCCGCGACATTCGAAAGAAACGTAAAAATGTGTAAAACTACCAAATATGCGCGATTTTTTTTAAATTCCCGTTTATCGTTCGTTATAATAATCGATCGTGACTTATTTTTTATCAAGCGTCACGGTAATTTGCCAATGATTCAGAATAATTCAGAATATTTAATATTAAAAATCCAATTTGATATTAAAAATATTAAAACTTAAATAATTAAAAGAAATATTAAAACGATTTGCAAAATAATAAAACCAATGTTAGTATTATTATTTCTTTGATCGCGAGAGAAAATGCATCTCGTGAAAATATGATTTTGGAGAGTGAAAAAGAAATGTTGACGGATTACTCAATTTATAATCAGCTCGACGAAGCATGCTTCTTTCGAAACTCCTCGCGGAATTTGTAGAATTGTACGAGATGGTGCTCGACAATACTCATGATTAAACGAAAGCTCATAATTACGAGACTGAAAGTATATTCGAAATAAAAAGAGCGAGAGAAAGGCAGAGAGAAGAGAGAGGGAGAGAGGAGAGAGAGAGAGAGGAGAGAAAGGGAGAGAGATAGGAAGAAGGCGAGAAGAAAAAATAAAAGATATGTACGAAATAAAACTTCAATAGAAACTTCGACGTTCGCCGGAGCTTGGTATAAAACTAACTTTTCCTATATAACTACAGCTCTCTTATTTCCTGGCAGAGAATGCGAATAGTTAATGTTTAGGCGACGGGACACGGGCGGGGGGTGAGAGGTTAAGGGAAATGGAAAGAAAAACGTGCTGGAGTATTTCCTCGCGGAGAGAGAGAGAGAGAGAGAGAGAGAGAGAGAAATTCGTGAGTAACTTCTCGATTACTGAGTGCGCCCACTAGGTCGCTTTTCTGCAGCAGATCCAGTCAGGGGTAAACCGAAAGAGGTCTGGGAATTTTCTTTTCTCGTTTGCACATCCGTATACTGTGACGGTGACTTTATACATTTCATCTTACGCGCCAAGAATATTTTACATTTTCCATGTATTTGTAAAGTGGAGCAGAGCAATGTCTCTCTCTCTCTCCCTCTCTCCCCCCCCCCTCTCTCTCTCTCTCTCTCTCTCTCTCTCTCTCTCTCTTTTCTCTCTTCCTATGTACAGAAGGAGAAAAGTGAATCGTAACAAGTAAATCTTCTGACCCTTTTTTCTTAATTTTCCACGCAAGTTTCGCCACCCATTTTCTCCCCTTAGGGGTTGAATTTTTCAAAACGCTGAAATACGTGTTTCATTAATTGTGCCAAGAATCAGGAATACCACGTTTCAAGTAAATCCGACCAGATTAAAAAAAATTCGACACAAACCTTGTTGCCTTCCAGCGGCGTTACATTTTTGAAAAAAGCTCCATATGCACACCTCGCACCATGGGCCCTCGCCACCCTAAAATGCGATCTTGATAAGTATTTTTCTTTCTCCTCAATCGATCGAAGTCTTTCTCTCTGGTATACCAATAAGGCTATACAATTTTCACGTAACTCGAATAAAACTCAACTGGCATCAAATTCGAAAAAAAAGAACAGCCTGCAAACTGGAAACTCGCACTTGACCAAGCTCGGTTTTTGGGTTTGCACTTGGAATACCACGCATATTATACAGGTGGGGTACAATAAATTTGGCTGTTGTGAGTGTAACAAGCCTAAGCTCTCAGGAACCTTGGTGTACACCAAGAAGTAATAAGAGCGTTGAGCTTGCAGCCCAACCGACGCGAGGTTGGCAAAAGTCGAATACACGCACGAACGCTTGCACACTCTATTTAAACGCAGCTCGTAACTTAGGTTAATTACACAGCCAGCTCACCTACATGAAGCTTGCGGGGACCTGCGTCTTCATCTACGTAGGTATAGAGAAGCATTGAGGCCGTTTAAACATCCAGGCCTGTACACTCAAACGCTGTCGCTTTATGAATATATATATATATATATATATATATATGTATATATATGGGTCATTCCACCCCAAATCCATCACTTTCAGACCCGACCCGTTTTGATTTGGCTGTAATGTGAATATCTCATTGTTTCCTTCTAAAAACGCTTGTGGGATATTTTTGACAAAATCGACTTTTTTCCCCCCAAATGCTCATAATTTTCTGAAAAATTTACCAAATAAGATCGTTTTTTTCAATTTTTTTGTTTCCAAATGTATCTTGTTAAAAAAACATTCATAAAATATTCGAAATTATCTACGGCATCATTCTTTCGTTTTTTGAAAAAAAAAACACGGATTTTTCCGAGTTCGACCTTTTTTATTTTTGATCTTTTTTTCGTTAAAAATGTATAATAAAATTAGTGTTTTTTTGCTGTAAGATCCATCGTGGTAAGATTGTTCTTTCTATTTTTTTTCCGAAGTCAACATTCTTCATTTTCGGTTCTATCAAATTGAAAATTTTCCTAGGATGACAAATTTAAAAGGCCACTTCTAATATATTCAATACATTGTTTATAATATTTTTCCAGACGAATCGCTCATTACTTATGTGCTGACTTAATGCTTGTGAAATTTCTGAGCAAAACATTCATCAAAATGAAATAGTACACTGAATTTTTTTTAACCATACAATTAATTGAGATTATTGCATCATAGGGAGCAACTAAATTTTGCAAAAATCAGAAATAAACATTTCCCATTGTAGAAAAATAAAGAAAAATTGTACCACGATATTTTTTCCCCATAAACCTAAAAAATGATATCGAAGATGACATGGAATTTCCGTAATTTTTTTTTCATAAAATACATTTCAGAAAAAGATTTTAAAAAATATCTTATATATTCCATTTTTCAAAAAATTCTGAGCATTTAAAAAAAGACGTCGATTTAAAAAAAAAATCATACGATATTTCCGACTGTGTAAAAAAAAAATTGGAAAACATCACACAAGCATTAAATGGAGGAAACAATAACATATTCGTATTTCAGCCAAATCAAAACCGGTCGGGTCTAATAGTGGTGGATTTGGCGTGGAACGCCCCATATATACGCGAGATTATTTGCCGGTGTGCGTTTCACGAAAAGGTTAGAGGAAATTGTAAGAGAGAGGAAGAGAGAGAAAAAGAGAGAGAGAGAGAGGGGTTGAAGATAGGAGCGGGAAAAGCAGATTAAATGCTACGAGGTTGCTCATGGGCTGCTGTGCGAGGTTGTCAGTAAATTGTTCGAGACCTTTTGGAAAAGAGCCTCGTATTTTGGCAAACCCAACCCCGTCTCTCGGTATTCACAGACGCCACAGGAAAACGCAAGGGTTCTCGTTTTCTCCTGAGAATATTCTCGCAGTTGCGGCGAGGCTTGGAAAAAGGAATGCACGTATATCTTACCGTGGTATTACAGGATGAAGGATACGAGATCGGAGTTTTTCGAGAACTATACATATGTGTATATATATACTATATTATATACTATATTTAACTCCTTTATGTAATTTTGGTTATCAGTACGAACTGGCTGTTCTGAGGACGGACCTTAATATTTTATTTATGTATCGCTGACTTTAGGGGCTTTCGGGATTTATATGAATATGGTAATGGGTTTACATGATATTGAGTATTGTGAAAATTGATCATTACGAGGATGATCCTCGAAGTGGAATTCGGTTAAATTTCAATTCTCTCTATAACTCGTCTACATAAAAATGATTCATTGTTATTTGAATAAATAGTTAAATAAATAAATTAACGATTAAATAAATAATAAATAAATACATATTTGTATTAAACAAAATGATATGCATCAGTATATTCATATGTGAGATTTACTTTGAATTAAAATGTGATTGGATGCTCGACTGGATAGTTATCATCAGTTTGGGTTTGTGTGAGTTAATGTGTAAATGCTGGATTAAGGCAGTATTGTTGTGTAGAGCGCTGTTTGAAGGTTTTTTATTACATGGAATAAGTATTGAACTGTTTCAGTTTTGTATCTGAAATTTTTTAGACATGTTTATCGATTTTTTAGGAATAGGTACAAATTAGATAAAAAAAAATGATTATCAGGTACTTTTATACGTTTGTTACAACGCTGCGTAGAAAACGCGACCAATTGGCGACAAGTGCCGTGGACGTTGTGTGATTGTGAAAAAAACACAAAACATATTCTTAATCTGTATGAGTGTGTGATGTTTGGTACCAGATTCAGCGAAGAACAAAAATAAAAAGTGGTGGCATGCTAAATTTCGATTATCGATTTTTCTTACCATACTACGAGTTATATAAAGAAAAAATAATTTTGGCTTATTCGGCTACCAAGATTGAAAAAAACAGTATACTGAAGGTGTATGCTGAATCTCAGCTCAATCGGCAGTTTGCATGGTTATATCGACATATCGTGAACGCCGATTTGAAAAATGTAGTTTCGAGGAAATCGCATTTGAAGTTTGCTCATCTAACGGTTTGCATTGATGTGTCCAAAAAGGTCTGTAGAATACTAAAATAAAACTAGAAAAAAGATTTTAAACAATTTCTAGACAATAATACTGCCTTAATTATTTGTGAATGTTTAGTGTCGAGAGTATCTACGTTAAAAAAAAAATTGCTATTTTTTGTTACTTGTCCATATGTTTGCCTCATTCTACCTAAATTTTTCTTCTTTTTCTTATTGGCCGAATCAAGGTAATCGTTGAAGGGGCAGCCACGTTGATTAATTATGTAAAATATAGAGCCGTGCACACGAAGATTTCCGTACCATCAAATTCGAAGTGACAGAGAGAATTCCGCGTTTCAAATCTACGGAAAAAGGTCGATGGAAATCGGATGTCGTTGCGGACCAATGAGTTTATCGCTTTTTTCCTCTCCATTTGACATCAACGAATCAAAAAATCCCGATCGATCGAGCGCACGACGAATATATTCAGCTCGAAACATTGGTATTCGACTTTCGTTTCAATACGTCGGCTGTACCGTTATTCATGTGCATTTTTTGCGAGCAAGCATCGACGCGTATTCGATTAGGGCGTTGCGTTTTTTTTTTCACGTGCAGATGCACTCAGATTCACTGAGCTGTTTGATGTTAGAAGCGCGCGAAAAGGCAACACGATAGAAGAAAAATCGGGTAGGGCCGGGTAGGGTCTACATCCAAATGTGGAAACGCGAACGTTCTAACTTTGATAGATTTGTGGAAATTGGGTGCAAATTTTTCGAAACTATTTATAGATTTTCGGAAATTGATTATAAATTTATGGAATTTAATTGAGTATTTTCGATAATTAATTGTCAACTTTTTCAAACCAATCTGGCATTTTGCAATCTTTCAAATCAATTGCTGAAAATTAATTGTAAATTTTTGAAAATTTATACACCTTTGGAAATTAAGGCTATCTTTGTTCTCACAAGTTGCATGGTACTTTTTCCTTTTTTTCTTAAGCTCCCATTGATTGTTAGTTCATAATAATTGAAATCTTATTTCTTATTACGTATTTTCCATTACAATATATTATTATATTCCTTGAGAATTATTCTTAATCCTCGCGAAAAAATACACCGTTTTAGTAGCGATTATTAATATCTCGTGACACCTTGGGGCCACTTTCCTTCTTCCTGATCTAAACCCAGTTATTTTTTTTCTCGCACTCTCACCAATTTTCACAAGTTGTAAAAAAATTCACACTGAAACACTACGGACGAGTTACTTACGCGAGCATTGTCGCTGCTCGTCGCTTCCGTCGCCACAATCGTCGACGTTATTGCAGACTTTGTTGAGCGTGATGCATCGTCCATTTCCGCACTGAAACTCGCTCAGTTTGCAGCATAAAATACTACCGGCCATGAGGATGGAAGCGCACACTATCCAACGCATGTCTGTAAAACAACGAGGAGAATAAACATTTATTTTAGGTTTTGGGTTTACACAATTTACTACAGTCATCACGAGGCATTAAAAAAAAACTCTTCGTCCTATACACTCAAAAGCACTTGGAGACACCTTTTTTTTAGGTGCTGAATCCATTCACTACCGAGACAGCGTACTGTTGGACTTTGTGCATTTTCCATCAGGACGAAAAGTTACAGATCTTGGCAAAAAAGCCTTAGATGGACCTTCGACGTTTTCGACTTTAAATGTAAAAAAAGCAAGCCCCGTTACGCTTAAAAAAAAATATCTACTGTTTTTCTACTCATCAGGAAACCTGGGACATCGTCGTGTTGTTGCAACCCTTCTACTCCCATAAAGAGTTGAAAAGAATTTAGAAAACCACTAAAAGTTTTTGTATATTGTCAACAGTGAATGTTCGCCAATAATTCAGGCATAAAATCGATTCTGATGTCACTTTTTCCCTCCCCTAGCTCCGCTTATCTCCGCATGCCATCCACGTCCCAGCCCTCGGGTTACAAAACGTACTTGGATCCATCGCGACTCGTACTTCCGGACAATGAACAGCCAGCAGTCAACGTTAGACGTTGATGAATGAACGGCTATTTGCATGCAGACGCGGAAATAGAAGCGACTTTAGATTGCATCTGTGAGTCCGCTTGACGAGTTCTATGACGATGATGCTCCGACGTGATCCAAGAACAGGTTAGCTACGTCGTTGAAACGTGTCGCTTCAGCAGCTACTTTTTCCCTTTAGCCGAGCAATGGCTTATAGAAAGCCGAAAACTCGCACTTCAGTCGCAATGAAAAAAGGAACGAATCTGCCAAACGCAGCTTGTCAATTTCGCCAGCAGATTGCTCGCAAAATCATCTATACCTCAGATCCATTGCCTGATCGGCTGTTGTCCATTGGCTCCAACACCAATGGAGCAAGTTTCACGCAGTACGCGGCAAATGCAATTTAGGCACCGCATGGAGATCACTGTTAATCCCTTCGTTGGCAGAGAGAATTCGACAAAAAGTGCCCGAAATGGCAGGAAAATTTTTGTTATCCTGAAAACTTGTACACTGGGATTTTTGAGGGTGCTGATTACGAATCTGAACTCAAAATTCAGGAATTCACAATGACGAACAAATATGGCGAATGAAAATACAAATAATACAGATTGATTTAGATGAAACTCGGTACTTAAGCTTCATATATTTCCACCTATCTATTGTATTATGCTCCATGTTATTGAATTCACCATGAAAAATTCCTTCATTTTGAGTTCAGCATCACACTCAGCGTCCCCGAAAACCCCCGAGTACCAAGATTTAGCCAAATCGAGCTGTTTTTTGCACCCTCGTCCGCCATATTAGATCCGCCATTAAAAAATTTCGAATTTTGTGTTCAGATTCCTAATAAGCGACCTCGAAAATCCCAGAGTACCAATTTTTGTCCAAATCGAGTAAAATTTTCAATTTTGGTGCGCCATTCTAGCGCCGCCATTTTGAATTTTCAAATTTAAAGTTCAGATTCGTAATAAGCGACCAAAAAAATCCCGGAGTACTAAGTTTCATCTAAATCGAGTAAAGTTTTTGATGATTGTCCGCCATATTAGCGCCGCCATTCTGGATTTCCAAATTTTGACTTCAAATTCGGATTCAGCGAGCCTAAAAACCCCCGAGTGAAGCTCCGACTTCAAATCAGAGCAAGTTAAATAGAAAAATAAAGGTTGACGCACTATTGCGTCAATGCCACACAGGGCACGGAATTATTGACGCACTATTGCGTCAATGCCAACGAAGGGGTTAAAAACGCTCCGCGCACCCAACTCCGAACGTATGTCATCAAGGAGAGGAATTGGCAAGGAACGTATGTCATCAATAAGACATATGCATTGATTCATTGAAGCATCTTACACTTGGAGGCAAGGTGCTTAAATGCTACGCTAGAGTTGTTGATCAATGGAAGCTAGGAGCCGTGAGATCGAAGCTTCTTCGACGAACTTTAGTTTGATTGAGGCGCAGTGCGGGATACAGTCGCGACACGTATAGGTTGGTCGCTTTTGATAGGGCTCACGACTGGTTATCCAACTGTTTCTAGGGCTTGATTACGTGCTAATTGGCGTTCGATCAAGAGAATGTGTTGCGAAGCAGTCGCATGGGTTTGATGTTGCCTGCCTACGAGCAGGGGACACCCACCTTCCGCGTACGACTTTATATCAAATTAAGATAAGTCTCACGGCGAAACGGGGACGTTGTCCGTGGCGAAGCAGAGAGTCAGACACGGCGACAGAGACATCGGGAAAAATCAATAATACCGTAGCAGGCGTTTGGAAGGCAGGAGGAGGAGGAAACAGTGTATGTACGGCTTGGCTTATGCACGCCATCGAGATTGGACCGGGTGACAAATGGAATCTGAATATTTCGCATTACCGACGGCGGTGAACGCGCAGCGGCAGTGATCATTCGTGTTCGGGAGCGTTGACCCGATACTCGGATGGGTGACCACTCGGTATAGTCACCTCAATCGACACGGGTTTTGCACAGTTTCCGCGTGTCGTGCAAATGCGATTCAGCAGTGCATTGGAAAACGAGTGGGTGTGCGAAACACTTCGGAGAGTCCCTAGGAAACTGTAAATAGGGAATTGGCGGACGTGGGATAGAATGAATAGAGGTTGCAACGTAAAAGCCCGTAAGGGTACACGAAGAACCGTCGACGATATAAAAACGTTTGGGTTTTTCCTATTCCGGAATGAAGTACCCGTAGATTCGGGAGAGTACAACAGCCGGGAGTATCATGCCGAAGAGCGGCCAAGTTGGAGGTGTGGACTAGCAGAAATTGCGCCCAGAACGCTGGAATATTACATTACATATTCAGCGAAGTAATTCGCGGCTTACTACAGATACACACGTTCGTGCGAGGCTGAATTTCTTTGATGGGACTCCATACCGCCCAACTGAAGCTATTGCCACGACCAAGATTAAATCTGCTTCAGTCTGCATAGAAGAGAAATTGATGACACTGCATTGGATGCATCCGTATTTTCAGTTGCCGGAACATGTAAAAGGATTGGGATGATATCGAACTTTGCATCTTTGGAACGCAACGAAAATCATTTTCTTCTCGTTGCCAATTTGTTTTGCAAGATCAAAGCTACTGCAAACTTGTTTGAGATCCTCAATAGAGACTCACAACCGAAATCCATTAAAAAAGATGTCTTCAACAGCCTTCAACAAACTCCGACAACCTTGGTTGCGATCTATTCGTTACACTTGCACCATCATCGGAGGATGATAATCAAGTGTTGGTGAGAACCTGCCTTCGCAGAGACAAAGCTTGTGATACTTATGCCTTTTTGGTAGTCACCTGCGGATGTAGATGACGGAGGATGTTCAAGTAAAACAATCATCAATACTCTCAACACTGAGGCAAGTTTTGGAGCAGCTGCTGAACGGACAAGCAACGCTAAGATTGTACTTGCTGTTTAACGTGACAGCTTCTTCAACGACATCCGGATGTTCCTACGAGTCCAGAATACCAATTCATCAGCAAGGAAGATGAAAAAACAGGCTGCTGAGCGACGCGATGTTGAAGCCGTTTAGAGGACGATTAAGCGGTTGCCTATCCAAGTTGAAGTGCACTGCTGTTTAACTTGGGAAATTGCCAGAGTCGCGGTTCGTCGGTGTAGCCACTCTGGTTGACGCGAGGTACTGTTCTGGTACGATCAATCTACCGTATCCCCCCAAAACGACAATGCCTTCTTCTTTTCAATTACCCGCCGTCTGCCAATTCGTTTGCTTGCAAAATGGGGGCGCTTCTCGTGCCGCATTTTTTCCCTGTTTTCATTCGCAAATAATTTCGGCGATTTGCATAGCCGGCACATGGAGGCCAAATGCGCATTGTCATGTCACATCATGTTTCGTACATGTCCCGGATGTTCGCTGTCGCTTATTCAGTGTAGGAAGAACGGAAAGCGGCGGTGGCTGGTGGATTGTACGTGGCTGCGGGTGTATTCGAGTGATAGAAGGCGACATAGTGAGAACGTTATCATCATATGGAATCCTTGGAGCGTACGAGAATATTACATTGGGTATTCAGCCGCTTAATGCAAAGAGGCTCACGTGGGCTGCCTTTAGCCCTCGGTCCTGAAAATCCCTTTGCGAATTTTGTCGACGTCTGTGTGTGTGTATTTTTTTCCAGGGCTTTTTTTGTTCCAGAAATTGTGGTGACGCGAAACGTTGACAGCGAACCTTAAAACCTTTCACGTCCTAAATCCTGCTTCGCGTATGCTCTCCTTTGTCCCCAGACACCAATGTGGTATGCTCTCTTGTCTGTACGACCGAGAACAAGCTAACTTTATCGTACAACGTCGTCGACGAGATTCCTTTCTCAAGCTTCTCTTCGGAGCTTCGTACGATCGCGTGGTACACACAGCGTCCCGAAGAGCGACGCCTTATTGTAGGGACTACGAGTCTCTATCGGCGTCATCTCATACTCCATCGGTTTCTCGGCAGCTCTATCCTCTGATCCTTGCTGAACTCGAATATGTCTCGAATTTTTTAAACCGCCCTCGCCTCGAAGAGCCGAATGGCTCTTGCTTTCCAATTTTGCTTCTCTCCAGTTACCCCAGCCATGGCGCTACACGGTGTAGTTGAAGTCTGCGATAAGTTTGTAGCCTCGGATTATCCAGGTTGGTGAACTTTGTTTGCTCAGCTTTCCGAGATTGTTGCCCTCAGCCAATCCTGCCCATTTCACTACCGCGTGACATTTGCACGAGGGCACAGGGCAACTGGGCAAAACTCGCAACGATACAGGCGGCTATACTTTTAGACGCGTTACCGTGGGAAACTGAGCGACCACCCCGCGCTCGGTGTTCGTGGCACAAGTCAGTGCGCGACCAGGCGGTCACCCATCCAAGTACTGGCCCTGGCGAATGCTGCTTAAGGGTGTTGAGTCCCTATGAAACATGTTAATGTTGATTGTTCAATAAATAACTTCTTAATCGTCATGAAATTTTTACACGACCTCCTGAATACTTCATGTAAAAACATACCAAATTTTCAGAATTCTATCATCATTACTTCAACCTCCTTAAGGGTCGAAATAAAAAATGATAAGAAAATTATGAAAATTTGGTATGTTTTTGTATGAAGTATTTAAGAGGTCGTGTTAAAATTTCACGACGATTAGGAAGCTCGTTATTAAAAAATTAACATTTTGTTAAGAACAATTTTTAAAAGAAATAAAAAAAAAATATTAATAAACTTCGTTTTGTTTCCGTTGTTTTCGGTATATTGTAGATATTATAAAATTGAGAGGTCAAGAAAAAAACTTATTGCAAAGTTACATCAGTTTCCATAAAACAACATTTAATTTGTGAATGTTAATTGTTCAATAACGAGCTTCCTAATTGTCGTGAAATTTTTACACGACCTCTGAAATACTTCATACAAAAACATGCCAAATTTTCAGAATTTTATCATCATTTGCGATTTAGGACTCAACATCCTTAACACGTCGCCTGATCTTCGACTCTTGCTCCGATATTCAGTTTTTCACAATGTTACTACGTTTTCCATGCACATCGGTTGGAGTAATGAATCATTGTACAATTTCTCTTCGTCCCATCTCGATGATTTCGTACGAATTAGGTTTCACATCGTCGCAGTTGCACACTGCACTCAATATCGAGAGCGCTGAAACTGGCACGACAAAATAGCGACGTAGAGAAAAATTGGGCTCGAATTCAGACCGCATTTTACCCGTAGATTGGCACACGGTGCACTCTCGTGTATTACACGAATTCCGAATTCATGAGCTGCCCGTGATCGCGGGACTTTGAAATCCCAGCGGTGAAATTCGCTGTTTCGCGTTTGCGACTGCCGCTGCGCTGTCCCCGGGCGGCGAGGTAAACATTTTTCAAAATTGCCTTCTGACGACCGCAAACTTCGATATTTATGCATTATTCGTTGCTTTTCGCGCTGTTAAACAAGCACACGAACTTATCGCGAACGAGATTGTAAAAAATGCTTTCTTTTGGAGCCCATTGGAATTTTTTAATTACAGACGAGTTTTGTACTTCCAATATTTTTTAAATAATTCTTGATAAAGCAATTCTCTGTTTGTCAGTTGTGTTTGTCAGTGTCAGAAGTAAATCAGTTACAAAAATCAAAGGCACGTAAAAAAATGTATTATACATGAAGACATATGTGTATATGTATATATATATATGTATAATGGCATTGCACTTTACATTTCTGGCATGTAACGAAAATTCTTTTTTAATGCCATTAACAATTTACCTACGTTACTATCCGAAATATTCTTTTCAGATTTAGATTAATCATTATTAATTAATGAATTAATAATTAAGATTCAGCTTATCTCTAGTAAGAATTCTGAAAAAACGTTCGAGTCATTTCCACACTCTAAATCCACCAAAAAACTGAGCAATTAAAAAAAAATGAGTTGCATCCCAATTCGTTGGCATCCCCCTCCAATTTTTTTAAATTGCTATATATTTTTATAGCTATATATATATATATTGCTATGTATTTATATTTTAGCAATTAAATATATATATATATATATATATTGCTATATACTTAATTGCGATATATATATATATATATATATATATGTTTGTGTATAGCAACAACAAATACGTCGTCCCCACATAAAATTTTCAATTTTTCTTCACACGTTCAAATGCCATTAATGCCTATGCTTTTTTGCTTATCCCTCGAACATTGCACGTTATGATTCGATCGAACTCGATGATTCGGGTCCCATAAAGTCGAAGGATTGACGAGACTTCACTTTGCACATTGGAATCAAAGGGTTGAGAATCGAGTGTACTGACTGAGTGCAGTTCAAAGCCTGCAAAACCTATACGGATCTCAAAGAGACACTTTTCTGACTCTTCTGACGCTGTCGTGGACAATTCGAGCTTTTCACATTCGACGCACGAAGCAGAATGATGCTTCCGCATCATTGTTGAGAGAGATTGAGAGACAGGGAGGGACAGAAAGAAAGAGAGGGTGAGAGAGAGAGGGAGGGATAGAGCGATAACACAAAGGGGGTGCGAGCTAAATTGCTCTACTTCAAGTTCAAAGGCATCTGCTTCAGAAATGTCATGAAAACCATATTTATTCCTCAGAGTATCGCAGCCCCGAATGTTAACTCCGACAATTTCGTTCCCCAACTCTTCAACCCGTCTCGAAATACAATTCGAACTTTCCTTTGTCCCGGTGCGTGTCCGAAAATGCCAAAATTTTGTATCGATCGATGTCCGTGTGTCAAAGTAGCTGTCGAAAAATAAATGTAACTCGTTGTGGAAAGCTTCGTTAGATAAACACGATATTTCTTTATCGCTTGCTCCCACTGCCTTTATTGCTTGCACGGGCCCGGGTAAAGTCCTCAGCCATGCAGCGCAGGCCAGGGCCATTACTCGGATGGGTGACCGTTTAGCCGTGCACTGACTACTAGGCAGCAGCCGTTTCCAATGAATTTCCGGTGGTAACGCGACTGGAACTCCGTAAAAATTATGCCGCCTGTATCGGCACAGGTTTTCGACAGTTGCCCTGTGCCCTCGTGGCAAGTGCACTGGCAGATCGCGATAAATTCGAAATGGGCAACACTCCGGGAGGTTCTGAAGGGAACTGCAAATAGTAAAATCTTGCCGTACGAAGGAACGTAAAAAAAATGATCCGGTCGCACGTCAGGCTAATTAAAAGCTCTCGTGACATCGTGGATGGTATCGAACGGCTTTTATCGGAGGGAACTCGACCTGGACAACACCATCCTCCCGATGAACCTCAGTTTAAATCCACGCCACGAAATTGCCTGCGCAAACGTTCGTATCGCCCGTCACGCCAACGAGTTTCAACCCCGAAATGTTTCCATTTCTGTGAACGAGGACGATTATTATCCCGTATTATACGTCGAAATTTCGCTCCAGGGAATAGGGAATTCGGAGCTTTTACGTTGGACCAATGAGGTGTTTTTTTCTGCGAGAGCTCATGGCTTGGCGCGAAAACACCGAGGGAGACACGATCGATCCGACGGATCCCGGAAGAGATGGAACGAGACAAAAATATATAAGAACGCAATAACCGTAAAAGCAAAATGAAAAAACACTGCGCGTACGTTTCAGGTTTTTAATGGGAAATAAAGTGATTCGGGGACTCCAGTGGAAGGTGGTGATGTCGAGCTATCCTTCAAACCCGCAATGCTTTTTTTTTTTTTAAATAAAAACGTTATGCTGATTATTTTTCGCACTTTTTGCGTTCGCGTGGTAAAATGATTAAGGTCTTAGGCCACAGTAACGGATATAAAATCATGTGCGAATTTAACATTTTTTTTCGTATGAAAAAGTGATTTACTCGTAAAATTAATTACACATCTATTCAAGGGAGCTTTCCAGTGTGAAATTTTCAAAAAATCGATTTTTTTTTTTTTGCTTTATCGAATAGTATACACTCTTCCGAATATTCCCTGAAATTTTCATGCCGAAATTCAGATTATTTCGGTTACTGTACAGCATTTCTTGGAAGAAGGCAACGGAGCGCTACAGCTACAGCGAAACTTTGAACGCGTTTTTCTCGAAACAGCATTTTTCAAAACGGTGTCCAACTTGGAGGGCAGAGTTTTAAAGCTATCGAGTTGAATTTTTTACACAATATTCTTAACGTCATTGTTTATCGTGCTATGGAAGCTTTTTTTTTTTTGACATCTTCCTATTTTTTTGTAAAAAAAACTGCCAAAAAAAATGCTAAAATCGATACTTTTTGTTCAAACCGGCGCCATTTTTGCAAAAAAAAAAAAAAAAAAGCCTCCATAGCACGAAAGCCAATTATATACCGATCAATAATCTTTTTGTGTTTTTTGTTTCAGATCAAAATTGTGACCCCCAACGTGGACACCACATCCAAGTGCATTTTCTGCAACAATTGTTTCATCATTTTTATAGATATTAATTAATAAATAAATCGATCTTTAAAAAATTGTTTTGTATTCTTCAATACCCAATTAATATACAAAAAAAAACCAGACCGATTAGATTATTTTTTCTTTAAAAAAAAAAATCGCGAAAAACAGCGATTTTTCGGGCTGTCACACTGGAAAGCTTCCTTAATATGAATATGAAGCTGTTAGAAATGTTTTTTTTTTTATGTACAAAATTGCCGACTTCTGATATTTTCTTATGTTATCTTTTTTTAGGCGCTCCGCGGCGTGACATTTAGCATCCACAATTTTTTATCTACAACAAAAAACACAAATTCTCGTCAAACTACATTAGAATACGCAGAGAAGTCCGTACGGAACTTAAAAAATAATGTTTCATTCAAAAGTTGTAGGTATTTGAACTCAAGAAATGAATTTTCAGTGAAAAATTTCGTTATAACTGCTCAACAACTGCTCATAAAATGAAAAGTTTTCGATTAATCTGAAGTTCCGTACGTACTTCTCTGCGAAATGCAATTAGGAACATAACTTTTAAATTTGAAGCAGATCGAGTGAAAATTGTTGAAGTTATTTGTCACGCCAATTGAAAAAAAAGCTGTTTTGGAAAATTTCGAGCAGTCGGCCATTTTGTACATCGAAAAAAATTCTAACAGCTTGATATTTATACTAAATAGATGTGTAATTATGAGTGAATCACTTTTTCATACGAAAAAAAATATGAAATTCGCACATGATTTTATACCCGTTACTGTGGCCTCAGGCCTTAATGGCTGGAACTCGGGGGCGTGATAAAAAGCATGTGTGTATATATAGAGATTATGCTGATTATTGTTTACTTCAATCTCATGTGGGAAAATGATGAATGGGAGAAAAAAGAAACTAGATGAAAAAACGCGTCTGTATGTATATGTATATATATACACATATGTACACTCACGATTTTTTTTATCTATGGGTAAAAAAATCCTTGGATAAAATGGATACAAAAACCATAAGCCATATAGGTTTATGGAATAAAGATGTCAATCGTGCTAAAATGTTCCTATCCAATTAAAGATAATCTCATAAAGACTGATCGTTTCATAAAAGTACAAAGGCAAAACAATAAACGTTTTGTTTTATTTTATATAAAAATAGTCCCCTAGTATCAGATACAAGAAAAATGGAGTTTGAGCTCTGATCTCGGATATCCGATTGTAAGCAACTTTTTTGACAACGATGATTCCTGCCACATTTTGTAAAGCACAATATAGCTTCAAATATTCAAATGTAATGTGTAAAAAATGACCAGCATCTTGTCGTATGTGACATGTAGATAATAAAATCGTAAACTTAGAAGGCTTGAGCAATTGTGTACTTGCTTTTTTTTCAATTTTAAACAATAGTACCCGATATATGGTGTCTCTCCCCTGTATAGAGTAGATTTTGAACCGGTTGTGTCTCTGTAATTGTGGTTTTCAACACATTGAGCTGTTTGAGGGTTGGCCATGAAGTCTTCAATATTGACTTGAGGTTTATCCCCGCGGTAGCTCGATCGATATTGCAAAAGTGATTCCAAATCGAGCCACAAAATTCGGTCAATGGAAAATACATGCTCGGAACGAAATTGAAAATAATTGATTTAACGAAAAAATGATTTGGCCAAAAGATAATATGTTGGGTGGGGAAATTGCAGGGTTAAAAAAGCATGTTCAACGTACATTTCATTTCTTGGCCCAAAATATATTTATGAGACAGGAAGCTACGCGCTGAATCATCTTCTCACCAAGATCCACTTTCTTTTTTATTTGCTCGCTCGCGCTGGTGAATTACGCTCTCACGACAGAATGAGAGTACAGTGACAGAGATTCTGTGTGCGCAGGAGGTAGTAAGAGCAGCGGGGGGGGGGGGGGCGGAGAAGAAAAAGTAAATGGTGTAACAGGGCTAAGCTGGTTTATTTACCTGGTCGTGGGAAAGTGGGTACTTAAATTTTAAGCTTTCGACTGGCAGTGAGATTCAATTACCGTTTTACGTGCCGTAGAGAACATTAAAGTAGCACTATCAGGCTTCCCTTGCTCTTCGTTCCCTCTTACATAGACGTGTGTGCGCGCAGACTCTAAACGCTTAGCCTTTCGTCCCCATACAAAATTCAGTTTTCAAGTGAATTCGGCGCGATCCAGAAGAATAAATTTTCGTAAGCACGCTGGTTGGTGTGCGGCTCCGAAGATTTCTACCGTTAAACAGCCCCGGCCCGAGCCAACACTTGGATGGGTGACCGCTCAAACGCGCCCTGCCTTGCGCGCCAACTATCAAATGGGACGCAGTTTTTCCGAGCTTCCGATGGTGAACGAAACTGGAGTTATCCCCAGTTGCCCTGTGCCCTCCTGTGAATGCGATACGGTGTAAATGAGCAGCTTCGAACGCCATCACTACGTGGGTGTCTTTGGGGAATGCGAAACAGCGAAGGGACGACGCAGGAGGGATGAAAGTGAAGAGCATGGGGGCGGAAAAAGCCGCATACGAGGGAACATTGCCGATAAAAATAAAAAACCAAAATTGCTTTGATGAAGTGATAATTGAAGGAATAATGAAGAACATTATCACAAGTCGAACCTATCGCTGGCGTTAAATTACCTCCGACGATGCAAAGTTTCCAGATAGCGCGATGAGCCTTTTTTCATTAAGTTCGGTCCTTTAAACGGAGCTTTACAATTATTGCTCTTCCGAAGCTACAACGATATGGGTGAACTTTAATCGGGTTCGCAAGGTGCTCCGAACTTTCGTATCGTCGGTGAACTTTGGAGTAATTACGATTTATCGAATATGGAGGGGGAGAGGAAAGGGGCTGGATCACAGCCCGGGAGTCCGAGCCGTCAAATTCTATTACTCCCCATCCCTGTTGGATCCGGCAAGCAATGCTCTACGAACCAGGAAGAGCAACAGTACCCAAAAGCTCCTTGGGGTGTGTTGGCTCGCACACGAGGTCCCCACGGACCAAAATGGCTACTATGACTAGAACCAAGCCACATTCAAATTCAAATGACATTCAAATTATAGGTCTTAACGGTTCCCATTATGCGAGAAAGCCCTGCGACAATGGCATTGTCGTCGACTACGTCGTCGTTCTCCTCCTCTTCGTCGTTCGTGTAGGGCGAGAGCCGAGAGACCAAGTTTCAACTTTCCATCTCGCGTATTCGGGTCACATACTTTTTCAGCCATAAAAAGCTCCGATTCGACGACTTTACCCCCAACGATTTTTTACTCCCTCTACTCCCAACGTCACTATCGTATATTGCGGTTTCTCTTTTCCTCTCTTTTTCCTTTTTGTTCTTTAGAGTTCTTACATCGCGAATTTTATATCCACCGAGTTTTTCATGCCTACGAGCAGACAATACACGATTTTCAGGTCGTAAGTTTCGTTCCGTGGATGGGCTCCGGGCATACACTCGCTTCGGAAAAGTTCATACGGAACTTTGTAAAATCGCAGGCAGCTGCCGTACTCGAATGGAGGCTGATTTTTTGTTTGTTTGGTGTAACAAGTCCACGGATTTTAATTATACGCGGTTGAAACTCCATTGAGGGTAGGATCCGTTCCACTTTCGTGGGTCGTTACATCGCTTACCTGCGGGCGCGACCTACTAACGTTACAAATGTCTTTTCACGATTGAAGATTCACGCCGCGCTTTGGCTGCATTGAATCGCGAGCTTAGCACCACCGCCACTCGATTACCAATTCATATTTGGGCTTATGTCCTTGCGGGCTTTTAACGACTCAAATGCACTTCTCATATTCCCCGGAGAATATGAATTTCCACACGCAAATTAATTTCGGTGTTGGGTCGATTAAGGAGTGAGATGCAGTCAGAGGCGTGCAAAAACGAGCATTTCCAATAATTTTTTTTTTATAGTAATTAAGTTTGTTTTACATAAGTGATTACACAGACTTTTTATGTTATATTTTAACTTGACTTGTACAAATTTTCAAAGAAAAATATTGATTATTTATAACAACATCGCCATCTTTGTCGGACCCCCTTTGGCATGTAGTGCTTTGTGGTGACCACTATAATTCAAAAACCACTGGATGGATTTTGATGAAATTTGGTGTGCTTGTTAATAGCATTAAAAACTAGTCCTTCATCGGAGGACCTTAAAATGAGAAAAAAACGCGATGTGGAGCTCGTTCACGAATCTTCCACGAACTGACCATTTTACGGTTTCGCGAATCATTATTTTTCCAAAATTATGGTTTCGATAAGGGAGGAAAAACTCGCCGCAGGGGCTCGAGAAGATAGGCGAGGGAAAAAACTTTGTCGGATTTTCTTTGTTTAGGCCGAAGAAGATATCCTTTCTTGCGTCGTCTTTTTTCCTTTCTTGTTTCCGTATTTCTGCCTCTTCACTGAAACCGAGATTTACGACCTCCTTGGGCTCGCGCGTATAATGCGGAGGAAAAAAGAAACCCGAATTCCTTGGTCTTCTTGCCGACGGGGTGTAGACCGAGGGGCGCTGGCGAGAGCAACGGGGTAGCAAAAGACTGCCATGTTTTCTTCACTCTGGACGAAAACAAAAGTATCCCCAGCCGTGGTGGTCCTGCTTTTGCTTTTCCGAGTCATGGACCACTACCATTGTACACGCTGGAGATGCAATTTGTCGGCGTATATAGGGTGGCACGGAAGTACCGGCCGAACAATGAAGAGCAAGTGGATTAAGAATTAGGGGAAGAAAAAAATTTGCTGATTTTCATTTATTTTTTTTTTAAGATTTCTTCACCATTTTTGAGACTTAGTATGTTTTTTCACTACTTTTGGCTGTGACATGGTATTTTTTTATTTATTAATCTATAAAAAAGGAAGGACGGTCTTCTAAAGTGCATTTTCAAAACTGGCGTGACGTATAGCTAAAAAACTAATCGACGGATTCTGATGAAATTCGGTATAAATCTTTTCAACCTCATTGTGTAAACCATGACTCTTTTTTTGAAAATAAAAAAGTACTTTTGGATTGCAAAAGTTGCCATTTTTTTCGAAAGATTCAATGTTTTTGTTTCGAAGCGTGTCATTGCATCGATTTTGAATATTTCTTATTTTTTCTTGGTTCATATTCTGCGTATGATAGTTAATAAAAGAATGATCTCCGTTGGTTTTTTAAAAAGATTAATCCCGCTAACGCTACGTCTCACGCCCTGCGACGCCATCCACCGCAGGCTGTTTAGAAGACCGGGCCATACCTCCGCCATTTTTGTAGATTAATAAATTTAAAAAATACGATGTAATAATCGAATATGGTAATGAAAGATTCCCTAGGACTGAAAAATGGTGATTTTTTTTTAAAAAAGAAAATCATGAAAAGCAGCACTTTTTTTCTCGCCTAAGGGTATCGAGTTAAGGGCTCTCCCCTTAAGGTATTCCATTCGCGGAGGGCCACGGAGGATGAATTACAGTGGTGCTTGATGAAAGTGAGCCACAATCAATTATTATACCCAACGATAAAATGGAATAAAAAATTTCGCCCTAATTTAGTAGATTTAGAAATTTTTAGTTTCCCTGAAAAGTCGCGACCGCGAACATTTTTCTGCTAGTCACATGTTTCCAAGTTTTATCATGAATATTTTCGTCAAACACTGGTGACCCTGTTTTCATTGTTGTTATCTCGGAATCTTTAGAATTTTATGCACATATATAGGCATGTAAATTTATATAGGCATGTAAATTTATTTAATGTATGAATTATTAGATAGAAATGTGGCCAGCTCGTCATCTCCATGAAGTGCCGTATAAATGACACGATTTTTAGACTCGTAATTTTTCGTCGAGTGTTCGGTAACTTGGCTTGAAATTTTACCAGCATACTGGGATGTATTTTTACTTGTTTGCAGACGAAAATCAGTTAATTGTTAAATATTCGGGAATAATGTAAATGACGGTGAAGCTTTTTTCGGAATTCAATGAAATAATCGAAAAATAAACGTGGAAAAATGGATCACAATGTTCGTTAATAGACAACGAAAATATTTCACACTCATAGCCCGGGGCTATGGAGCGATCCCTGGCTGCTGCGAAATTTTTAATTGACGAGAAACAATCCCCCAACTTTTTTCGCCGTTCGAGGGAGGATATTCAAAATTCGATCAAGAAAGGTAGAAAAATCGACGTTGACGAATTATTTTTTGACTTCTTTGGGTCTTCGATAATTAATGGCGAACACCTTTTACGCTCGACCGTACTGTGGGGCACTCGAGCTAATCCCTCCCCGCCGCGGTCACCACCAACGAATTAGTATCTGATTAATGGTCGATCGGAGATAAAAATGGAAGAGGATTTTTCCGGTGAGAATTTTATTATTTACTTATTTACTCTTTGACGTGCGTTCGGTACTTCTGGGACACCCTGTATAAAACCGAGCACCCGTACGTGGCGCCGAGTCACAAATTTATAATGTCCGAAGAGTCTGCACCAGAGATTTGCTATAGCTCGTTTTTCGTGCTCCTTCGTACTTTCCTGTGCGCACACTTCCTTCGTATTTTGACGTGTCTTGGGCACTTTCGCGAAAATACCGAAAGTCCCTTACCGCAAAAGGAGAAAAATAGCCAGATCTCGAAAAATCCAATGTCGCGATGTTTCAGTTATTCGAAGATAAGCAGCCAAATATATAGCCGGTGTACTTTTTCATTTTTACCGACTAAAAGTTCCGCGGACGTGCGTTTTTTGAATTTTTGATTTGTTTGGTCACAAACTTACGTTGTATTTGTCAAGGACGCGAAAAAAGTGTCCACAACTTTTATAAAATCAATTATTCTTATAATCAATAAGTATTAAATAAACAAATTATGAAATTCTCAAATTTTGTGTTGAGAAAATAACTAAATGCACATTTTTTCTTGGCAGAATAAGCTGGGGAAATAACCTAAACGTTATTTTGGGAATATCATGAAGTAGAAAATCACAAATTAAACCTTCGAAAAAAGATTTCGAGCCATATTTGAAATAAAAGAACGGAACAAAAATTGAAGGGGAAGAAGAAAATAAAATTAAAAGAAAGTAAAAACAAATCCAAACAATTAAATCATTTTTCGTAACGATAAAAAGAGCAGAGAAGCTTGTTTACAAGTTATTAAACGTACGGCAAAACGATCCCTTAAAAATAAAGCGAAAGCTTTCTGCGTTTTCATCTGGTTTTTTTATTTTCAATTTGTTAGGACACAAACTTGCTTTTTATCTGTCAAGGATGCAAAAAAGTGTCCACAACTTTTATCAAATCACTTATTCCTTAATACACTATTCAAATGTTGTCTCAGCAAAATGAATAAAGGCAATATTTTTTTTGGCAGAATCAGCTGGGAAAATTACCCAAACTTTTTTTTTGGGAATATCGTGAAGTACAAGTTAAAACTTCGAAAAATGAATTCGAATCATATTTGAAGTAAGAGAAAATAAAAATAAAATAAAATTGAAGGAGAAGAAGAAAATAAAATAAAACAAAAATAAAAACGAATTTTCATACGAAACAAAGTAAACAATGGAATCATATTTCGTAACGATATAAAGAGCAGAGATTCTTATTCGCAAGTTATCAAACGTAAGACAAGACGATCCATAAAAATAACTAGCAAACTTTGTGCATTTTTATTTGGTTCCCCGCATTACGCGCGTCTTCGATTTTCACGTGGATAAAAGAAGTCCTCACCGAGATATTTCAACGTTCGAACTTTTCGACGGTTATTTCACCCATTTCGGGAGTCTTCACACCCCACGTGTGTGGCAAGGACAAACGGTTTTTTCCGTCGTTTCGACGATGAGAAAACTTTTTCATTGCAAAAGTGAATTCCCCGTGTACGATCTGGGGGAAACAGACAAATCCGTGAATAACGTTATGGCAAATCTGTCGCCAAAAGAAGCCACTGATGTCTACGTCGATAGGCACCGAGAGGAATAATGTATTCTTTACTTTTTTTTTTCATACCGTCATTTTTTTTCCTCATCGTTCGGCCACGAGTCACACTTTGAAAATAAAAAAGACCGATTATACTTGAGAAGCAAGCGAACGAAACCGGACTTGTCTACACTACGTCAGCTTTTTTTGTATTCTTCGGCACACCTTTATTGGGTCCCGAAATATTTGGAATCAAATCCGGCTCTGAATACCTCAAAATTTGTTAAAAACTGCTGTTTTCTGGAAAAATACAGTTTTTTCAGGAGAAAAAAAATTGACGTCGTGTGGAAGAGTCTGGTTTTGTTCGCCTGCTCCTCACTTCTGACGGCTTCGTGGTATGGCGGTCCAGGGGTATAAAAGTAAAAAACAAATATTGCAGCGAAGTCTCGTATTTTCTACACGTTCGAAAAAAGACCTTTAACGAATGTTTCATTAATGTTTCATGCTTTTTGTTTCTCACTCGCGGGGCTTTTTTTGCCACTCTCCCACCCTCTTGGGATTGCATCTTTTTCTACTTCTTTCTTCTATATTTGAGTATAGTACGAGAGCAGCCTCGCGTACGATATATGGCATCCTGATAATTGGAAAGGTGTTCACGCCAATAGAAAGGAAGGGAAGAAGAGAAAGAAAAGCGTGATCACGGAGAAGAAAAAGAAAAATTCGTTAAATCGAGAAGAGGTATCATGATTGGAGAAAGAGAAAGAAAGAAAGAGAGAGAGAGAGAGAGAGAGAGAGAAACGTAGAGAAGCAAATAAATGACTTTCGATCGACAATTAGAACAAGCTTGAATTGAGGTATCGAAATCTACAAGCCTGAAATGCAACAAAAAATCCTTTTAAATTTACATCTTTTATTCCCCACTTTCTCATAACTTACAATTTTTTTTCACGCCGATTTAGTCTGTACATTTCTGAAAAAAAAACGTCCAAAAAAAGTTCAAAGAATTCGCGTAGCTCAGATCAACTAAAGAATGTTGTGCGATCTTCAGGGCTTTGACAATTTTTAAAAAGTAGCCAAAAGGGTCGACCTTTTCTATTTTTTATTTTTACACCATTTCAAGTGTCTGTCCGATGGACAATTTTCGGCCGGATACGAATATCACGGAGTTTTTGTTCGGAGCTCAAAATTACGTCGGCCAAATGCGGAAAACGCGTATTCACACATTTTTTACAATTCGTGATGAAAATTGAAGAATTTGAGAGACGTTACCGCGACTTTTTATTTACGGGTTAAAAATACATCGATATGGGGTTGTAAAAAAGAAAATTGATAATCAAAATTTTCTTCCCATCCCCCAAACTTCCATAAAAAGTTTCTTCACTCGATCGCCACTTATTGATTTTTCTGTTGGGTTTGAAACTTCGGTGCTCATGCTTTTTGAAATGCCGTTTGATACATTGATCGCTGATAATTCTTCCATACATGATAATTTTTCCATACATATCCCTTTACCTCTTTTTCGGTCATTTTTCAACTGCACTTTCCGGGAAAACAAATCGAGATATCGGTACGAATCCATCGGCATTCTCCAAGTCTACCAAAATCGTTTTTTGAAGCCCCCTCACAGTCGCACTGGCCCAAAAAATATAACCGCCGCTGCGGTTCATTGAGATTACGCGATTTCGATTCCAGAAAAGTGGCTGAGAGGGTCGAAATATTTTTATTTTCAACTTCTACACCACTCTAACGGTCTATTTGATGGGGACTTTTACGCCGCTTCCAAATATCACGGAGCTTTTATCGAAAGCTCAGAATAACGTTGGCTGAATGCGAAAAGTGCGTTTTCACACCCTTTATACGATTTTTGATAAAAATGGAGGTTTTCATAGCAGCGAATGGTCAATTCGTATTCAGATAGCGAAAAATTTATTCTAGAAGCTTATAAAAAAACTACCAAAATGTCATTACCAAAACAAAATTGTTTGTAACATTACACTCATCTATCCTAAATCACAGTCTTTATCCTTATTAATTCAAGCTTCGATGATTATAAATATTTGAATAAGGTATCGTGGTGCAAATATTTTTTATTTTGTTTTTCTTACATACGTCGTCGACTGTCATTGAAGTCTTAGGTCACAGTAACGGGTATACAATCATGTGCGAATTTAACTATTTTTTTTAACGAAAAAGTGATTCACTCATAAAATTAATTACACATCTGTTTAGCATGAATATCAAGCTGTTAGAGCATATATTTTATTTTCAATGTACAAAATGGCAGACTACTAATATTTTCTTTTGTTATCTTTTTTTAGGCGTTGCGCGGCGTGACATTTATCATCCACAATGTTTTACCTAGAACACTAAACAAACATTTTCGTCAATCTACATTACAATACCTAGAGAAGTACGTACGGAATTAAAAAAATATCGTTTTATTCAAAAGTTGTAGGTATTTGAATTTAGGAAATGAATTTTCAGTGAAAAATTTCGTTATAACTGCTCATAAAATGAAAAGTTTTCGATTAATCGGAAATTCCGTATCGAGGAAAAACGAAAAACACCCCTATTTTCGAGGGGTGGTTTCACCCCTTAAAACCGTTTTTCCGCCGATAAAAAAAAATACGTATCGTTTACTTTTCGGTGCTTTATAACATATCCAAATTTCAACAAAATCGAAGGGTGTCACCTGAGGGATGTCCCTTGTTAGTCGACCTGGGGGCTTTGTATTGGGTGCCACAGGTACGCAAGCTCTGTTGGAGCGTGTCTCCCATACGTGGCGTCTGCATGGGCCACTTTTAGTCCGGGACATTTTCGTTGCGGGGGCGACGAATAAAACTCCCTTTGGGTGCTCTTTCCTTTGTGCATCTCTCTCTCTCTCCCCCCTCTCTCTCCCCCTCTGTACCCCCCCTCTCTCTCTCTCTTGGACACCTTCTCGTGCCTGAATGATTCACTCGAAGGAGAGTTAGGTCAAATGGGGCATGCTTTCACTCTCCGGACTCTTTTCCCTTCGCATCCCAGTTGGCCCTCTTTACAACATGCCCGGCCTATCAAGTTCCTGGCGTTTATGCTGCGCTCTCCAACTTTCGTCTCAGTCGCATTATCTTTCTCTCACTCTCTCTCTCCCTCTCTTTCGTTTTCGTCGACATTCCAGCATAGTCCTTTCTCTTCCTCTCCAACGTTTCCTTCACTATTCACACGGGCCAAAAGACCGTGACTAACCCTTGCGCGAATTTACCCGTTGAATCTTCGAATGGGAACGTTTCCCTGCTCGTTCAACTGAACGCGGATCCTCCCCTTGTCCGACGGACCAGGCGATCAGTGAGCTGTTCAGGTACGCGGACACCGATCAGGAAGAATTTGCTCGAAGGAGTTTGAGAACAAAAGAAACCGCAAAATCCTATCCGATGGTGGTCCCCGAGAAAGCGTCTAAGCGTGTATAATTATGCTCGGAAAAACTAAATAGAAAAATTGTTGAATGAAAGCAAATTGTCCAGGAAGTGATCTTAATTGTCTTGTACAAGCGTCATCTGCCGATGAAGAAAATCGTTTTTTAAATACTTTTTTCTTTATTACTAATAGATGCGAGGATTTACTAGTAAATTGACCGTAAAAGAAATAGTTAATATTAAGCGTCGGGTCACGGGAGCCCTTAATTAATTCAAAATGTAAATTGATCGCCGATCACATATATTGACGGCTAAATATTATTTCCGATGAGTAAAAAAAAGTCTACATGTGAAATTATCTGTCACGAATTGTAAAAGACCGTCAATGATTAATATATCCGACTCTGTGTACATATTTATAAGTATAGATATAAATGAATATTTAAAAATATTACAAATATATTTATTTGTTCAACCACAAAAAAACGCACGTGTGTAACGAAAAATTAAAATGAATATACGGTTCCGAATTGTGTAGATATAAATAGGTGAAAAATCTTTCCAAAAATATATGTATATATATATACATATATATATGTATATATATGTATTGATATTCATAAATATAAATTAAGGTGATTAAAAAAAAAATTTCGCGTTACTCATTGTCAGAAGAACCTAAACAAACCCGACCGCCCTTCCACCAGTGCCCATTAACTTTTCACAATTATATTTTTCAACATGTTGTTCTATACTTGAATGATTTCTAAATGATTGCACCCTGCTCGCACGGTGCATTGCCGACCCATTTGACAAAATTGCAGCTACTTCGTTTTATTCTTCCGTAATTTGTGCGTTTTTACAACCAACAGCTAAAATATTATTGTTCGCAATTGTGTTTATGCGGTTGGCTGCGAGAGCAGATTAGCGGAGCAATTAGGTCGTGAACCATCGTGTAATTGCAGCTATTAGAGTTACCATTGGTGAGGAACAATTTTGGGGGCCGGAATATATGTAGATGTAATAATAGCCAACGCGTTTATATATATATATATATATGTTTATATACAGGGTGTCCTGTAATTAATGAATAATCCTGCAACTGCACAGGTCAGATTGTGGCCTATTAAATGCTGGAATTTCAGTTTAGCAAAAGTCCCACGGTTTTCGAGATTTTGGGCTTTATGTTATCTGAAAAAAATCATCTGTTTTTGGCTTTTCGCATACCATTTCTACAAACGATATGAATCGACAATAACCAAGTAACTTTCAATAACAAAGTTTAAAAGTTACTTAGTTTAATAACAAAGTAATTGGCACGATAGGCGTAGTACATTTTTTCTAAACGGCAGGCTATCAAAGTTAGATGTTCGAATTGGTTGGTATGAAAATTCTGCAGAAGATCTTTTTTCATAGTTTCCTTAACATTTAAAGTTAAACAGAAGACTTTTCTAGGTGAAACAAATGACCAGGAGTATTTTTTTTTAAAACGAGGTCAGAAAAAGTTATCATCTGTAGAAACGGCATGCGAAAAACCAAAAGCAGATGATGTTTATCTCGAAAACCGTGGGGCTTTTACTAAACTGAAATTCTAGCATATAGTAGGACATGATCTGACCTATCGACAGTTGCAGGATTATCCAGTTGTTATAGGACACCCTGTATATAGACAGCTGCGAATATATATGTATATATTCATTTATAACATATATATTCGTTATATATATATATATATATATATATATATATATTCGCAGCTGTCCCGACCATCTTTCCTCACAACACGAGACTGGTCTAAATCTGTGAATGAACATGTTTCCCAGGTCATTTGAAATCCTCGGCGAATAATTTTGCCAAATTCAATGCGAGAACGAGCCTCGTAATGCGTATACACCGTGGCCGAAGTGCATTATACGGGCTCAGGCTGTAGTAGCTTTGCTCGCGACAGACGTCGTGTGTATTCTAGCAGCCAATGTTATCTATAAGCGCACCGTTGAATAAACTTCTCGCATGGGTATGCGAGATGATTCTACTGGCCTTCTCGTACGTGGCGAAACAGTTTTGGGATTATCCCGACCGTGTATCCTGAAATATTGTGGGTGTACGTGTCTATCGCCACTCGTACGAGACGTTTCGTTCTGAATTGGTCGCTGCTGACCAGTAGCGCGCGATTTTCGAAATTTTACTCGAAGCCTTGCGACTTAGATACTCTGCATTTAAATTTTTTAATTTTCATTTATAAATGATGCACAAGTCATTTATTAAAAAATCATTTTTTGTTACGGGCAGAACGGATTGATTGAGAACTCGGGAAACAATTTTGTTAAATGTATGTAAGTATATACGAATGTTTGGAATATTATTATTATTATGGAGTCGATAAAAGAGGCTTATTAACAACAATATGATGAATCGTTCTCCCTTGTTATTTATTTAGAAGAAAGCTTATTTTCAAAAATAATTGCGATAACAGCGATTTTTTATCAATTGGAGTACTGATAACGAAGAAACCAGAATAATTACTATATAGCAATTATTCCCATTTTTAGGACAAACTTGAAATTATGAATAATTATTATTTCTGGCTTCTATTGTTTTGCTTAACAAATGTTTGTAATATTATTTTTATAGAGTAAACACAAGAAGCTTATTAACAACAATATGTTGGATCGTTCTCCCTTGTTATTTATTAAGAAGGGAGCTTATTTTGAAAAATAATTGTGATCGCAGAGATTCTCGATCAATAGGGATATTTACAATAATGACAAAAATTAGTGTAATTACTAGTAATAGTAATTATTCCCATTTTTAATAGAGACTTGAAATTGTGAATAATTATTATTTGTGGCTTCTATTGTTTTGTTTAACGAGCTATATTTAAAAAAATAAGAAAATAAAAAATTGAATATTTGTAGAAAAGCTTTTAAGGATGTTGAGTCCCAAATCGCAAATGATAATAAAATTCTGAAAATTTGGTATGTTTTCGTATGAAGTATTTCAAAGGTCGTGTAAAAATTTCACGATACTTAGGAAGCTCGTTATTGAACAATTAACATTCACAAATTAAATGTTGCCTTATGGAAACTGATGTAACTTTGCAATAAGTTTTTTTTTGACCTCTCAATTTTGTAATATCTACAGTATACTGAAAGCAACGGAAACAAACCGGAGTTTATTGATACATTTTTAAAAAATTTCTTTAAAAAATTGTTCATAACAAAATGTTAATTTTTCAATAACGAGCTTCCTAATCGTCGTGAAATTTTAACACGACCTCTTAAATACTTCATACAAAAACATACCAAATTTTCCGAATTTTCTTATCATTTTTTATTTCAACCCTTAAGGAAGTTGAAGTAATGATGACAGAATTCTAAAAATTTGGTATGTTTATGCATGAAGTATTCAGGAGGGCGTGTAAAAATTTCATGACGATTAAGAAGCTATTTATTGAACAATTAACATTAAGACGATTCATAGGGACTCAACATCCTCAAATACCCAAAGGGGATTGATCAGATTAATGCTAGTCGAAATTCATGGAACGTTATAATGTTATTTTATTTAAAAAATATTTCAACCTTTATAGTTCCATCGTACCGAATCCATTTCCTTTTCCCCCCACAACGTTATATCATGCACATGCCAATTGCTTCAATGATTGATCTTACCTCTATAAAAATTCTCTCAAATAATTGTATCACATTTTGCCCACTGTACAATTGAGTCACATAACATTAAGGGGATGGAAAATGGATCCATATTCTGGCAAGTCACTAAAATTAAATTCGCTGAAGATCGATCATGATTATTCGTATGCTGATATAAATGTAGACATCGGAAAGCAGTAATTACGGAAATCACGATCTTCGAATATCCGGGGGCTTATTTCGCATTAGAATGCCCCGTATACCACGATGACCGGAGCAGTAATTCCCAGTCACGCAATAATTTTGGTTGGAGTATTTACAACGTGGTTAACGAGCTCCGAACAATTCGCATTTGGACCGAATACCAGTTAAACCTGACACGTAAAACCATCGAGCATACACACGTACACATCTGTACATATATATGTGCATCGTCGACAGTTTTGTCGGCTTCGAGAATCCTCGTGAGGTTGAAACACACATACATATACATGACTTCTTGTATGGCTCCTGCTTTGCCCAGTATTAATGGGCTCCCTCTCGGCTTAGAGGCGAACAACGGGAAAACCGATGACCCTCATCCCATATTTCACGCGATTCCTTCGAGAGACCGGAAGCGTTTCCTCGATTCCTTTTATCGCTGAAAAATATCCGCCCCCTGACTTATTGTAGATGGAAGATCTTGCAGCGTCATTTATTTCCAAGGATTTAAAAGAAATGAACAGTTCAACAATCAATCCATGCAGAAACCATTTAACGCGTCATCGGTTACGGGTTTTATGTACGAATAATAGAATTGCGAAGTTGCTGAAATTTCTTTTTGTAGAAAAGTGACTTCGTGGAGATACGTTGCAATAAGACATGCCAAAGATAAAAGGCTTCGTTATTTGGGCTATAAATTCGTTCAGCAGTTTTCCTCAATCGTTAGGACGCTTAAGGTTTTTTTTCGAAGTTAGGGTACATTGGGTTAATGGTACCTCGTACGTATATGAATACTTTTATTTTTATGTGAAATCATTTACTACAATGAGAGTTTTGGCATACGAATGATACGGCGTAATGACATTGATGGAATTCGTGGGATGAAATTCAATGAAATGAGTTCATAAAATGAAATACAATGAAATGAATTCATAAAATGACATACAATGAAATGAATTCGTAAAATTAAATACAATGGAATGGATTCGGAAAATGAAATACAATGAAATGAAATCATAAAATAAAAGGCAATGAAATGAATTCATAAAATGAAATGCACTGAAATGAATTCATAAAATGAAATGCAATGAAATGAATTTATAAAATGAAATGCACTGAAATGAATTCATAAAATGAAATACAATGAAATGAATTCGTAAAATTAAATACAATGGAATGGATTCGGAAAATGAAATACAATGAAATGAAATCATAAAATGAAATGCACTGAAATGAATTCATAAAATGAAACGCAATGAAATGAATTCATAAAATGAAATGCAATGAAATGAATTCATAAAATGAAATGCACTGAAATGAATTCATAAAATGAAATGCAATGAAATGAATTCATAAAATGAAATAAAATAGAAGGAAATGAAATACGTTTCTGCAATCAAATGAAATTCGTACACGAAATGGAATGAAATAAATCGAAAAGGGTACATGAAATGAAGTTAATTATTTAAGGCAGTATTCTAGTCTAGAGGGCTACATTTTTGGCGCTTTTCGGACTTGATAACAAAAATGTATATATATTTTCAACACACATTTTTTTACAGTCTTTTTATTGATGGTTAAGGAACTTACAAAAACAAATTAGCGCAAAAAACATGAAAAATCCAAATCAGTAGGGGCCTCTAAATATGGCCGTGAATAAAAAAGGGTGGACACGGTTGGCATGATTCCAAAGCTCCCATTAATCTGAAACCGAAGTAAAACCGATTTCATTGATCAATGAGGACATCATTATGGCAGTTACCAGAGAGAAAAAAATTGAATGGCGACTATCTAAAAAGTTTTGCCTAAGTTTATGTCTAAATTTTGCCTAAACTTTTTTCCAAGTTTAACATTTTTTAAAAGTAGTCGTAATATTAATTTTGCATGTCCGAGGTAGGGACGATAGATAAATATATACTGAAGGCCCATACAAAACTTGAAGTCAATCGGTCGAATAGAACTCAAGATTTTATGTCAACAAGGTTGAAAAAGGTTTCGAGAAAAACGCCTTTAAAGTTTTGAGTACATTTTCAGACAACCGCAACTATCTGAGCAGTATAGTGGCATGTTATACTTACGTTATATCAATCAGCCATTCCTTCTCCGTAAGGGGTGCCTTCCTCGACCTCGTAATTATGATTTTCCGAAGCTCGTTCTTCTCTGCGAGCAGTTCGAGCTTCTTTAGAAGCTTCTGAACTCGTAGCTCCGACCGGTTGATCCTATTCTCGTTTCGTTTGTTGGCGTAAATATCGTGTATTTTGACATTTCCTTTTGAGGATATATTCTTAAGCGTCTATGCTCTAAAAAAATGCCACAAAAAACCGATTAAAAAAAAACGTTCAGCTTGAAATGCTGGAATGCTAGAAATGGAATAAAATGAAATCATATGAAATGAGCCTATAAATTGAGCTGAAGGACTATGGTCGATGGCTCATTGGCAATGCCGGTCGATCAAAAAAAAAAAAACGCTATAAATATGTAAACCTTACCCCTCATATGTATACCAGACACTGTCAATAAACACGTTTACTACTACTGAATTTATAAAATGAGATTTTGAAGGAAATTTATTTCTCATCGTCATGTTTACGTGGAGCTTACTAAAACCTGCGTTCACAGGAATTCACATTTCTTTTCGACCCCGTTATAATTTTTTTGCAAGATTTCCCGGAAAAATGTGAACTAGTGTAGCGCCTTCTCATTTCCTCTACTGGCTTTCTATTTGTCGACATTACCTCTTGACCCTGGCGCAAGTACGCGAGGACTCTACAAGAAAGTCAGCGAGGCTTCTCAAGGGAATTTTCTCTCTCGTACCACTTTTTATCCGACCCCTTCGTCGCGGGCAAACCCTTGACCATTCAACGCGTCCAGACTCCCGTTTCCCTATTCACTTTCACCCCGCGAACGCGCGTTTACCCTTGGCCGTAGGAGCGTCGCGTACACGTCATCTTTGTTCCTTGACCCGACCGGAAAAGTTCTGCCAGAGTGGGATGTGCCACTTTTGAAAAGCAACGAACCTTCTCTTCTCTGATATACGTTCCCATTTCTTTTTTCCGTTGATAAGTGGCGTCGTTTCGTAAAAAAAAATAGGCGCTTCGTCGGGCACCCGTAAAAATTAAAAGGCCTGATAAAAAATTCATATTAGAAAATGAGAAATTCAGACATTAAGGTATTCCTTCCGCGAAGGGCCTTTTTTTGCTGAGGGCCTAAGCAGGGCCCTTCCGAATCATTGGTAAATTACAGTGACGCTCAATAAAAATAAGTCACAATCAATCATGATATCCAACGATAAAATAGAATAAAAAATTTCGCGCAAATTGAGTAGATTTAGACATTTTTACTAAAGACATTTTCTCTAAAAAAACACGGCTACGAAAATTCTTCTGCTAATTAGATTTTTCTAAGTTTCATCATTAATATTTTCTTCAAACGTTTGGTGACCCCGATTCAGAAAAAGATTTTAAAAAATTGATGATCGTTGATAGATAGATTGTTGGACTGAAAAACAACATTAATTTTTTTTTAATTGCAGAGTGGATACCTGCTATACTTCGTCGAAAAATTGTATGGCTTGGATGCTTGCATAAACAATTTTTGAATCGACTCGTACAAGGGTTGTGGACCTGTCAAATTGGTTCCGAACATTTTGTGTCAGTATATATATAGGCATATGTTACGTAATAGGGAGAGGGATCTTATTTCCGGTTTGGGAGGGAATCACCAAGCCCGATTTCATTTAAAGTCGCAAAGAAGGTATCGACAGGTTACAGAAGAGATATCTCCACTCGGAAGGAGAGCTCCTCGTGCTCTTGCTTGCCTCGTTCTCTCGTACCGAATTCACTATCGACATTCTGATAGTTTGATATTACGAAACTTCGGTGACTTGCGGGCGCGTCTCGTTCTCGTTACTCGACGAGACTGACGTGTATTTATCTCAGATCCGAATATTCTCGTATACAAAAATACGTGTTATATATATGGCCTCAGCGATGAGGATTATATTTCTTTTCGCCGTGCCTAAATCATTAATAAATCGTAGATAACTTTAAAAAAATATCAAACGTAAGGTTAGGCCAGATCGTGAAAATGAAATTTTGGTTGGAAAAAGTTTAAGTGAATAAACTAAGAATCAATTTCGTAAAAATAATTAATCGGAAGCTAAAAACGATCAGTACTTCATGCCAAGTAATTTATGAATTACTCTCCAGGAAATTATACCCGAGAAATATTCGATACCAAATATTCGATGCCGCGAGAAAGCCTAGAATCTCGTGACTGGCAGCACGTGATGCTGGCCAGCGCGCACCACCGAGATTGAACATTGACGAAAATTCTCAATATTGCAGGAGATATTTGCGGAATTTGGGTTAGCGTAGAAACGCAGGAATTCGTCGTTGCTTCGAGGGCCTGGATATGAGGAAAAAAGAGCAGTGCGACAGCGGGCACGGGGGTCGAAGGGGTGAGGCAAGAATCGCGTTGGTGATATGCGAAAGTCTAGTGTGATAAGTGAAAGAATTCAGTCAACGTGACAGAGTCCTGAGGAATTCGTGTCAGGGCTTGCGATGTGTATAGTAGCTGCGAGCAAAAAAGATTTTCAAAGATCCAGAGAAAGAGAGAGAGAGAGAGAGAGGGAGAGAGAGAGAGAGAGAGAGAGGCAAGATACAAAGCACAGAAAGAAAAAATGCTGGGTCCGGGTTGCAGAAAAAGTGAGAAAGCGATGCAACCAAACAGACAAGAAGAAAGATCATTGGCAACATCGAATGACACTAAAAACGACTATATCGCATCACGGTAAAAACAAATTCATCATTTTGTTACCAAGGAATCACAGATTGGCAGAACTGCTTACCCAGTACGTCTTCATATGACTGCTCACCGATAATATCTTCCTTGCCAGCTTTTACGAACTCATCTGTGTCACTTCACTAATACCAATTTTTCATAGAGACCTGCCCAGAGGGTTGCCCCTCATTGCTCGTGTGCTATGCACCACCGTATCGCATCTACACGAGGGCATAGGGCAACTGTAGAAAACCCGTACCGATCAAGCAGTCAGCCTACGTCTAGCTGCTTGACATCAACCCCCCGACTGCCATCTATCTTCTATCCCACATATGGATTCATAGCTGGCGTTGGCCGCAAAGTTAGGCACCAATGTCAACTGAATGTGCATGGCGAAAGTTTTAAAAACCGCTTTATACAGGGGAACATCCCTTAAGTATCCGCCTTCGATTTTAAGAGTTAAAGCTACCCCTTAAAAAGAGGCGTGTCGAAGGGCTTTTTGCAGTTTCACTCGCAAGCAGTCCGCCGATCTAAATTAAACAAAAACCAAAATTCTTCTAATGTAAACCGATGAAGAATCCACTATCGAAGTATTGAAAAAATGAAGGGGGGCACGACTTTCTTTGACAGGTGGTTTTTCCCTTAAAGCCGTTTCTCTGCCGATGAAAAAACACGTGTCTCATAGTTTTCGATGCATTGCCACATATATGAGCCGCAAAAAAAATTGAAGGTGGGCACTTGAGTGATCTTCCTTGCGCGTGTAAAAATGGATATTCGACGCTGGATCATACAAGTGCAACAGGGTACATCTGGAATCGAAGTAGTGCAGACTGATCCGCCAAAGTGCCATGTCGTCACGGCTGGTTCTGCTTGCACAGTTCCGGGTCATGTTACTTTCCACATACATATATCGCGTATCGCTGTGCATGCAACGCTGATTCGGAATCTGTGTATTCGTATAACGGTGCATCGAGGTTAGGACTAGCACGTATCGAGGGTAGGAAATCGTATATACGTTGTACGTTCTCGTCCCGGTTCAACGTTGACTCGGTTCTCCTCGCCTCCTTATCAGTGAAACACCTGTTTCCATGAGATTACAGGTATACCATGAGCCCACGTATAATCCACCCGCTGGGCCACTTACCCTCTTGACTTCCCTAGAGCTGCCTGTGTTTAACATTTCTCTTCTCTTTCCCCGTCTCCGTTCTTCTTCCTTTATCCGCCTCTTTGTCTTCTTGACTCGCCTCGGTCTTTGCTCTGTACACTTTGCCGTTAATCTACAATTGAACGAAGAGTTCTCCCGGCTTTTCCACTTCGCGCAGGCGGAAATCAATTTTTCTCTTCTGCTGTTGCCACTGCTTGCACGTTCCGTGCTCACTCCGCATCATTCGTCGATCGGAAAGACAAATAGGGTCAAAAGTCGAAAGCTTCAGCATCTGGAAACGTATATTTGAGCTGAAGACGTGGTTGGATTGAGGCTTCGTTGTGCGGTAGGGAAAATGTTCAGATGAACGAACCTCTAGGCAACTGCAACCCAACAGATGATACAGCTGATGAAGACGAAGTCAAGTGAATTTTGCATGATCGATATCCACCAACGAATGGGCTAGACTGTGGATGGCATCTGAGGAGTCGGAAGTAGTCAAGTGACAAGTGTTGGGTGAAAGGGATCAGATTGCGAGAGACCGCCAAGTGATGTAACGGAGTTTTTTCATTGATGATCTGCAGCCTGCTAGGTGATGTGATGGAGTTTTCATTGATGATTTGCAGCCCGCCAGGTGATATAAGGGAGTTTTTTAATTCATGATTCATTAGATCTGATTGAATATAGGGCGAACCTCATTGGTGACGAACACATTCATGTTTTCCGGAATGGTTTTTGCGCAAACATAACAGTTTCTCAAGTCGAAATGGCGAGCAGATCCAATACTGGGACGTTTTTATAGACGTTTCTATAGGGAAGAACAGTTTTGCTGATCTTTTTTCTATTCGTTCCGATATTCCAACGAGGAGTATTTTTTCCTGAGAAACTTGGCACTTGTACGCTTCAACTCTACTATTTACTTATCTCACGGTGTTGGCGGGGTTGATGGAACGGGGGTTGCGCACGAGTCTTCCTCTATCTTGCAGCCGAGACACTTGGCAAAACTCTAGTATCCATTTTAAAGTCCAAAGTACCGAAGTGGTTTGCTATGGAGATCGCTAGCACCATCGCCAACGAGTTTAAGCTCAACTCAACCTTTTCTTGGCCCGAAGAAATCCTAGTTATTCGCTTTCAACCTCTGCCCCCTCTCTCTCTCGCGTTTCTTATTCTTAAGAATACTTTGTTTCAGCAAGGCTAACATTCAGTAGACCAACATTTTCTAGTACCGTTAATAGGGAGAGCCTTTTAACCCTCTTTATACGCGAATGGAAAATAATATGCCATAAATCCCAATGGCTCGTCATTCTTTTGGAGGTATTATTTCTTCGAATAAATGGTATCGCGGGAATGATTTGAAATCAAATATACCGGCAATCTCTGCATTCGACTCAGCTCAGGAATTGGATCCAGATTTGTGGCGCCATGCCAAATTTTACTAGGTTTCATTTGCTCGTTGATAACTTTTTAGCGTTAACGTTTTCATGAGTAGGGCTCATTTTTATTCCCGCATTGCCAGAGGCGGTAAAATTTCTTCTCGTCAACAGAATTGTATGACCTGCCAATTTTCTCGAAGGGCTTGAAAACAAACTCAAATAAGCCCAAAAAATGCGGATATTTTTGAAACCAAAATGGATTGATGAATTGACCTTAGATTAGACTAAACAGACGCTTATCATTCCTTATTACAATAACGCGTACAAAATGGCTAAAATCTACGGAATTTGGGATCTTCTCGAATTTTATTTTTGACAGAATCGCTTAAACGTATTTTAGTATTCTTATGGGAGATCCACCACCGCAATAAGCGGAAGAAGACTTCAGATGATAATTGAATCATCCACTCATTGCTTTTTCCACAGTCCGAACTTAAAGTTGAGAGTGCGGAGTTGTCAAAAATTGATTTTAAAAGTTTCGGAAAAATTGGCTAAATGTTACCATTCGATTCAAATTTATACAGTAAATTCCTTGTCATATGCCCAATGCACTCGCCAATTTTTTTTATCGTCTCACCGTTTTTATAAAATGTACAACTGAAAAAGAATCTTTTTATCATACGGTGATGACTACGCTCACCGCTCAATGACAGTTTTAGACACAAAATGGCGCGAAAATATGTTTAAGATGTTGGGAAAAACTGTCACATCACTGACATTATGACACTGATGACGAAATTGTCATTTTTTTCACACTATTTCGTGCGTAAAACTGCTATTTAGTGATAAGCGTACGCATCTCTCTATGTTAAAAACTGTTTTTTTTCAACTGTGAATTTCATATTGGGATGTTGAATAGGTTCTCGCTGTTTTTTCGTGAAAATTAATGCTTCATTTAACAAAATCATTCCTAATGCTTTCAAACGTTTCGAAACTGTTGTGTGATCAACTAATGATTGTTAAAGTTCAGCTAGCATCTGACATGAGTCTTCATGGACTAATGCCTCCAATTTCACACACCAAAATCATTGTTTTTGAAGCGTCCAAACCAATCTCTGCATGTTGTTTCCGTCGGAGCATGGTGGCCGTCAGTCTCAACAAGAATTCTGTGCGATTCAGTTGCTGATTTTTTCGAAATAAAGTATTGCAGTGAAATTCCTGCAAATCCTCTTTTTTGGCACGAAATTTCATATCCAAAACTATGAAAAAAAATTGTTTACACTTCGGCGAAGTGACATACACTGAATTTCAAGCTTTCTTATAGTTACATTACGCTTCTTCATAAATGCGTTACCATCTTAATCTCCACGGACGCAGCTCTGGTAATGTAATCTGTTGGAAAACAGCAGCAACTAATTCAACGTCCTAATAAAAACAGCGTAAACGATTGCTTCAAAATTTTGAGCGTGTACTCAGTATATGACGAAGTATTGACTGTATAAATTTCAATTAAATGGTATCACTTTGACGGTTGTCCCGAAACTCTTTGATAGAGACACGCTAGCGATCTTATGGGTAAGGGGTTGAATCAAATTTTTCATCGTAGACAGTACATGCGTGGTCACCACGTGAGCACGTTCTGTTGGAAGAACCAGAGCACGTTGTTGGATTCGATGGTCCGTGTTTGGTTGCGGAACTGTACAATGCTCCGACTATTGGTGATCGATTGGAACTAGCCTGGTTGATGGTTCCCGAAGTCTTGGCGGGTGTGCCCGCTCGGTGGACGATGAAATTGTTCTGTCAGCAACCGTGAGTTCGAGGGTTTTAAAGTTCACTCGCTTTCTCTTCTGCTCTTCCTTGTTTTCTTATTACTATTCTCTGTCTCTCTCTTCTCTCTCTCTGTCTCTCTCTCTCTCTCTCTCTCTCTCTCTCTCTCTCTCTCTTTCTCGCCCTCTCTCTCGCCTTCGTACTCTCGTGGTCCCCTTTCAGCTTGGTTGGCTTATTAGGTTCTCGCCCGAGAGGGCTCTGCGCTTCTGTATCCCATATCAGCGAGTATGAAAGACGATCGATTCTCTCTTATAGCCACCGGCCCTTAATTACTCCTGGCGTTGCTTGCCCAAGACATCGACCTCGGCGTCCGAACGATTTCTCTCTGCGGCTCTTCCATCCATTTTCTTGCATCGCTTCTCAACACGATGCCCAGCGAACTAACGTCAATCATAAACTCACCGATCCGAGCATCAAGCTTGTCCTGTCATGTTCGACGAATATCCTGAAAGGGCGCGCTTACTATTTTACGCGTCACGAATGGCAGAGCAATCTCCATTGTTTCCGACACAAGCTGAGTGACATTTGTTGGTGGCAGTTCGATTTGGCTAAGTGACATACTATGTTGACAGGTGGGGCTGGATGATAGTAATTCGTTGTTGACAGTGGGAATTGCATAGGGGTCATTCAACTTTGGCAGTTCCAATTGACAGCGAGTCATCCGTTGTTAAAAGTTCAGTTTGGCTTAGAGACATACTCAGTTGACAGGTCGAGCTGGATGATAGTCGTTCTTTGTTGACAGTGCGAGTTGCATAGGGGTCATTCAACTGTGGCAGTTAGAATTGACAGCGAGTCATCCGTTGTTGACAGTTCGGTTTGACTGAGAGCCATACTAAGTTGACAGCTGGAGCTGGATGATAGTAATTCTTTGTTGACAGTGGGAGTTGCATAGGGGTCATTCAACTTTGGTAGGTCCAATTGACAGCGAGTCATCCGATGTTGACAGGTCGGTTTGATTAAGAGACATACTTAGTTGGCAGGTGGAGCTGGACGATAGTCGTTCGTGGTTGACAGTGGGAATTGCATTGGGGTCGTTCGACTTTGACAGTTCCAATTGGCAGCGAGTCATCCATTGTTGACAGTTCGCTTTGGCTAAGAGACATACTCAGTTGACAAGTGGAGCTGGATGATAGTCGTTCGTGGTTGACAGTGGGAGCTGCATAGGGGTCGTTCGACTTTGACAGTTTCAATCGGCAGGGAGTCATCCGTTGTTGACAGTTCGGTTTGGCTACGAAATATACCCAGTTGACAGGTGGAGCTGGATAATAGTCTTTCGTTGTTGACAGTGAAAGTTGTATAAGGGTAATTCGACTTTGACAGTTTCAATTGGCAGCGTGTCATCCGTTGTTGACAGTTGCAGTTGGATGGAAGTCATTCATTGACAGTACCAAGCCTCCCACAGACTTTGCTATTCTCATTTACAATCGGATGATGGACATTCGGCAATGACACTTCATTGACACTTCCAGTCAGTTGTTATTCTGTCTATTTTCCCGGAAATATCACTTTTGGAAACTGTGGTATTTTGAAACAGGGCTTCTTTCTCACGCATCCCTTTGTACTTGGAAATAAGATATTTTTCACAACGCTCTCACGCTAGATCGCCGGTTGCGACTCTATTTGACTACATAACTGTTCCTCAGGCAAAAACTACCCCTTTGCCTCGTCGAATCTCCTTCTACTGTTGGAGTGGAAAAGGACGAGAATTTGTCAGGCAGGCCTTTTACATAGCTTTATGTGCATTTCATATATGAACACGGACCAACACACACACGTACACAGATATGTGTACTTCGCAAGCAAGCCATAGAAGATGCACAGTCAAACGATGCAAAAGAGCCGAATTGATATTTTCAGTCAACTGTATGCCTGTATGGTGAAATATCAGGTAAATTAGATTCTCTGCTTGGACGACACACTGAAGACCCCGATGCCTTGAAAGTTCCCGATTCGATAAGGCGAGCCTGCATGGCCAATGGCAGCCTGCAGCTCCTTTTTCCATTGAGATAAACTCGTCTCGTATAAATTTTACACACAACACAAAATAGGTCATTGAATATCAAATTTTATTCCATTTCTATTCACGTCTGTCAAATATCAGTGAAATCACTCTACACACAAACAACCATTGAAACGATTCCATAAAGACGATTTTTCGGATTCTACTTTTTCGGATTCTTTCGAAAGGTGTCCGAGGTTTGTTTAGATTTGAAAAAGGTATTTCCAGCGCTTGGGGATCTCGACCCCTTCGAATTTTGCAAACCTCCGCGTGCCCAAGAGAATACTTCGATATAGCCGGCCTCTATCTCACACGTTTTATTCTCGGGTTGACCGAAGCGACAATTTTTTGCCCGAATTCTTCACGGGGAGGGCTCAAACCGGTGACCGAAGCACTTTTTTTTTCTTCTCGAAAAGGAGAGTCCAAGGCCTCGCTATACGTTGTGGTCCGAGAGAAAATTCGGGGCTTCGGAAAAATGCAATGACGCTTTTTCGTCCGCGGAGGAGCTTCGAGCGCTTTCTCGTTGAACAAAAAAAAAAGCAAAACGAGGGAAACGACTGAGGAAAAAAAGGAGAGGCGATATAGGGCCAGGAGCCAATGATACACGTGCTCAACTGGCTCAGTACATACATATATATATGTCACAATTTCCGGATTCTATAGATTGCCAAATCTAGCTGACGTCGACTCGATACGTGTATGTATGGTGCCTTTAGTTTCAGCGAGTCGATCATGACTCAACAACAATTAAAGCGTCCATATAAATACATGCATGAATTTTCCAAAGTGTGAAAAATGGAATAAAAAAAATGTTAATATAGCTAATAGTGAATATTTTTTCGGTAAATATTTGAATGAATTTTTGGCTAAATATTTTCATAAGCTTTTGCGAAATATGTACTTGAATTTTTGTAAAAGATTTACATAAATTGTTGGAAAATATTTTAATGAATTTGTGCTAAATATTTCATTGATTTTTTGCGAAATATTTGAATGAATTTTTGCTAAATATTTTAATGAATTTTTGCGAAATATTTGCATGAACTATTGCTATATATTTTCATGAAATTTTGGTATATATTTGTATAAATTTATGCTAAATATCTGCTTGGACTGTTACTAAATATTTGCATGAATTTTTGCGAAATTTTCCATTCGCTTTAGCTATATATTCGTATAGACGAAAATTTACCAAAAATTCATGCGTGATTAAACAGAATGTTATCGTAAAAAAACACCGCGGTGCTTCGAGGGTGAAATTTAAAAAAAACTCCTAAGCTGATGTCTTTTTCGCAGCTACTATTTAAAGAAGAATCATTCACGGGATTAGTGTGAGTCAATTTGAAAATGTTAAGCTGCATACGGAATGCTCTGTATATATATAGTATATTGCAGTGCGGGAGTATCTCTTCGGCAAGGGGGCAGGGGTGGAGAAAAGCTTGACGTCGCATTCCCCAGTGTATTTTTCTCCCCTGGCAGAGAGTACGGAATGGCGTAGGAATTGGGGTATAGAAGGTACAAATTCAACGAGCTTACGCTAACGTAACACGCCATTCTGGAATCCGAACGAATCGATTCGCATTTTGTTTCGGCGATCGTATATACAAAACTTTCTTTTCACTATACATCCTTCGTAAAGGTGCAATATATATATAGTGTGTATATATATATATATATATATATATATATATATGTATATATATATATATATACACATACATATATATATATATATATATATATATATATATATATATATATATATATATATATATATACATCTAAGTAAGCGAACAAAAGGACGCAGTTTTTACGACGTAACGCGCAGCATGATCCGGGCCACTCTCTTTTGTTTCCTAGCAGGCCCCATATACGTCTAAGTTTATTCTCGTTTGTCACCCCGGCTTCGTTGGACTATTGCTCGATCGTTGTACAAATCCGTTTTCTTCTGGGCATAAATCGTATTCGACTACGTTTCGGCGAGGATAAATCTATCGTGAATTATTTCCCATTGGAGGTTTCGGGATTGTCTTCAACCACAACTGCATTGGATTGTGTATAAAACATACAGGGCTGCTGGTTATTGGTCACGATCTCGTAAAAGGGTTGTGGGACATGTTTTCCGCTATCAAATAACCCAGTAAGGCTTTATGCAAAAAGTGAATTATTTTTCAGATATAATTTTTTTCAAGTGAGGGGTAGGCTACTTTAAAAATTTATTAAACAAAACTGTTCTATGAAATCAAACTTTTTCTTCGCTTGTAGTTTGAGGACACAGTAACAAGGAATTATCAACAATAAAATAAGAATAATTATAAGACTTGCAGAGTTTTGGATCTCTAATTCAAAAATGTTTGCAGATTATTCTTATTTTATTGTTGATAGTTCTTTGTTAATAGTTTGTTGATAGTTCTTTAAACGACAAATAATTAAGAAGTTTGATTTCATGACAAATTTTTTTAAATTAATTTTCAGAGTTGCCTACCCTTCGTTAAAAAGAAAAAAAAATAATAATATCTCGAAAATGGTTCAAATGAAACAAAAAATCTAAAATAAGGTCAGGGAATTTGAAAAAAAGCTTCCTATGGAGAGAGTTTTTTCGTCTGGTAATTTCCGAAAAATACAAATTATGATGATAATGTTGGGATTCCATGATAATTCATCGTTGGAGAAATGCCGCTGTTATTTTGAAGAAAACTCCGAATCCGTTAACTAACGAAATGCTCAGTTTTAATAACCGTATTTCACGTTCGCCCAGATAAGTTCACTGTCGCTTATATTTGGGGCGTGAAAATAACGAGGACGCTTCATTTTATCGACTCGACGTTATTTGTACTCATTAATTGTAAATCATTCCTCGTGGGCGTAATTAGCCCGGTTATTCGTAGATCGAGGAAGCGTGTGGAAATAATACCGTTGGGTTGTTTGCGAAAAAATGCCTCGAGGCAACGCTTAGATGAGGAAACGATTTTTGATTCCGACAAAACGTGACGTAATAAGAGATATATACTATTTTTTTCTAAAATGCTCTTTTTGAAAGTAGATAAGCCCTCGCGAGCTTTTACGATTCTATTCTTTTCACTTTTCCAGTTCCTGAAAGGCCGTCCCTCGGGTGTTGCCCACCGCTAGTCGTTCCCTTTTGCCCTATAGCAATTGCGAGGAACTCACAAGGAGATCACTTAAGTGTCCGCCTTCGATGTTTTTGAAACTCATATATGTGATAAAGCATTGAAAACTATTGAATACGTATTTTTTCTATCGGCGGAAAAACGTTTTTAAGGGGGAAACCACGCTTAAAATAAAGGCGGGTCACCCCTTAATTATTTTTTTTCAATACTTCTATAGTGAATTTTTCATCGCTTTGCACGAGAAGAATTTTGGTTTTGTTTTCTTCGGATCGGTGGATTGCTCGTGGGTGAAATGGCAAAATTACCCATCGATACGCCTTTTTTAGGGGTGGTTTCCCCCCTTAAAACCATTTTTACACCTATACAAAAATATGTGTCTAATAGTTTCCAATGCTTTATCACACATATAAGTTTAAATACAAACGAAGGCAGACACTCAAATGATGTTCCTTGATCACGATAAAGTTTGCATCGTTGGAATGCAACGATACTTTTTTCCATTTTTTATTTCCTCATTTTTATGATTATCCAAAGTCTTTTTTTGCAATCAAATTAATACGGTCGTAAATTTCTAATAATATTACGTAGAAACGTTTCGACGATTTTGCAGCTTAAATTTACCAAAGATTCGGTTATAAGAAGGAATTAATTTTCGTTGCATACCAACGATGCAAACTTCAACGTCCATGTTCCTTATCAGGATAGGCGCCTCCCGCTCTATCGCTGGTCACCTATTCAAGTGTTGGCCCAGTTTTCGTATGGGATTTTTTGTCAATGATAAAGATTCCGACGATTAGTGAAATAATTTGTTATTTCACAATGATGTGACGCAAGGTCTGCAACGAAGGATTTCTGTGTTATGGAAGACAAACGCGTAAAGATTTGAAAATTTATATTTCATATTTAAAAAGTATTGACGTTTGTGTACCTTTTAAGTACTTGCACCTATGATGAGGGGTCAAGGAAGGGATCTTTTTCTAGTCATCCTGTTTATATTTTTAACTTTATGGAACATTATTCTTTACTTTTTAGTACAGTACTTTTTAAATAAAAGCTTTTTTTTTCTTAAGGCCACAGCAACGGGTATAAAATCATGTGCGGATTTAACAAATTTTTTTCGTGAGAAAAAGTGATTCACTCATAAAATTAATTACACATCTATTTAGTATGAATATCAAGCTGTTAGAAAAAAATATGTTTTTTTAGGCGCTCCGCGGCGTGACATTTAGCATCCACAATTTTTGACCTAGAACAAACAACAAAAATTCTCGTCAATCTCCATGAGAATACCTAGAGAAGTACGTACGGAATTAAAAAAATATTTTTTTATTCAAAAGTTGTAGGTATTTGAACTGAAGAAATGAATTTTCAGTGAAAAATGTCGTTATAACTGCTCATGAAATGAAGAGTTTTCGATTAATCAGAAATTCTGTACGTACTTCTCTGCGAAATGCAATTAGGAACATAACTTTTGAATTTGAAGTAAATCGAGTGAAAATTGTTGAAGTTATTTGTCACGCCAATTGGAAAAAAGCTGTTTCGAGAAGTTTCGAGTGGTCGGGCATTTTGTACATTGAAAAAAAATGCTAATAGCTTGATATTTATACTAAATAGATGTGTAATTAATATAATGAGTGAATCACTTTTTCATACGAAAAAAATTGTTAAATTCGCACATGATTTTATACCCGATACTGTGGCCCAAGGCCTTCAATTATTTTACGTTAATTTTTTTACTTGCATCTCAATCAAGCTGAACCATCGATTTGATGGATCGTTCCGGTCGACATACAACGAGTTGGCAATACGAATTGATCTCTCTGCCTCTTCTTCTCTCTCCCATGCAAACTCATACTATTACCTAACGTAATCAAATTAAACGGAATAACAACCATTGTCTAATATTCACGGTACTAGTGCTATTATTATTATATATTATAATTATTGTACTTTATATTTTATAATTATTTGTGTTATCCACGTTTATATCAAATTTTCCCCCATTTTTGCTATCAGGACATGCAATAAACAATCAATCAATCAACCAATCTCTCTCTCTTCACTCTCTGTTTTCCTCAATATATATTTATATGCTATTGGCGTCTCGGCACGAATTCGCCGGGACTTTCATATCGAACATTTATTTGGTTCAATGCCGTGTGAAGGGCGAACGTTCGTTAGAGAGAAATTCTCGAATGTTCGACTCCCTTTGAGTTCGATCGCGTACCGATCACGTACGTGGACCCTATGCGACGCAAAATTCTGTCACAGCTCGTTGCTTCGGCCGTCACATATACGGTTTCTCGTACGATCCGTCGTTCACTTTAACCGTGACTGATGGACGAGACCGCTCGAAAATGTCGACCAAAGCGTTCATATTCGGCAAGCACTCTAGATCATTTTTCGCGTCGTCGTAGGAAAAGCTTTGTTATCCTACGGCGCCGTAGGAAAAGCTTTGTTATTAAGGGTTGAAATAAAAAATGATAAGAAAATTCGGAAAATTTGGTGTGTTTTTGTATGAAGTATTTAAGAGGTCGTGTTAAAATTTCACGACGATTAGGAAGCTCGTTATTAAAAAATTAACATTTTGTTAAGAACAATTTTTAAAAGAAATAAAAAAAAATTGATCAATAAACTTCGTTTTGTTTCCGTTGCTTTCAGTATATTGTAGATATTATAAAATTGAGAGGTCAAAAAAAAACTTATTGCAAAGTTACATCCAGTTTCTATAAGACAACATTTAATTTGTCAATGTTAATTGTTCAATAACGAGCATCCTAATTGTCGTGAAATTTTTACACGACCTCTGAAATATTTCATACAAAAACATACCAAATTTTCAGAATTTTATCATCATTTGCGATTTGGGACTCAACATCCTTAAGCAACATTATCATAAACATGAACAACGAATTCAAGCACATTTAAATGCGCACACCTTTAAACCGTATTTTGGCAACGCCTTAAAACACGAAGATTCGTTGTTTCAAGTGAAAAAAAATCGATCCTAAAATCCGGAGAAGGTATATCCGAGCATATAATTTCTCTAATACAGGAGCTTTTTGCCGAACTTTCTCATTCCACAAAATGCTCTCAAGCGACAGCTGCCAAAGTTAGTCGAGCGTACACAGCCCGTACCGTTCGTTTTTCTTTCTCTTTTCGTCTATTTCTCTCTTTGCGTGCCTCTTTTTCGCTCTCTCTTCCAGTTTGAAGAAAAGTTTTTCGCGAGTCGTGCATGAGCGGCGGTGGTGGCGGCGAGCTAGCGCATCGAGGTTTGAAAAAGCGAGGAACTCGCGTGCACGCCTCGCCGGCTAAGACTTACGAGTTTTCCAGTCTCCTTTTCTTATTCCCAGTCTTTTCTCGCCACGGCCGAGAACCCGAGAGCTTCTCTCGTAATAAATGGAGCGCCGATGGCCAGTCGAATTTACTACGCAAGCTCATAGATTCGTTTGACTTTTTTCTACTTCTCACTCGTTTTCCTTACGTGTTTCGCCATTCCAAGGGGAAAAGGGACCACTCTAGCGGCAGAAAATAAGGACTAACTTTGATCATTTTTTTTTGGGAGTATGAAACAGGGAATAGGATTTCTTCTGAAAGGGTTTATTTGACACGTATTAAGGCATTAGGCGACAGTAACGAGAATAAAATCATGTGCGAATTTAACAATTTTTTTTCGTATGAAAAAGTGATTCACTCATAAAATTAATTACACATCTATTTTATATGAATATCAAGCTGTTAGAAAATATATTTATATTTTTTTTCGATGTACGAAATGGACGACCACTAATATTTTAGTGGTCGGCAACAAACATTCTCGTTAATCTACATGAGAATACCTAGAGAAGTACGTACGGAATTTGAAAAATATTGTTTTATTCGAAAGTTGTAGGTATTTGAACTTAAGAAATTAATTTTCAGTGAAAAATTTCGTTATAACAGCTCATAAACTGCTCATAAAATGAAAAGTTTTCGATTAATCAGAAATTCCGTACGTACTTCTCTGCGAAATGCAGTTAGGAACGTTATTTTTAAATTTGAAGTAAATCGAGTGAAAATTGTTGAAGTTATTTGTCACGCCAATTGGAAAAAAGCTGTTTCGAGAAGTTTCGAGTAGTCGGCCATTTTGTACATCGAAAAAAAAAATCCCATCCCCCGTAGAAATTTTTCGATATCGTCACAATAAACGTGAAAAATGATGGCAATAGATTTTTCCATGTTTCTACATTTGTCTTATTGATAGTGGTAAATAAATGAGAAAAATAGTAGTCATGCAATAATGCAACTACTATTTGTAATATTTATTTTACCCTTGTCAACTGGGAAGAGTTGGGTATTAAAAACGAAACTAAAATACTGGAATGGCACTAGAAAATAGCCACATTACTGGATGCCATTTTAAATGTTAGGTGTAATAAAAAGAAATTCATTGATTTTGCCTTCAATTTCATGCAAAAATAATGGATTCCTTTTTGCTACACCTAATATTTGCCCCACTATTTACTATAGAGAGATATATCGATTATAAATGTATATTTTTAATCGCTGATCCTGACAGTATTTCATTCGAATTTTCACTCGCAAGGTCTCGTGAATTGAATTACATTTGCACTCAATGAGGAAATCACGTCGTAGTCGAGGGTTTTTTTTTTTCAAAACGGGATAATTGTCGTTTCACCTTTCATCTTTGCAACACGTTTGCTCTTTGAACTCGAGGGTCGTTCAGCCCGGAGAACCCTCGATCGCTCCCGTTAATTTCTGGCTGGAAATAATTTCAATCGTACTCGATAAAAGAGCTTGAGCGGAGAAATCCTGACCCGAAATCCATATAAACATTGAAGCAGAAAACTTTCCATCGGAACTTTTATGAATATTCAAAAGCAACGAAACTGAGTGAGAAATGTGAATTAAAATTGATTTGGATGACAAGTCTGCAAGCAAGATTTGCCTAAAAATATTTTGACGCCTCGATCGGGATGGGAAATTCCTGCACTTCTAAAATCATTCCTGAAATTAACAAAATTCCTGAAACAAACAAATTATTGATGGGCTTTTGGAAATTCAAAAAATTATCGATCAGTTTTTTTTAAATACAAAAAAAATGATAAGCTTTTGGAAATTATAAAAAAAAATACCGATTAGTTTTTTTAAACAAAACAAATAATCATAGGCTGTTCGAAATTACAAAAGAAATTATCGATTAGTTTTTTTTAATGAAACAAAAAACGTTAGGTTTTTGGAAATTATAACAATAAAAAATATCGATTGGTTTTTTTAATAAAACAAAAAATCCTAGGCTTTTGACAATTAAAAAAAAAAAAGACTCGTAGATTCTTTCAATTAAATGAATCCGTGGTAGGCATGCTTAATAAAAAGAAGACATTTGCAAGTATCCAAAATCATGATGTTGAAGTTTGCATCGTCGGAATGCAATGAAAATTCCTCTTTATTTTTTTAATTAATTATTTTTATTATTTTCTAAACTTTTTTTGCAGGTTTAAGTTATCGATGTCTAGCAAGGATATGTAAAAAAGTTTCAGTGATCTTTGTAGGCTAAAAGTGTGATAAAAAAATTGAACAGTGCGGAAAAAAATATTTTCATTGAATTCCAACGACGCAAACTTCAATACCATCCGAAGTCTAGATTGAACAATTTCTTCGTTACAAAACATTCGGAACAATATAGGCGACTGTATATCCACCATGACGAATATTTTGCTGGAGACGGTGCAGCAATATCGTCGTATATACCGCGCATGAAGTTGAAAAATTCTATCCAGTTTTCCGGGTGAAAATATCGTATGCTTCATTGCTCGCATAATAGCGGTATTTCTCTCGCGTCAAGGAGAAACGTGACACACGGCATGGGCAAATATTTTTCTCGCGTGCAGTTTCAGTTGTTTCAGACGAGAAACTTTTGCATCGGGTATTACGTTTCCATTGCGAAACCGACGGCCAATTTACTTGTAAATACCAGCCATCCGTATTGGAATATCGGGAGGTCTGAAACAAAACTCGAGACCGTACGTAAACGAATAACATCAACAATCTTTGAGGAAAAACAAAGCACGCTGAAAAATGAAAAGCCTTGAAAAGGTTTTGAACTTAAGTACCGTAAATTACTAGAAAAGCATGACAAAGTTGACATTTCTATGTTGTCATAATAGTTGTTTGTTACTTATCGCAATTTTGTTAGTTAAGAGTTCGTTATTAATATAAGTAATTGTGAAATTATAGAAAATAACATAAATAAGAATGAGCATGTATTGATGATTGTAATAATTTTAAATTGTCTATCAATTTTATAACATCAGCGATCGCTTCTTGGCAGAACGTTCCTCCTACGAGTATTTTTTTATTAGCATTCGTACTTTGTTATGCTCTAATGCGATTTTCCAGTTAGCAAAGCTACCCCGGGATTTCTAATTGGAACTGGCGTTATGCAGCTCTGAAGAAGGGAGTGTTTGGACTATTTGTTTTGCATTTTATGGCTTGTCTGCTTAAGGAAGTACGAACATTACTACGAATCCAAATATCGATTGGGAATTTTTATATGATTTCGACGAATACTTTGTGCGCCTATTGCCAAAATTTGAGCTATTTTGACCGTTTAGTTTTTTCGCAATAAAACTGCAAAGTCGAGCACGTCGTCTTGTGGAGACGGTCAACCGGACGTGCGGTGATCGTGGTTTTTCTGCTCACGTATCCAACTAAACCCGTTGGGAAACTGAAATTCGACAGATTAGATATAATAGATATTGTGAAAAATAAGAAAATCAATCTTCGCCGTGTAGTTAAAGCACTACATTACAAGAAAGTTTCAATTTCCGGTTGAAAATGGTCAGAACGACGAAATAGCACCCAGAGACTTAGCCCACGTCGCGAGTAACAGCTGATGCGTTTGGCGAACATAATCCAACTTTTTTTAAAAATTAATTTGAATAGAAGCCGCCACAAAATATGCAAACAACAATTTATGGAGTTTTATCATTTATTACGTATCAATAATATGTATAATTATATTCTGCATATCGTGTTAATTCCGCTGAGATAATTCAAGCCTATTCTAATAGGTTTCCGGCTGATTTTTTTGTCGTTTTAGTACGATTTTATGGTAGATATGTTGATGTTATTATTACGGAGATTACTACTGAGCCGTTGACAATCCAATTTTTCAGTTCTTATTTGTTCACGTGCAATCAATTTATCATTTACCACAACATTTGGCACACTATAATTGATAATGCGAATAATCAACATAAGAAAACATCAATCAGAGCAGCTGTGGGTTAAATAAATTTAGACTATTTTTGGACTCCGTGGAAGTGATCGTATCTCAACGGGCTACATCTACCTAAGTCGGTAAAAAAAACTGCATTTTTCAAAAATATTTTTATTCGATAGTATCACTTTTTAGCTATATTCCCTGAAAATTTCATTGAAATATTCCTAAAATTGAATGAGCTACAGCTCACTTCAAAGTTCAAAGTTATTCTTTCAAAGCCGGTGGACATGATATCTCGAGAACCACTGAATGGATTGTCTCCAAATTTACAGTATATACGATGAGAAACATTTAAAGGTCGTTGACGATCTCACATTTCTGAAATCGATCTTCATTTTTCAATAGTTACGTAAAAATGACCATTTTTTTAATGGATTTTAATTGCTCGTTGTTCAACACGTCGCGAGTTTGTAAAAAAAAATAATTAAAAAAATCAACAATCGTCAACGACTCGTATTTATCGTTAACGTGAATATCCCGTTTGGTTTTTAGATTTCGGATGGTCCGTTGAAGCTGAGCAGCGTCCACCGCCAAACGACGCGAAAACAATTTCATCGTCCGCCAGCGGCCACGTTTTTGTTGTTTTTCTGTATTTTTTGGCGATTTCTTTAAGCTCTCGATATAAGTACCTTTATGCTGAAAAAAATGCGTTACTTTTTCACCAACCTTTTTCCGGAAAAAAAAATCGGAATTTGGCAAATTTTTTCGGGCCTCAAGGTAGACGCAGGCAGCTCCTTGATTCGAAATTGGCTTCGTTTGTTTTTTCTCTCGTCGCCAGCCGTAGACAAGAGCGTTTATAGGGGAGGGAAAAGGGTCGTGTAATGAAATTCAAAGATGTCGAGCACGAGAGGGATTCGCGTTTGCAACAAAAACGAGAGTAATGAGAAGGGATGCGCACGGGTATGAAAAAGAAAAGGTAAGAATGCTGCGAGAAAGAGCCAGACCGAGAGAAAAGAACAGACAAGCCGGCAAGTAGTGTTTCATTAATAATGCAGATTGCGAGTTCTCTTTTCTCTCTCTCTCAGAGATACATGCAAGCCGGGCATTTTACGCCACATATATATTCTGTGATTATTCCTGGCTCGTTCAGATAAGCCCGACAGTGAAAACATAAAATATATATTGCTATTATCGCAAACTATTATTTATTGTTATTACGCCGTTATTCATTATTATTATTGCGATGGATATCTGTTCATAATTTGTTGCAATATTCTGATTTACTCTTCTTTCGATTTCATCCCTCTTATGTGGGCCTGTATAGGGAATTTGGTAAATAATCGGAAGTGGGGCTCCTGCTAGAATAGGGCTAATTTTTGTTTGGGATTGTTTGGGGTTGCTTGAGGTTGTTTAGGGTTGTTTGGGATTGTTTGGGTTTGTTTGGGTTTGTTTCAACCCTTGAACAAAATTAGCCTAATTCTAGCAGGAGCCCCACTTCCGAATATTAACCGCGAATTTTTTATTTATTTTGGAAAACTGGGCGTTTTAAAGGGACATTTAAATTAGAGGAGATTATGCAAGAGAGATATAATCAGGCCCTCCTTATTTGATTAATTTATAAGTAATCAGGCAATTAAATATTAATTAGGGAAAAAGAAGGGCTTGATTTTCTTTCTCATCCCTCCTTCACTTATATAATCTCTTTCGTTGGAAAATGCTCATTCATTAATTCATTCCCCTCTAAAAATGTAATATCCCTAATTAGGAATGAATTCTTCTTTTAATTCATCAACTATGGAAAAGAGGAATTGCTTAATTATGAAGGGACTTACAAAGAAGAAAGTTTCCTTGGATTTTCACAATCGAAATATCACGTTTTAATTGATATTGACAGGAACAAATGGTCGTTATAATTTTCACTGTGATATAGATCGTTTATTCGAGGTAATTTTTTGATGCCTTGACGAAATAAACACCACCACCTTTTATATTTATAACGCTTTGGAACTTTGGTACTTTGAATTGTTTAAAATGAATATAACAAATCTTCAAAATGAGAAATGCTTTTTTTTCTTGTTTTCCTTCGTATGTCTTTGAGGGGTTCCACACTGCCGACCTTTTACTTTTACCTTACTTCATTATTTTCTCCTCCTTAGAATTTTTCCCATCGCCCCTTATTTCCCTAAACAAAACAAGTCGCCAAAAAACAGTGTGCGAAAGCGTTTTTCGTGATAAAATATGAAATTGCGTGCTCAAAAGATTAAGGTCTTAGGCCACAGCAACGGGTATAAAATCGTGTGTGAATTTAACAATTTTATTTCGTATGAAAAAGTGATTAACTCATAAAATGAATTACACATCTATTTGGTATGAATATCAAGCTGTTAGAAAAGAAATATATTTTTTTTTCGATGTACAAAATGGCCGACTACTAATATTTTCTTTTTTCATCTTTTTTTAGGCGCTCCGCGCCGTGACATTTAGCATCCACAATTTTTTACCTAGAACAAAAAACAAAAATTCTCGTCAATCTACATTAGAATACCTAGAGAAGTACTTCCGTCTTAAGGAATGAATTTTCAGTGAAAAATTTCGTTATAACTGCTTATAAACTGCTCATAAAATGAAAACTTTCGATTAATCAGAAATTCCACACGTACTTCTCTGCGAAATGCAATTAGGAACATAACTTTTGAATTTGAAGTAAATCGAGTGAAAAATGTTGAAGTTATTTGGCACGTCAATTGAAAAAAAGCTGTTTCGAGAAGTTTCGAGTAGCCATTTCGTACATCGAAAAAAAAAATGCTAACCTCTTGATATTCATACCAAATAGATGTGTAATTAATTTTATAAGTGAATCACTTTTTCCTGCGAAAAAAATTGTTAAATTCGCACATGATTTTATACCCGTTACTGTGGCCTAAAGCCTTAAAACGAAGCGAAGAAGAAAAAAGAATTGTCTATCTCCGAAATTAACGTATGTGGACATAGATTCGTTTCGATATACGGTTAACTGTTCGCGGGACTAAAAAATGGGGGTACCTGGTTGGATTAAACCAGAAGGACAAGTGTAACATCGACGATGGTATGTGAGCGATTGTATAGTCGAGCCTTGCTTGTAGCCCGCTGAGTGTCGGATGACAAAATCGGTAAAATTCGTTTTGGACATGAGGGGGCCAAGTTAGGACGATGTGTGCGAATGGCAAACAACGGGAAAAGCCCGGAAATTGCTTTCAGTCGGGTGAAGAGCCACTATCGTGGCGTTCTCTCCTACACTTTCTCACCAACGCGAATTTCCCAATAGACGTCGTGTGTGCATATATACATATATATATATATATATATATATATATATATATATATAATGTGTAAAAACTGGACCAGCAGTCGCGTATGACGCATTTTGCTAGCCAACAGTGTAAACACTGTGGACATAACCCTTCATTTGCCACTCTCGCCTATGGATCACTGATTCTGTTTATGTTTTTACCCGTTTTTTAGTTTCGACCTGCCTGTTGAAGTTGCTGCAACTGCTTGAAAATATTAATACGACGACAAAAACACCGTAGCACTACAGAAAAATAACAGCTTTTCGTGTCCTGAAAATTACGATATTGCGGAAAACACTTTTCCGGGTCGAAAAAGCGAAAAAGATTTCCAAATAAACGGTGTCCCAAAATGACCTGACGTTTCAAATTGCGGGCCATTTTATTGTGGTGAACTTAGAGACTTTGACAACTGACTTCTGAAAGGAAAAGTGTATGCCAATGATCCTTCGATGCCAATGAAAGGTTCGTCAAAAGAGTGAACGTTTGAAAATAGAGAGGAGGCGGCCATTCATCGGATATTGATTATTAGTTTTTATTAGTGATATTTATTATTGGTATTAATATTTTTATGATTGATTTTTATTGATTATTAATTATTATTCATTTTCGAATAGATAATACGTTTTATTAATAAATTTAAAGGTGAGGTCATTTTGAGATACCCTATTTGTGACCATCTGAATCAAGCTGATTAAAAATTTTGAGCTGTGTTTTACAAAAAAAATTTCGTAGAATTTCATGACTATTTGAGTATATTCGGGCTTTGCGCAGTGCCCAAAAAGTGTGCATCGTCCTGAGACATGTTGCGGGTGGCAAATTTTTACGATTTTTTTCCCTTTGTTTTATCTCGTTGGTGTCAGATTGCCGAGAGGCACTGTCGCTAATTTGGGTTGCAGTGGTGCTTCGTACACGTACAATTCTCGTTACGAAGCGTCATCGTGTCAACTGCAATTGAAGAGGGAGAAATACGATGGTACCTGGCGCTACAGCCGGAGGGAGTTTCATTTTGTTATCTCCATTCCGCTCCCTCTCTCTCTCTCTCTCTCTCTCTCTCTCTCTCTCTCTCTCTCTCTCTCTCTTTCTCCCTCCGACACGCTCTTTCTGTACTTGTCCTACATCCAGGGGTTGAGTAAATCGACCAGCGAGGAAGTTATCGGCAGCCGAACGGTGATCTTCATCGAGCACTAGTGACGGAATTGCGTCAAATAATGTCCGAAATTAAAGTGCCTCTGGGGATGGAGGCGCATGGGGGCGAAGTCAGGCCAGATACCAATAACCCACAATCCTATAGTCGGAGAATGAAAAGAAGAGATACCTTTAGGCAATGCATTTTTTTCTGTTGTTCGTGATTTTTTTTATATTCTATTTTTTAAATGTATCTTCTTCCAAACTGCGTTTTTTAAACTGGCGTGATGCATAGCTAAAAAACTAATCGACCGCTTCTAATGAAATTGGGTATAAATCTTTTTAACCTCGTTGTCTAAAACATGAACCTAAATATTTTTGGAAAATTACAAACAGAGTATTTTTCATTGCAAAAGTGTAGCCATTTTTTTGGGGAAATTAATCTTTTTGTTTCAAAGCGTACCATTTAATTGATTGTCAACATTTCTCGCCTCTTCTTGGTTCATATTCTGGGTATGGGTATTAATGAAAGAATAATCTCCGTTGACTTTCTCTCAGCCTAATCCCGCTTACGCTACGTGTCACGCCGTCTGACAACGTCCGCCCCAACTCGTTTAGAACCGTTCATTTTAGAAGACTGATAAAAAAATATCACGTAACAGCCAAAAGTGGTAACAAAATATACCCGAAGTTTTACAAATAGTAGAGAAATATGTCCTTAAAAAGAAATAATGAAAAATGTCAATTTTTTCCGTTCCTAAAGTATTGGTATCCTTAAAAAAGTGGGAAGTAGAAGGACGGACCATTTTAGAACAAAAATCAAACGTGTTATTGCGTCCAATCTAGCCAGGTCCAATCTAGCCACCCATCCGAGTACTGGCCTAGACCAACCCAGCTTCCATCAACTACACGTCCACTGTCCATTTTTTCCCATAAACGTGTTTAAACCTCGTACGGGTTTCCTCAAAAGCTTACTGGCAGAGCGATCGAGCGTGCGATTGTTATCAAAATAAATCGTCTTTATCGTTTGAAATGAAAATCGTTCTTGCGAGATATTTTCGTCACGACTGTAGCACAGTTGTTATGGATTTGGATGATCGGGCGTGCCTTCGATTCGCTTGGAACGGTGCGATGATGTGTGAGACGTGGGTCTGACCATATACTTACCATTATCACTGCCGGTCTTGTAATACTTCTCATACGTCTCTCTTTACCGCGGTATATCTCGAGTCGAAATAGCGCTCGTCGAATATTGAATTTGGGCGTCCCGGGACGAACCGAACTGACCGCAGAGACACCGAAACAAAGTTTTCCAATATGGCCGCTGCGCGATCAATTCAAGATTCAATGGAATGGAGGATAAGGTTACGACCCCCCCCCCCGTGGATGGAGCTGAAATTTTTCACAAACCTTCCTTTTAATATTTTAGGACAATCCCTAAAGGGATTTGTGCTCATTAGCAGTAGTTTTCGAGATATTGAATTTTAAAGTTTTTTTAAGAGTCATTTTCCGAACCCCTCCACCCCTTCCGATTCAGCTGGAATTTTGCACAAACTTTCCTTTTAATATTTTAAGATAACGCCTGAAGAGATTTTTGGCGACTTGCAATAGTTTGCGAGATATTGAATTCTTGAGTTTTTTTTTAACGCGCGCCGATTATATCTATATCTGCTATTTCTCCATTCATACCTCCGTATGTCATCGCGCCCCCCGTTTTGTCCAAATAAACCCAAACACGCAAACCTAAACAAACCCAAACCCAAAAATTATTGCGTTTTATCAAAAATTTCTTTAGGGGTTGTCTTAAAATATTAAAAGGAAGGTTGTCTACAACACGATCCTAAATGTTTTTGAAAATTTAGAAAAAAGTATTTTTATCGTTAAAGGTAGCCATTTTTTCAAAGTGTACCGTTTCATCGATTTTCAACATTACGCACGTTTTCTTGGTTCATATTCTGCGTATGAGTGTGATGGAAAAAAGAATCTGCGTTGGTTTGTTTTGCAGATTAATCCCGCCGACGCTACGTGCCATACCGTCTGACAACATCCGTTGCAACCTGTTTGTAAGATCCTGCCATACCCTTCGCAATTTTTAAAGATTAATAAAAATAAATACCATGTGAGAGCCAAAAGTGGTGAAGAAAAGTTTCATTAAAAAAAAAATCATGAAAATCAGTAATATTTTCCTTGTCTAAAGGTATATCTCCCCTTAAGATCCACTCATTCTGTATATCTATATATTTTGTTTAGAACATTCGACGTACAGAATGCGATGAGATCCATCAAGAATCTTATCGGCTTCTGTTCGATAATGTGGCAATTTTGTAGGATTCGAATTGGATTCGTAGATTCGATTCCAATGGGGAAACCCGATTAGAATCCAATGTACAAACGTGATGTTTCCGTATAGGGGCTCAACGTGATCACCGATTGGATCCCTGTCCGTTTTGCACGAGTATCTCAAAGCTTTTCGGAGCCAAAGTGATAAGGGGCGAAAAAGAACGGAATAATAAAAAGAATGAGATAACAAAAAGAAACTTTATTTTTAATTTTCAACTCATCAATATTTGGTAAATATCTATCAACAAATTTGTATTCGATTTTATACAGTAATACGATGACTGGACCAAAATTCAGCTCAATGTAATTATCAATATTACCAAAATGTAATACAATTATTAATCGAATTTCAACTATAACTATCTTAGAAGGAAAACAGCATTTAAAATATATCTTCGTAAGTTGAACTTTTCCAGAAAAGCTCTATTTTTTGTATTATGAGAAATTTTGTATCACCAACAACGATCGAAGAAAATCAAAGATCAAAAGAAATCAAAGATTTCAATAATAATTGATATTTCTTCAATTCCTACGTTAAACTCCGCTCGACCCAAGTTATCTTGTTCTCAAAAACTATGTGCTCACGACAATGTTATTGCAACACTTTTTGAAATGATGATATCCCAGCATTTTTATTTACTTTATTTAGCTTATGATTTCGAGGAATGCCTCGAATAGTCCGTGATCAACGATGTGATACATTTTGAGAATTGGAATCCACACGAGTTATCTTTGATATGATTTTTCGAAAGCAATCGGCATTTCGAAAGGTTAATTAAAGTTTCTCCGGGGCTGAACAGCAGAGTCCGAATATTTGACTGTAATCTTCGTCTTTTGCAAAAGACGAATCTCTATGCATATATATTCAGGAAGAGAGGGAGAAAGCCGGACACAGAGCGTTTGCTTCGAAAACTTAAAAGCTTAGTTTGGAAACTTGAAGAACTTCAAGGCGTTAAACCGATTACGAGTTGCAACTTCGGAAATGAATTAGTGAGAAGTGGAAGTGGAATGCACCGGAACTCTAAATCATTAATATTCGATGCCCCCAAGTTAACCCAAATAAATAATTGGTTTCCGCAGCTTCCTTTCACCGCTCTTTAAATCAGCAGAAAAAAGTCAGCGTGCATTAATATGATCTTTTATCTTAAAAAAATAATTCAATAAACGTTATATGGAGAAGATTTCGGAATAGTCATAATCATAAACGAAAAATGGGCTGCTGCGTCCATAACCTATGGCAAGCAATGTTAGCCGGGGAGGATACTCGGATGGGTGACCGTTTAGGAGCGTGCTGGCTAAAAAGAGCGAAAAATAAAAGGGATCGTTTCGTAACAGGACTGATACGAAAGAAAATTGGAAAACTTTGAATCGAAATAAATAAATTCATCGATGTTTTTCTGATTCAATCAAATTTGCTCGTTTTTTTTTTCAATTTGCGCGACAGTTGGTTCTTGGAATCTGGCTATAATTACATTCGTGACATTTCGTGAGGGCTGAGATATCGAAATTCGAATGGATCTCATATCCTCCGAAGGTATAAATCGAATATTCGAATATCGAAATCTGCATAAATTTGATTAGCCAGTAGAGGCTTTGCCTCTGATATAGCACATAGCAGCATATTGAATCCCATCTCTCTCTCTCTCTCTCTCTCTTGGCTTGTACAAATTTAACAATTGTACGAAAACTTATCTCGTGAAAGGCTGTCGCCATCGAGGGAGGGGGGGGGGGCAGAGTGCATCGCTTGATTTATGTGTCGCGTGTGTACGGGGTACGTGACTGCGGAATAATTCGTGCCAGGATTACTCGAACCTACGAGGTAGGTCCCCATGGCGCTTGACAAAATATACGACAATTTCTCGAGAAACACGAAAATAACTGCCAAGAAATTCATCCAACCGCAGAGCTCTTTTGGAGCAACGGAAAAGAGGAACGATGCTCTGCTGACTGTAAAAAAACATTGCGAACTATCGCAATGACAATACAACGTCTCTCGGGATCGGAGTAACTTCGTACAAATGTCTTTCGTTTGATATTCAACCATCGATATTTCCTGCCCAATATCAACATTTTCGCGGTTGAGGAGCTGGCGAACAAAACCGTACTTGTCCACGTTACGTCAATTTTTTTTTCGTCTTCAATTACGCTTTTATTAGCTCCTAAGATATTCTGCATCGGTTATATCTTTCGCTTGGTTATCTCCAGTTCCTTGAAGACACCCTGGAGCGTTGATGAGTCACTTTCTAATGTTCGTTGTTCATTTAAATCGAACGTTTAAGGCCTTGGGCCACAGTAACGGGTATAAAATCATGTGCGAATTTAACCATTTTTTTTCTTATGAAAAAGTGATTCACCCATAAAATTAATTACACATCTATTCAGTATGAATGTCAAGCTGTTAGAAAAAATATATATATGTTTTTTACTTTTATGAGTGAATCACTTTTTCATACGAAAAAAATGGTTATATTCGCACATGATTCTATACCCGTTACTCTGGCCTAACGCCATGAACGTATAAATAAATTTGCTTAATTCAGACAACTTCGGAAATGATTAGGCATATCGGCAGGAGGGCACAGGGAAGCTGCAAAAAACCCGGGCCGATATACGTATCGATATTTTCACTGAATTCCAGTCACGTTAAGTCCCAAGACTGAGCGATCACCCATCCTAGTATTGGCCCAATAACGCTGCTCAACACGGAGGAACGTGTTGGAGGAGCGACGGTGAAAAAACAGAAACTAGGAATAAAAGAAAAAGAATCTTCCCTCATTCCAACGAAGTAGATTTCAATGTCACTGGCTATGACAGTCGGAGGATGGAAAATGGGCCTTACCTGTATATTGGTATAAATTACCAGCTTCACTGGCAAGGCTTCGCACCATTAAAGCTCTGCCATATTGGGCTAGAAATGTTCGGGTATGCGAGTGATTGGCGGTGGAGATTGGAATGGTGCGGATCGGCATTGGCTTCAACCAGAGATCCTCGCCTAGAATTCTGGACGTTTGGGAAATTGCGGGTGTGCGGGCGATACGTCAGGACGGTGCAGGATAATTAATCACGGATGTCAACTGCCTCTTGGTCTCTCTCTCTCTCTCTCTCTCTCTCTCTCTCCCTCCGTCCTTTGCTTGCGTTCTGCCTCTTTCTCTCTCGTTCGTGCTCTTTCTTCACCCATCTTCTTCATCACTTGTAAAGCGAGTGGAGAGCGAGACAAGAGACTGACGATGCCAAAGTTTATAACGGTGGTCAACTGCGAACGTCCATCTTTTCTCTCCTTCCCTCCCCCCCCCCACTCTCTCGCTCTCTCTCTCTTTCTCTGTACCGGGCAGTTGGCCAGCGACGATGAGGGAAAAGGGCAGCAACGAGAAGGAGGCGAACTCATTTCTCGCTCGCGTCTAATCAATCTCTGTGTCCATCTTCTTGCTCGCTCCCTCTCTGGCGCTTTCCCTTTCCCCCCCCCTCTCTCTCTCTGTCTCTCGGTCTTTTTTCCCGTTTACTTTTTTCGCCACCCTATCACATGTTCCGGACATTTACATTTATTTTCACGAAAATCTCTTGCTTCAACTTTTCAGCTAGCGTAAATAAATTTTGATAAATAAATTGGGTATAATTGTTGGGGTCGAATGCAAGTAAACCGCCATCAATCATTGTGGATACAGAGTACGAAAAAAGAAGAAAACTTTTTTCCTTTTTACATTTGTGCATATTTAATTATGTCTTATGAATGTTTGTGTCGCTGTTTTTTTTTCTTCTTTCTTCGTACTTTGTATCCACAATGATTGATGACGGTAGCCTCTTATTCGTCCCCAACAATTATACCCAATTTATTTATCGAAATTGATTTATTCCGGCTGAAATGATCGAGCGAGGGATTTTTGTGAAAACAAATATGCATGCTTGGAATATGTGATAGAGTGGCGAAAAAAGTAAACGGTAAAAAAAAGCGATATGTATATATATATATATGATATTCAACTTTAAAATTTCCATAACGGCAGAACGAATATTAACGCATTTTATTTCAATTATTTGTGTTAACTTTTTTTGGCCATTCGCGATATGTGTGAAGCTACGAGCTACCCGCCCAAAGGACGATCATTTACTTATACGTGCAATTGGGGTGAATCTTGCTCAGATAGGAGGAAAGGAGAGCAGTTCGAAGATTACCGATCTCTATTTATCTTTTTCGACACAAATCTTCATACAAATAGTACCTTTTTCATTCAGTTGAAATCGTAAAGTTATTTTAATCGTTTAATTAAGTTTTCATGTATTATTTAGTTTTCATAAAATGGAAATTCGAGATTTTTTTTTCAATATTTTTTGTGGCACGAATCGGTAAGCCGATCGTCATTTCGAGTGTCGTGCCTCTTGTCTGTAGCAATATTTCATCTATGACGTATCCCTGTTTCGATCGATCCTATATTGAGGACACGTTAAAAAAGCTTGATATATGGGGGGGTCTCTCTTTGCCTCTCCCTCTCTCGTGTCAACCGTGAAAAATATATTCTTCTCTCGTGCATACGAATCGAGTTATTAAGATTCAGAGTGCGGAGTTTGCGCGCGCGCACAGACGAAAGTGGGTGGCGGTTTACGGTGTAGCCGAGCATGCATAAAATTCGCTGTTGAAGTAGTGAAAAGGCTCAACGCGTGTCATTTAACACCCTTTCTATGCCCTTTCGGTTTTCGCGAAGCAGCCTCCGAGGAATATACATACGTACGTTCGTGAGAGCCCATAGAGAGAATATTGTTCATATTTTCAGGATGGCGCGTTGACGCACCGACGAATATATATATATATATATATGTGTATACATACATATATGTATGTATATATGTATATATAAATCTACCACATTGGCGAATACGTCGCCGACGCAAAACGTCCTGATAATGCTCATCGTTAATGCTAATTTCACTAATCGCAAGTGTGAATAATTGAACGGCTCGACGTTGGATTCGCACACAGAGAATATCCCATACGGCGAGGTACATTCGCTTGAGGTGAAATTCGAGTGAGCTTCGGCTGAAGTGATAAAGGCCGTGAAAACGTTCGATTACTTATAAAAATTCACAATCGAAACAGAAACACAGTCATCTTTATTCATCATGCAGAATTTCGTGGATTAATTACCTATTGTCAAATGGAGTTCGAAATATGACGATATGACATCATTATTGTCGCGATTATTCTTCTGTTCTTTTCGTCTCATATACATATAGATATTTCGGTGAAATAATTCCACATTTTGTGATTTCCAACATATATATGCTCCTCTACCGCATCGTGCGAGGGCACAGGGAAACTGCGAAAAACCCGTGTTTTCCACAGTGTTTGCCAGTAGTTTCAGCCACCCATATAAGAACGAGGCGACGGTGTTGCTTGATTTTGCGGATTGACATCAGACAGTCATATCCACTCGTATCTGAATAAGTTAGCGGCTCACAGAGGACCGAGCAGCTAAATTGATAAATTGTATTGCTCGATCAATAAGGTTGCCAAAGATTTGATAGAATTGCACATTAGTGAAGTTCAAGAGATACCAACGGTGACTGGCCATAGACGTTAGCGTTCCAACCGACGTTTATGGAGATTGTTATTGAGGCAAGAAGACGTCAGTGTGATGGAAGTGATCGGATCGGGGCGATCATGCTTAGACGAGAGTGAACAGGATCGCATCAAAGTGCTTGGCCATCACGATCGACCGTCATAATACCCGTATGTACGTCCGAGCAAGCCTCTACAGGCAAGCTTCGATGAACATTTGCATACTCATCCCTATTCAGCGTTGATACGTCCAACCGATATATGAAATTTCCGAGGCCTCGTTAAAGGTATCCTCTCAACGAGCAATTGAACGGACGAATCAATCCCACAGCTGTCTTTGAACGCGATCAGCGATCAAAAGACAATCAGTCTTTTTTCTGGCACTTACAACCGCTTCTCTCCTCACTTTGGAGATTCTCCTAAACTTCTATTGCGAAAGAGTACAAAAAGTATCAACCTCCAGCTACGAGTTGTCATATCCATGCTGATTTGATGTCTTCCAATGGAGACTACCATCACGAGTAATCCTAACCGCAACGTTCCTATCCTCGTGGAAAAGTAGGCTTCAGTGTATGCTATTGATCAAGATGACATGCTCAGTGACGTTCTTTTCCACTGCTGATAACGCACAAGTTCGCGGTAACCGTAGGCCGGGAGGAGGAGGGAGATTCGTTCCTACCAGGGAGAAATTCCTAAATCGATGGTAAATGTACTCTTGATGGATCGTTCGTTAATTTGCAGTGCATTTGTGAGGCCATGTCCGGCGAAGTGGAACAGCTGCGAACGGATACGCTTGTGCTGATAATCGGAATGCATTGCGGGAGATATAGTAAGCACTCGATGGAGAAATTGATCCTAGATGATTGCCCGTAGTTATACGTATGGCTTATGCAATGGAAGCCTGTATGCACGACTATGAATTTTGAGCTATCCCGCCAGCCTGTCTAACGATCGACCATTAAAAAAAGCAGCTACACGCGAACTTTCGACGGGGATCCATTTGATGCAGACCCAATCATCAGCTGCAGTTGGAAATATTCTTAGCCTCTCGTAACAGACCGTTCAGGGAGCAATTTCAAATACGTGGTAGACAGCTGAAATGGAGAACTCACACTCGTACGTTTGCATCGTTATTGGATTCAAACGGAACCGCAAAGACATCATTCCTCTGTTGCTTTTTTCATGGCAACTTCACATGATAACTCGAGGTTGATTTAGGTTGGAAGTAGTAATGGGGCTTGATATGAGCTCGCGATGGGCCAAGTTTACCAGTGCGATGAAGATACGGGTGTTACAGGGATTTGGATAACAATAGGCGTAAGAGTACAAATTCTTGGAGGCAGTGATAATGGAATAATGGGGTGAAATAGAGCCCAGGTAAAGAAGATGAAGCCTCGTTTGGATTACAGCTGGCGTTTCTCCCTTCGCTCTTTCTCTAGGTTTGTCGCAGTCTCTATCTCCTCAGCCCTTTCCGTTTATGATGCTATAACCGTAAAGTACGTGTAATGTAATTGGTAATAGTTGGACCACTGGGGCATTGAACGGGGATTTGGGATGACAGAAGATTAAAGGACTGGCAACGTCACCAGTCCGCAACTTGGAATTTCTACTTCCGACGTGCGAGAGACTGCGTATATATATATATATTATTATATTAATGTGATACCTGGGCAGACTCCATTGTCCCAGTGTTTCGAGAACAATTAACGTTTCTGGAAATTCTGTCGAAATCAAACGCCGTAATTAATTCGTCAGACAGTATATTCGAGGGGTATCGTTGCTAGCGACCCAAAGGCATGTTTCCCAATTGTTTTCGTTCCTCCGAAACCTATCATACTGTAAATCTAATGCCATCCGTTAATATTGTTAATTCGAGCGGCTAATGACGAGGCGCGATGACCTCGAGAACACAGCAATAATTACGCGATCGATTGGCCAACGTGCATCTCATGTTGCATACATGGCTCGTGATCAAATCCGTATTCGTAAAACAAGGTGTCAATTGTGACGAGTACTCAGCTGATGAAAGGGCCAAACGAAGTGAAACAGAGCCCGAAGCAAGCCTGATGAGGGCATCGAAAAGACAATTTTGTAATTATCTGTTTTTGATGAATACTTTGTAGAAAATAAAATAACGCTGTTGAAATAATGTTAAATCGGCTTGATCCGTTGGCATCAGAGTTTATTGGAAATTTGAGGAATTGACCTTTTTGGATGCAGGCACTTAATCCGGAACGTAAAGATGAATTTACATATATGTCGACAATCTATAATATAAATCGTCGATTATATTAATAACTTTAACAAAATATTAAAACCAATAGTCTATCGATTGCGACATATTTGACCAAAGTCAACTTCTCGATGCCACGAGGATGAATTTTTCTGCACGTCGTAAAAAAAAAATAACAAATTCCACCCACGAGGACTTGGAATGAAGCCAACGATGTGAGTGGACCCGATGAATCGCATCGTCAATGCTTGCGGAAACATTCCCGTTGAACCTTTTTTGCCGGAGGACCGGCATTTTGGAATTGCGATTTTACTGCATGTGCACGAGGCCTATGTGTGCAAGGTGTCGATGCAACTCTGTACTACGACCATATGGTACCTCGAGCAATGGTAATTCTGGGCGTTGGATGGGCAAAAGTTGTTCAGCTTTCAACTGCCACAACTGGCAATTTTCAAAGTGGTGCATTTTTGCTCTCTCCAGTATCATCATCTTCTTCGATCATACTACAATTGTATGACACAAACATTCTGGGACAGCTACTAAAAAACAAAAAGTGACCTCTTTTTGATTTTGTCGAAATTACATCCTTCATTTTGATTACTTGAAATTTCTTGGCTTTTTTTCGATTTGTGATGAATGACAATTGTACACGAGTATCTTAAAATTAAACAAAACCAATCTCCAGAAGAATGGAGAAAAGAAATCTCCCAAATAAATAAAAGCTAATATCCGGAACGTAAAGATGAATTTACATATATGTCGACAATCTATAATATAAATCGTCGATTATATTAATAATCTACGAATCTTCGCAAGTTTTAATTAAATCGGAAACTTCGAGAATTACGGTGGTAATTAACGCTTGATATTCAACGAAATTAATTTCGCGAAGAGTCTCTATATACAAAGTAAATGAGGCAACAATTGGAAAAGCAATTTTCCCGATTCACTGAAATTCAAGCTATTCACAGGTCGTTCAATATATGCTGTGTGAGCAGCGTTATCGGCCGCTGTACAGCCACGAGGGCAATCCTGTGCATCCTCTGTATCTCTAGGTGGCCACCTATTGGTCGTATTTGTCGGACAAGGCTAACAATTGCACTATGACACTTACGTATATCGCTCGCTAACGGCTCTTCCCGACTAGTGCCTTCGAAGTGTGTCAGTCGACAAGGTTCGATACGAAACATCGTCCCCTTGATGCCGATAGGAATTGAATCTCTGACAAACATGACATCGCGGCTCCCACTTCAGCCCTCCAACTTCAGCCCTGACGTATGACGATTCAATCGATAGATAGCAGTCGCCCTCGTGTCAAAGAATTCCACAGTCCAATTCGACACTCGTAACAACAGTGGCTGACGTCTGATCAGCCATTAATCGTAAATGCTAATACTTGGATGGGTGACCACTTAGTTATAGAATCCAGCCGTCTGTATCGGCACATGTTTTCCACAGTTTCCCTGAGCCTTTGTGCAGACGCGATACGGCAGTGCCTCAGGAAAGATTACCCCAGACCGACAGTCTGTTGGAGTTTCTGTAGAACTGGCAGTAGCGAAGTGACAAGTGTGGGGTGAAGGTGAAAGGGATTGGTTCGTAAAAGCCCGCAAGGGCACACGAAGGAACGTTCGAAGTGGACAAAAGAAACCGATGCAGCTACAAACTACTAGCCAATTGGGTGAGCCTTGCCTCAAAAAGAGAAATAAACAGTGGTTCAAAGGTCAGTAGGCTTCATGACGTGATCTCGAGGCAGGACCAATTTGCCTGCAAGGAATCTCCATTCTCCGATAACCATACAAGTCTACAGAGCCTGCCCCCTCAACACTGATGCAATTCTCACTCCCAAAGTGGTCAAGAACACAGAATAGCTCCCAGCTGTAATCTGATCTTGGTTATCATTGATCCAGGTCTAACCAACGCCAACGGTGTTTCGGTACGTGAAGGTAGGTAAACCGGAACACCGAGGGAGTCGAAAGAGAGCAAAAGCAAGAGTACACAACTGGAAGACAGCAGGGAGAAGACTCTTTACAGCATCCGCATTCTCCCTTGGACCGCTATACGAGATTCAATGCCGTAGTAGTTGGTATTGATCCACCAGGACAGTGGCAACCTCGCCGGAGTTTCAACTATCCAAGTGGACCCATGCACCGATGTTCTCCGAGCTCGCGCTTTATCAGGATTCAAGCTCACCCCTTCGCCCTTCCTGCTGTCTCGACCCACCCTCGCCTTGTCCCAAAACCTCTTTGGGTTTCTCCGCGCTCGGCCAATCGCATCTTTCGCCACTGGCACACGTACACGAAGAGGACACAGCGTGTGTCTCGAATCTGCAACGAGACATCCAGCCCCGCGTCTATACCTACACGAGCCTTGAGGGCACTCGGTTCGCGGCCCATCTCGCTCCCCGGTACTAATAAATCTAGTCCAACTTTTCGGCCAATCCAATATCACCGTTTGCCAGAATGGAAGGAAAAGGAAAAAAAAACAAGTCAACGGAAGCAGCGCGAATATAGGTTTTCGGGAAAGATGAAAAAGGAAGCCTTTTTGGACACACACACAGGATCTTTTGTGCACCTCTCTTGCATAATGTGCCCAACTGACCGCGAGTGATTCATTTGCCGGAATACGCGGTCAGCTGTCCTGCCAAAAGTTTGCACGTTCCGTTGCCTTCCGGTGCAAACGGTTCTTACGCTTTTGCTCCCGAGATTTAGGGAACACACTTGCGGAGAATAATATTAAATCTGGCATGGAGAATGGGGTAGGTTAACGTGAGGTTGACACGAGAGGATGATTTCCCAACCGGAGAATTCAGGTGCTTCGCCGGATGGATGGGAAATGAATAGATTCTAATCACTGGTGATGTGAGTTTTAATTGAATTCTGGCCATTCAGGGACTTTGCCTTGTACAGTCGATTTTTTCATCCCTCTGGGGTTCGTTTGGAGTTCGGTTGCTTGGCCAGCGTTGAGAAAATATAATCATTCAGAGTAGCGTGACACCGTCAAAGGGCTCGGTGGATAAAAGATTATGCAGTGTGACGAGATATTTCGCTGCGGTACTTTGAGCAAGCCTTTCACTGATGGACGTTAGGGTGATGTGAAACAGATGTGGCTACGCGAGAGCTGGTGATAGCGGCGCTGACGGCAGAGCGCGGAAGCAGGACGGAAGATGTCATTCATAGCACTTGAAGGGATTCTGATTCCTTTTCAAGTCCTTCAATGAAAGCTTAACTTGGAAAATCTTACGAGTTCCGTTGGGTCGTTTTGGTGGTAAAACATCTCAGGAATGAGGCAGTTTAGAACGCGATTATTTTTAAACGGGTTGCATTCGATAGCTTTTGCAAGCACATCAAGTGCATCAGCAATTCAGGTGCACCCAAACGAACTGCGAATTTGTCCAGACGTTTAGATTTTCCACACTGAAAATCGTCAGACTGGACATTGTGAAAATTCGAAGTAGAACTTCAACTGAAAGCACCTGTGGTCTGAAAAATCTGTATTCTTCACTATTTTCACGCAGAACGCTCGAACCGTCTCAACATAGAATCATCAAGCAGAGATGTACCTAACACCAAATTAATTTCCATTTGAACGACGTTCGTTCGCACAGATTTACGTCTTTGATGACTGCCTGTCAACTTGCTTTCCGACTATTTTCATCCTCCCATCTGCAAATGAATGCGCGTAGTTGGTAATACGAGAGAAATGCGAAATTTCGCTTATAACGTTTAAGCCATTCAACGATATAGTGGAGGATCGCGACGCGACGAGCGGTGGAAAAGTGAGAAGTGCCGAGCATCCGGCATAAATGGAACGAGCACGCGTTTTGTTTATCGCTCGCCATGATTCGTCGGCAACATCTGTGAGACAGTAAACCCCCTAAGGTTTTGATCCCCAACAAAAGCGGCGCGATCTCTTCTCTCCGACTACACTTGAAACGTAAGCTTTTACGAGATCGTTTTTATTTAACGGGCTGCGCAGAAGCGCACTGAAATTTCCACCCTTGATATGAGTGAGACGTTTTTAAAATTTATTTTACTCGGAAATTATTGCACCCAGCTCGCAGCTAGACTCGATTATGTATCACCTCAAACAAATTTCAGACTTGAAAAATGAAGAAATAAATGAAAAAAGAGAATGGGAGTGTATGTATGGGGGGAGGATATTTTGAACTTGTCATGTCTATCAGCACATCTGACTGTTTCTAGAACGTCATTGCATTTTTTTTCTAGCCTTAGGCCACAATAACCGGTATAAAATCATGTGCGAATTTAACAATTTTTTTGCCGAATGAAAAAGTGATTCACTCGTAAAATTAATTACACATCTATTTAGTATGAATAACAAGCTGTTAAAATTTTTTTTTGTTTTTTTTCGATGTACAAACTGGCCGACTACTAATATTTTCTTTTGTTATAATTTTTTTAGGCGCTTTAGGAGAAGTACGTACGGAATTTAAAAAATATTGTTTTATTCAAAAGTTGTAGGTATTTGAACTTAAAAAATGAATTTTCAGTGAAAAATTTTGTTATCACTGCTCATAAACTGCTCATAAAATGAAAAGTTTTCGATTAATCATAAATTCCGCACGTATTTCTCTGCGGAATGCAATTAGGAACATAAATGTTAAATTTGAAGTAAATCGAGTGGAAATTGTTGAAGTTATTTGTCATGCCAATTGAAAAAAAGCTGTTTCGAGAAGTTTGAAGTAGTCAGCCATTCTTTACATCGAAAAATATATATATATATATATATATATATATATATATATATATTCTAACAGCCTGATATTCATACTGAATAGATGTGTAATTAATTTTATGAGTGAATCGCTTTTTCATGCGAAAAAAAAATTGTTAAAGTCGCACATGATTTTATACCCGTTACGGTGGCCTAATTAAGAGACATGACAGTTCATTACATGGCTGAAAGCCGGCGGGACTCAAAATTTTTCTTCGCTTTAATAAATTTCCAAAAATCTTTTCTCAGTGGGTGCTTACGTGACACAAGGAACCTATTATGCGAATTTCATGGTTCTAGCTTCAGTAGTTCCGGCTGGGTGGTGATGAATCAGTCAGGATACGTTATTTTACATATATAGAGGTAGATAGATCCGACGAATGAAAAACTTGCCCAGACTCCCTTTTACGCTTATACATAAGAGTTAATAAATAAATCAATGACGAAGCTCTTCGTAAAAAGTATATTTCGCACCTCCCACTATTTTGCACCAAAACTTTGTGGACTCGCAAAGGGGGAGTGAAACTTGCTAGAAAAGTTAGCTCAAAAAGGAATTGTTATGCTTTAACATTATTACACAAGTTTGAGAGTCGAGAAAATTTGTGAGGGAGCCCGCCTGCCTGAACAGTATGATCGAGCGTAGCCACTAACAATGTCCACATCGACCAATAACAGTAATTTTAATTAACGGCTAAACTTTCAGCTGTGCCAGCTGAAAAAGAAGTTTTCCGTCCGCTTCGAAATGTGCTTAGGGGTTATTTATCGGGTAGGTCAGTGGAGGTGGCTATCAATCGAACTGGAGAAATAGTATGAAAATTCAAATTACTCTTAGGGAGATCCGGTACTCGCTGCGGTAAGCCACAGAAAGTTTCTGTATGTCTATTTATGGAAGAAACGCCCAAAACGTGTTTCCATCCATAGGTGCCGATTTTTAATGCAAATTGAGCGTTGGGGGGGGGGGGGGGATTAATGGTGAGTTCGTGTTCAGGGGGAAAAACACATCGATAAGGACTTGCGAAAAAAAATGACAAAACCAAATCTTTTTTCCATTATTCGGCAACAAAAAATTTGTTCACTAACTTGCAGCCTACTTCTTTTTTGTTTAATTTTAAAACAACGCTTTTCACGCATTTTCTTTGCAATCATTTGCTCAAAAAAATGCCGTTTCACTCTCTGAACTACGAGCTATCGATTATATTTCGATTTTTGACGGAACTTCAAAGTCTAATCATCGATTTTCGCGAATTTCTCCATATTCCTTTGCCGATTTTTCGGCGATTTTGCAAACGTCCTTTCGGGGAGAACTAATCAGGATATGGGAATGAACCAAGTGCCATTCTCTAAGTTCGCCAAAATTCTTTTCAGAACCATCCCAATAAATCTCCGCAACTCAAATCAAACTGATCCTACGGCTGTTTAAAATTTCTGGATATTAGCAATTTTAAAAGTGTCTAAAAAGTCGAAATTTTTTTTTGTTGGTATTTCCACCCTTTAAAAGGTCATTGCAATCGGAAATTTTCCAGCGATGGTAAATATCACGAACTTTTTTGTGGAAAGCTCGAATGTATGGCGGCTAAACACGAAAAACGTGGCTTCATGCATATTTCGTTTTTGTATCGAAATCGGTTGACTGCAAGACCACTCACTGACGTCTCTCACTCTAAGGGGTGGTTTCACCTTTAACACTGTTTTCACCATCAACACAAAGTAATGGTCCCTCTCATTTTTAATGGGTATTACGAGATACGGCAATAAAATAATATTATTAAAAATAATTGATTCGATAAATCAATATATAATCATAAAGGGCGTGTATTACTTATTAATAAAAATAATAATAATTAGAAAATGGCTCAACGATAATATTTATCATGGCTTTTCTTTCATCAATTTAACTCGTATGCGATACGCGATATGTTTCTCACAAAGTCATGCATCGTATTGTATACAAAACTACGACAAATTTGACGAACGTCAAATTTTGGTTTATCTTCCGCGTAGCCGCGAGCGGGAGTTCGAAAGCTCTGGCAGAGGACGGGTAATTTCTCTTCGAAACCACTGGAGAGAGAGGGAGAGAGAGAGAGAGAGAGAGAGAGAGAGAGAGAGAGAGAACAATAAACGAAACTTCGTACGGCTCTCCTGCTTCCTCTTACTTGCTTTGGATATCTAGGATTCTACGTTCTGAATTTCGGAACTCCGATTCGCTTCTCGGCAGATTATTGCAAGAATCTGGGAAGTCCCTATACCCCAGTTGTAAAATTTGCATCATGCACATACAATTTCATGAAACTCCTCGAAACTGCGAGAGAATCGCAATCTCCCGAGAACTATTTTCTAAAAACCTGTATAAGGTTAAACTTTCTTGTAAAATGTTCATGTTAGTCCAACCGAACGGAATTGGGTTTCATTGCTCGTAGTATCAATTTTTCTTTGTTCTTATTTAAATAATCAATGTATCAAGATTATTGAGTCTATATATTTAATATATTATTATTTATATTTGATAAATTTGATATACTGAATCTATATTCAATTATATGTATTATTTGTTGTTATGAAATTTGCTCTCAATCAAGGGGGGAGATACCTTTAGGCGAGGAAAAAAATTGCTGATTTTCATTATTTTTTTTTAAAGGAAAGATGTCTCCATTTTTGTGACACTTGGGGTATGTTTTATCACTACTTTTGGCTATTACATGGTATTGTTCTTTTTATTAATCTTTAAAAATAGCACGGTATTCTAAACTGCATTTTCAAAACTGGTGTGACGTGTAGCTAAGAAACTAATCGACCGATTCTAATCAAATTTAGTATAAATCTTGCTAACCTTATTGTCTGAAACATAAACCTAAATGTTTTCGAAAGTAGAGAAAAAGTATTTTTATATTCCAAAATATAAGCACTTTTTTCGCAAAGTTCAATCTTTTTCTTTCAAAGCGTGCCATTTAATTGATTTTCGACATTTCTCACTTTTTCTTGGTTCATATTCTGCGTATGAGTGTTAACGGAAGAAAAATCTTCGTTGGCTGTTTTCAGATCAATTCCGTTGACGCTACGTGTCACGCCATCTGACAACATCCGCCACAGCCAGTTTAGAAGACCGTGCCATACATCCGCCATTTTTAAAGATTAATAAAATAAAATACCGTGTGATCCCGAACAGTATTAACAACACCTACGCTAAGTCTCAAACATGGTGAATAAATCTTTCCTTAACAAAAACATCATGAAAATCAGCAATTTTTTTCTTCGCCTAAAGGTGAATCTTGCTATAGTGATTTAAAAAAATCTATTATTGAGCTCACAAAAATGTTGTATATTTAGTTCACATCGAGCTTGGCGGGCTCGATGCGAAACATTTTTCGATCGATGAAACTTCACGACTATTCCCAAGTATACGTGGAAAGTGTAATCTGCTTCTCGTTCTCTCCTTTATTTCGTTTCCCTTTCTCAATTTTATCCCCGAGTCACTTAAAGTCCAATTCCTTTGCCATTACGCTGCGCAGCGAACGAACTATTCCGTGGTAAATCCTCGTCACGCGATTGACTGGCTCTTTCCGTTTTTTCTTTCGCCCGACGCGCGAATTTCCACGTGACCGTAATCCGTCACGATACACAATAAATGAGAATTCTTGGTAAGATTGAAATCCCATCGTGGCAAATGCCTGAAAAAGTTTTCTCAACGAAAATTGCTTTGCTCTATTGTTGCGCCGATTGCACCAATATACATTACGTGTAAACTAATTCACGTGCTTCCTATGAAGTTTGCAAGAGCGGTGAACCATTTCGCACGTGGAATGGGATCTTTTTTGTCGCTGGAACTTCCGTGAGTGAGATAATTCGCAATGGAATTCCATCAAATTTCAATGAAAGACGACATTTTTTCTCAATCTATATATATGTATTAATTGAGAAAAACATTATTGATTAAGAAAAAAATTTCGTCCTTCACTGAAATTTAATAGAATTCCACTGCGAATTATCACGTTCACTTATATATATATACACACACACACACACACACACACATATATATGAGTGAGTAAGATAATTCGCAATGGAATTCCATTAAATTTCAATAAAGGACGAAATTTATATATATATATATATATATACTACAGGGCTACTGGTTATTGGTCATGCTCCCGTGACAGGGCTGTAGGACATGTTCTCCGCTATTAAATAACGCAGTGATGTTTCATGCAAAAGTGAACGATTCTGGAGGGATTATTTTTTATTTTATTTTTTCAAGTGAAGGGCAGGCGAGTATAAAATTGAATTCAAAAAACGGTTGTATTGAATCGAGTTGAAAAAAATTATTTGTCGTTCGAGAACGCAGTAACAAATAATTATTAATAATAAAATAAGAATAATCTGCAAACATTTTTTCAGTAGGGTCCCAAAACTCTGTAAGCCTAATAATAATTGTTATTTTATTTTTGATGATTCTTTGTGTCTGGCTCCTCAGACAACAAATAATAAAAACGTTTGATTCCACACAACAGGTGTTTTTTTTTTGGAAAATTAATTTCTAAAGTGACTTATCCCTCACCTTAAAAAAAATAATAATATTTGGAAAATGGGTCACTTGTGTAAAGCATTACTGGGTTTGTTTGTCGTACAATCCTTTCACGGAATCGTGACTAATAACCAGCAGCCATGTGTTAAAATAAAATGATATATATATATATATATAATTGAGGAGTCCCTATAAATTCATGTGATAATTTTTTAAATTACAAGTAAGTGCATCGATATGCACTTATTTGTAATTTAAAAAATTGTCACACCACATTATAGGGACTAAACAATTTTAAATCAGCTCATAGCAGCTACAATTAGTGCAAAAATGGAAATCTGGTTGAACAAAAGGAACCGTCATTATCGGTGCATTGGGCAAAAATGAATTTTAAAGTCCATCACAAACTGCTATCACGAACATCAATTTCTCATTTGAATGACATCGTTTGATAGCATCGTGAATATTAATTCGTAACACTTTATCCGTAGTTAGTGCTGGGTCGCAGATGAAAAGACTACCTGCCGGGAATTACAAAAAGCTATAAATGTACAAGAAGGCACTCTTCAATGCGAACACCTGGGCACAGACGGTAGTGAATAATTAATCGTCGACTCCATAAATGATTTCGTGAACGATATTTCGATGGTCGGAGGTCCTGAGACGTTTCACCTTTTCCGAGCGTTTCGTATGTGAATTCGGGGCAAACGTTTATCCGAGTGGTAAAACGGCGATCTTAAAAGTCACGAGGTCGACGCTCGTTAATTATTGGCGCCAGCTATTGCGATGGATATGCCCTTACTTGACTGTGATATCGAAGTTTGCATCGTTGAGATGCAAGTAAAGTTCTGTAGAACAATTTTTTGTGGAAAATTCAGGCTCCCAATCGCTTAAACTTTTTTCAGGATTTTTATTAGAAATCTTCAGACGAAAAGAGTAAAAAAATTTTTTGGACGCCAATGAAAACGCAGTAGTAACATTTTTTTAAGGGGGAATATACCTTTGTGACGGCAAAATCAAGTGTCATTTTTGACAATTGATTTAAGTAAAACAAAACAATATTTTTAAATTCGGTTTTGTATACACGAAATTGAATGAGCTTCTAACAGTCGGCGGGGTGTGCGGTGGCAGCACGATACTTCAAACTTCAAACGCGTTTGTTTTCGAAACACTATTTTCAAAGACGGTGGACATGATATCTCGAGAACCGCTGGATGGATTGGTTCCAAATTTACAGGGGATTTGAAAAGACATATTTAAAGGTCGTTGACGATCTCCCTTTTCTACAATCAATCTTCATTTTTTTAATGTTACGTAAGAATGACGACTTTTTACATAGATTTTGTATGCTCGAGTTTTAATTCGTCGCCATGTTGTTACAAAAAATTATTTTAAAAAATCGATAATCGTCAACGACTTGTATTTATTGTTAAGTTGAATAACCTGTTTGGTGCTTAGATTTCAGATGGACCGTTTAAGCTGGAGAGTGTCCACCGCCGGACGTCGTAAAAAAATGTTATCATCCGACGGCGCGGCGGCCATGTTTTTGAGGTTCTGTTTTTCTTGGTGATTTTTTTTAAGACTCAATATATGTACCTTTCTGCTAAAAAAATGTGTTTCTTTTTCACCAACCGTTTTGCAGAAAAAAGTTCGGATTTTGGCCATTTTTTGGACCTCTAGGTGGATGTAGCCCCTTAATGAATTTGTTTGTTCGTCCAAACGATTAAAAAAAATACCGCCCAAATAAAAATATTATTTCTCTATTCTTTCCGAGACACAAAGACCTTTTTGTATGAAAAAAAAACGATTTTTTTCGTGAGTGACTAGAAACAAAAAAATATGCTTTAGTTAAACGCAATCCTTTTTTTTTTATTCCAACATAAAAAGAAACTTTCTCGCATCAACCTTTGCATTCAACTTTCCGTTTCCCAGAAAAAAGTTCGGACTTCGGCCATTTTTTTCGGGCCTCTAGATGGATATAGCCCCTTAATGAATTTGTTTGTGCGTCTTCTTTTTCGTCGTTTGTTCGGTTTTTTTAGTGCCGTATCAAATTAAAATATTATTTCTCTATTCTGTCCAAGGCGAAAAAAACTCTTTTCGATGAAAAAACGATATTATTTTTTCGTGCTTGATTATAAACAAAAAATGATGCCTTAGGTAAAGGCAATCCTCTTCTTTTTATTCCAACATAAGAAGAAACTTTCCCGAATGAACTTTTGCGTTCAACTTTGAAGCTCAAATTTCTCGATAGTTCGAACGCGGATGATCGACTCGAACGAATGACGTTTTCGAGCAATTCTCGATGCTAAAACCTGCGCTACATTCATCGCGAACAACAAAACCGTAACTTAGTTTCGCGAACGTATCTGCAAACGCAAGCCCGATTGAAAAAAACAAGTAAAAGAAAGTATCGATTGTAGTATAATGTGCCCCAATGGGATATTCGCGCGAACGCTGACAGAGCCCTCTAGTGGTGGCCAAATGTACAACTTTCCAAACCACACGGACGCACACAAACGGGCACACAAGCGAATTGGCCTTCCGCATGGAAGCTCCCAAGGGAGCTTGTGCCCGCTTGAATTTTTCCGTATCAGTAAACTCCAGGCCAGATGTACGCAGTACGTTTATTTATTCGTTTTTACCCCGACTAATGCCTTTCTACTTTTTCCATTTTTCTCGTTTCTCCTTCTGTGTTCAATTGCAGTTCCACCCTACGACACTTCACGAGAGCATTCGAAATTCTCATTTTGTCGTGCACCTTTCTCCCACCCCTTGTTTTTAATCTTATTTCGCATTTCTTTGTTCTTTTCCCCCTTTTGTTGCCTGCAAGTAAATACGCCGATATTTATGTGCATATATTGGCAGCTAATGTAAAAGTATTTGCACACTTAACACACCGGAATAAGTCTTGCAAAGAAGAACGTGTCGCCTATAATTTTGCTTCGATAGATTATTAGAATCAAAAACACTGTTAATGAAAATCATGTACATGTAATTTCAGGAAACTCCTCCAAACTACGAGAGGTTTCCAATGCTGAGAAATATTTTCTAAAAAACCTGTAGAAGTGTAATCCTTTGTTTAGAATCTTCATGTCAGTCCAATCAAACGGAACGAATGGGTTTTGTTGCTCGTGGTATCAATGTTTCTTTCATCTCATTCAAACAATCAATGGATTAAGGGGTCTTCTCACTTTAGACGCTAAGAAGGCTATTTTCATGAATATTTTAAATAGGTTTAGACATAAAAAAGACATAAAGACATAAAAAAACATTATTTATTTAAGTCACTATTTACAGACAAAAATGGTAGTTAAAAAAATGGCCTAAAAATATTGTAGCTCTGCGCTGTTGAAATCTCGGAGATGGATCATCCGAAACAAAAAAATCAAACGGTTTGAGATTCAGTATGTTAATGGCCATAGCGCATATCATACGATTTTTTATATATGCAAAAATAACAAAATGGCGGACATTTTTAGGAAAAAAACAAAAAAGTGTTTCGTCACCGTTTTTGGCAAAAAAAAATAAAAAATTTGAAAAATCCTTGATACGTGCTATAGCTATAGTTGTAAAGAATATGTGGTTAAAAATTCATTAGGATCGGCTCAGTAGTTTCGAAGATTTTACCGAATAGCCGTCGAAAAACGTTTCGAAAAAAACGCGTTTAAAGTTTGTATGCGTTACATAAATACATTTTAAAAAATTGTATTTCGAAAGTGTATTTATTAAGTGTAACAACTTTTATATCAATATCTACAATATAAAGATATAAAAAAGATTCACGAAAACAGCCTTTTTTAGCGTCTAAGGTGAAAAGGCCCTTTAAGATTTTTTAGTCTGTATATTCAATATTTTATTATTTATATCTAATATACATAAAAAAGCATACGAAGAAGATGGGCGAGTACTTCTCGCATTCGTAATTTGAAAAATTACGCATTTGCATGAATATTTCTCTAAAATGAAATAATTATGTTGATTTATAGATACAGAAGGAAAATTAACTGTGTGTAAATAACAATAACGAATGGTTAATCGTGCGAGATACGTTGATTGCACAAGCTAGATAACCGGAAAAGGGTCGTTGAAATTTGCAAAACTTTCAACCCTGATGGATACGAGAGTCGTGAGCGTTGGATCGAATTAATTATACTATATATGACACTTGCTGCGGCTCACCACTATCATTCTCTCTCTCTCTCTCTCTTTCTACCTAGTTCACAAACCCCGCGGTACGAAGATACCTCGCAACTCCAATTTTTATTAATTATGGCCGCGGGTGGTCATCCGCATTAACTGAAATTGGAGTATCGGAAAATCGTAATGAATTTACGTTATTTCATTATTTACATCACCTGTTCTCTGTTCGCACGTGTGGTAAACTTTTGAACTGTGTCACTTCTCCCGCGATTATATGAGAATGTACGACTGTCGTGCAATGTGTTAATTGAGTATTAAACACGGCGCAACGCATGAAAAAAAAACATTAAGGGGCTATACCAGTGTGAACTCTGAAAATTTGGATGATTTTCGGGAATTTTTTGAAAGAAAAGTACTCAATTAAATGTTTCGGAAAATTAAGAATATATTTGGCTATATTTGACCTAGATTACATAATTTTTTCATAGAAAAATATTGAGATCCAAGCGAATTATGCGCTTCGGAGGCGCAAAAAAAGGTTCCTCCACTGCTGACATGATTCCGGCCGATTAAGTAGCTGAAACCGAAAAAGGAAAAAATGTCGTTACACTGGAAGGTATTTCCTGTACAATGACGTAGCATTTCCGAAATATATCAAAATCAAACGAAATGGCGTAGTTATGAAAAAAGTCTGTTTTCTTGCCTATAAAATGGTCGGTTTTTTGAATGCCAAATCGTCAATTTTCATCCAATCAAAAATATCCTACGTCATTCAAGAGTACTCAGTTCTAATTTCAAGTCAATCGGATAATTGCTCTTTGAGTTACAAAGTCAGCAAATTTGAAAAATCTCATTTCGAGAAAAACGCGTTTAAATATTTAACTGGGGCATTTTGCACCTACGAGCGGTTGCTCTTTAGAAGGCTGCCATTCGGGGAGTATTAGAGATACGGCCTTGCAATTTTTACAGGATATTCTTGAAAGTATAAACTGTCGAAAAAGGCAACAAAAAATCGATTTTTCGAAAGTGTCACACTGGTATAGCCCCTTAAGGGGGAGATACCTTGAGGCGAGGAAAAGGCTGATTTCCATGATTTTTTTAACCTTTTAAGGACGGAGCTGGTCGATATATCGACGAGCAGTTAGGCTTGGGACTCCAATTGAGAAATTCATCGATTTTATTGATATCTTTCATGTAAAAAAGTCAATTTTAATGAAAATTTCCTCGTCCTTAAAAGATTAAAAGGAAAAATTTTTTCACCGTTTGTGAGACTCAGAGTATTTTTTATTACCACTTTTGGTCTGTAACATGGTATTTTTTTTATAAATCTTTAAAAACGGCGGAGGTACGGGCTTCTATAGGGTCAATTCTATGTTCAAGGCTTGCCTTTGACATTACGGTCCTCCAGAATCTGCCACCGATTTATGCACACTCGTACCCAGCTTTTCGCGCCCTATCCCGAACTTATCACGAAGTCGTTTCGAAATTATTGCTGTCGTTTGAAAATGATCGCTGTCGTTCGAAAATCACCGCGTTGCAAAAAATCGAATAATTTTAGCGATTCTGCACCGTCCATGCAACATTAATGATAAGCTTTCCGTTGATATGTTCGTCATAAAAACGCTTACAAAAGTTTTCTCTCCTCTTACGCGTTTCCTTTTATTGATAACTATTATAAGTTCAACCCAAGAATTTAATAACGATGGAAAAAACGATTACGTATTTTCTTCACCCTCTTCGTACAGATTTATCGATATTTTAACTACGACGTATCTTTGAATACGTATGAACTTTTCAATTCTTTTTTATCGAGCTCTTTTTACGTTCCAATATTTTTTGCTATTTACAGCGATTTTGGCATGGCGCTTGGACTTTGAAAATGCAACGAATTCGTCAATTTTCAATTGCACAAGCATGAAGATTATTTTTTATAAACGATGAACGAGGCTAGTCAACAAGGGCTGTCGTTTCAATTGCCTCTCGCCGAGCACAAAAATCGTATAAAAGCCCGTATGTGAAATTTGTCACGCTACTTTGAAAATAATGTGCCGTGTCCATTTTCTCGTATATCGAAAATAACTTTATTCTGGTTCACACGATCTGAACATATATATTCATATATCGTGTTTTTAGTTGTTTCTTCGTAATGGACTTCCTTTATTGTTATGCTGCATTTAGACACCGTATGTTTGGTGACTGTATAAATTATAATTATTTCGTATCATTAGTATACAATTATAACATATGCTGCATTTAGGCTGCAATTAGACACCGCTTTCCACTGCGGAACTTTATAAACTCGCGCGCTAGTAATAATCAAATAGAAGTCCATAAGCTCGAGAGTTGGGTGAGTTTCTAGTCACCCCTCATTTAAAGGTCTTCCCAATTTTACCCTGTATAATTGCTAAGACAGTCAAATTTTACCACTTTATGATCTACGTGTCATGTATAAGAAAATGCTAATAATTATTTTACACATTACATTTAATTATTTTGAGTTATATTATGTTCCACAAAGAATGATAGAAATCATGGTTTCGAAAAAGGTTGCCTATAATCCTGTATGCGATATAAGTGCTTAAACTCCATTTTTATTTGTATTAGGTTATATCTGATATTAGGGGACGATTTTTATATAAAACAAAACAAAACTTTTGTTATTTTTAGTATGTAATTATTGTCAGTCATTATGAGTTGATTTTTGATTAGGTAGAAACATTTTGGTACAGTTTAGCAGTGGCGAAATCTTACGACTAGTTATTGGGGTATAAAATAAAAAGTAGATGGCCCTACCGGAAAACTCAAGTTGGTCCACTATCCGATATTAAGAAACTATCCCATATATGGTGCTTCCCCCCTATGTATTTATATATCGATAATGGATAACATTTTTCGTATACCATATATTTCAGGATCAATTCAATAATCGTCCACCGTTTTTTTGTCAACCTCTCCTTATAATAACGCGGCACCTGTGCTCGCCAAATAAATAATGTTAAAAAATAACAAATGCACTTTTGAGTCCGCGGAATTTGCAGCGTGCAAAAACTCCAATTCTGCTCACCGGATCCACCGGTGACTGTTTTTTCAGCGCGAACATTTTTTTTAACGATAATCCAATTAACGTTCAAATGGAATATGAGACAGACATGGGGAAAAAAGATCCCCACTTCTATCGTTCTCCGGTCTTTTTTCATCGTTGAATTTTGTGGATTGCCTTGTATATTTTTGCCTCAGTTTTCAGAGTGATCAGTTCCACACGGAACAAATCAATAAAATTAAACTCAGCGAAAACACAGCTGGCCTGTACCGACACCGTTTTTTCACAGTTTCCCTGTGCCCTCGTGAAAATGCCACAAAGGAGGGAATTGCGAAGCCATTCTCATTGGAACCAGAAATAGTGAATTGGCAAGCAAAACTTAAGGGGTCTTCTCACTTTAGACGCTATAAAAGGCTATTTGAATGTTTTTAATACGTTTATATTATAGATATTAATATAAAAGTTGTTGCATTTAATAAATACACTTTCGAAACACATAAAAAAAATTATTCAAGTTACTATTTATAGACGAAAATGGTAGTTAAAAAAAATCCTAAAAAAATTGTAGGTCTGCGCTGTTGATGAAATCTCGGAGACGGATCATCCGAAACAAAAAAAATCATACGGTTTTAGATTCGGTATGTTAATGGCTATAGCGCATATCATACGATTTTTTATATTTGCAAAAATACGAAAATGGCGGACATTTTTCGAAAGAACAAAAAAACGTGTTTTTTCACCGCTTTGGCAGAAATAGGAAATATCAAAATTTACAAAAAATCCTTGGTATGCGCTGTAGCTATAGTTGTAAAGGATTTTAGTTGAAATTTCATAAGGATCGGTTCAGTAGTTTCGAAGATTTTAAAGTTTGTTTGGTTTACATAAAAACGTTTAAAAAATTGTATTTCGAAAGTGCATTAATTAACTGTAACAACTTTTATATCAATATCTATAATATAAACCCATCGGCAAAAATCCTGAAACCAGCCTTTCTTGCCGTCTAAAGTGAGAACGCCCCTTAAGGTATTGGATCGTAAAAAAAATCACAAGGCCATACGGAGGAACATAAATAACTAAAATTGGTAAAGTAATTTTTACCACTACTAAAATTAGAGATAATCTCGCAATTTCACTTAAGGGGGGGGGGGGGGATTGTCTTTTTTTTCGCAAAATTTACCGCTTTTTGGGAATTTTTTTGTGAAGAAAGTATACAACGGAAAACTTGTGAAACTTGGCATATAGTTTTATTGATCTGTTTACTACATACAAAAAAATTTTTAAACAATTTCATAAAAAAATCCGCCTCCCACCCTCGACGCGCGATGGTCCTTTTTTGATGGTGTGCACGATTACAGCCTTCACGTTCATCCTGCAACAAAAACACAAAAAGCATTTTACTTTAGACACATATAGCTATCGTTTGATGAAGCAAAAAAGCAGTACGTTTAATAGTTTTTTATTTATAACAAAAAATCGATCAATTTTTTTCGAAAAATCGATACTCCAAGTTCAAAACGTCACCAAAACGTCAATTTTTTCTTTTCCCTTCATCGAACGATGGCTATATGTGTCTAAAGTAAAATGCTTTTTGGGTTTTTGTTGCAGGATGAACGTGAAGGCTGTAATCGTGCACACCATCAAAAAAGGACCATCGCGCGTCGAGGGGGGTGGGAGGCGGATTTTTTTATGAAAGTGTTTAAAAAATTTTTTGTATGTAGTAAACAGATCAATAAAACTATATGCCAAGTTTCACAAGTTTTCCGTTGTATACTTTCTTCACAAAAAAATTCCCAAAAAGCGGTAAATTTTGCGAAAAAAAGGACAATCTCCCCTTGAAAAATTATCCCAAAGCACCACATTCAGATTGGCCGTTCGAACATCATTGATTCGTGCAAAGATGATTTGGTCAGCGATAATCGGCAAAAAGCTGTGTAGATTGACGTTGGTAGGGAAAAAACGTTTTTATGAATATTTCCGCCCCACGTTTACGAAAGATACGGATGAATGTAATCGGCCTTTCCTCACCGTTTGTACGAGGGATGTACGAGCACGTATATCTTTACATACATTTGCTCTCGTCAGCCGGCGTCTGTGTAGCCACTTATCGACGTTGGCCCGACAAGCGATAGATGCAACGTATGCGGCTTCCATGTACTTTGCTGGTTGCATACACGTCAATTCGCCGAACCTCCGATGCACCTACCATTGGAATTTGCGTGCGAAAGCTCCGGTTTAATCGATACGCTTGTGTTATACAACTCGCACCGTATAGCTCTGCCTCTCGCGCGCTAGTAATAATCAAAGAGCAGTCCAGCCACGCCGTTATCGGCTCCGCGAAATTTCAACTTCAATCCTCTTACGCCCGTAAAGGGTATGCGAGGGAATCGCGAACCCTCGCGATTCGTTCGAACGTGATTCCGTCGATTCCTTTTATTTCTGCATAAACTAAAGTCCGGACGACACGTCCCGAACACCTTCCACGTAAAATAACTATTCATTTTTTTGCTGTAACTTTTTTTGAAGTTTCGTCGATTTGGCCTGAATCATCATATCGGAAAAAGTGAGAAAAAAACAACGGTCTGTACACTATTGGTTGGAAAAAAAATTCGCGGTGCAGAATGGACGGATAAGTGGTGATCGAATTTTGGGAATGAAAAATATGTCGGGTGACAGAAAGGATCCAGGATGTAACGTGGCCTTAGGCCACAGTAGCGGGTAGAAAAACTTGTGCGAATTTAACCATTCTTTTTGTGTGAAAAAGTGATTCACTTATAAAATTAATTACCCATCTATTTAGCATGAGTATCAAGCTGTTAGAAAATATATATATTTTTATTTCTATTTATATATTTCCTTTCGTTATCTTTTTTTTTAGGCGCTCCGCGGCGTGACATTTAGCATCCACAATTTTTTACCTAGAACAAAAAACAAAAATTCTCGTCAATCTACATTAGAATATCTAGAGAAGTACGTACGGAATTTAAAACATATTGTTTTATTCAAAAGTTGTAGGTATTTGAACTTGAAAAATGAATTTTCAGTGAAAAAATTTCGTTATAACTGCTCATAAAATGGAAAGTTTGCGATTAATCAGAAATTCCGTACGTACTTCTCTGCGAAATGCAATGGGGAATATAAGTTTTAAGTTTGAAGTAAATCGAGTGAAAATTGTTGGAGTTATTTGCCACGCCAATTGGAAAAAAGTTGTTTCGAGAAGTTTTGAGTAGTCGGCCATTTTGTACATCGAAAAAAAATATGTATTTTTTCTAACAGCTTGATATTTATACTAAATAGTTGTGTAATAAATGTTATGAGTGAATCCCTTTTTCATACGAAAAAAATGTTAAATTCGCACACGATTTTATATCCATTACTGTGGCCTAAGGCCTGAAGACTGGAAATATTAAATGAGTGAATCGAAGTTAAATTCGAGAAAACAGTCAAGGGGTCTTCTCACTTTAGACCCTAGAAAAAGGCTATTTTCATGGATTTTTGTGATAGGTTTATATATATATATATATATATATATATGATAGGTTTGATAGGTTTATATAAATATAGATAGGATATTGCTAGAAATTTGTTACACTAAATAAACGCACTTTCGAAATATATATAAACAAATTGTTTTATGTATTTATGTACCCTAAACAAAATTTAAACGCATTTATCTCGAAACAACGTTTTTCGACGGCTTGTTGATAATATCTTCGAAACTGCTGAACCGATCCTTATGAAATTTTAACAACATATTCTTTACGACTATAGCTATAGCGCATGGCGAGGATTTTTTTTTTTAATTTTGATATTTTTTTGTTGCCAAAAGCGGTAAAAAACACGTTCTTTTCGAAAAATGTCCGCCATTTTGTTATTTTTGCATATATCAAAAATCGTATGATATGCATTATAGCCATTAATATACTGAATCTAAAACAGTTTGATTTTTTTGTTTCGGATGATCCATCTCCGAAATTTCATCAACAGCGCAGACCTAGAATTCTTTTAGGACATTTTTTTAACTACCATTTTCGTCTATAAAACGTGACTTAAATATTTTTTTTTTGTATTTCGAAAGTGTATTTATTAAGTATAACAACTGTTATATCAATATTCATAATATAAACCTACCAAAAAAATTCATGAAAATAGCATTTTTAGCGTCTAAAGTGAGAAAAGACCCCTTAAGAAATATTCTGGAAAATTCAATTCGACAGAACTTTTTTTATTTATATTTTTGAGACCGACCACTGTCGAGTTATCGAACCGGCCGTTAGACAACATTTTTTACACAGAGGCCTTATTACAGCTCAATAAGGTTGTTAGTTTTGAATAATCGACAAAAAATTACACGAAAAAAGTTAAAAGTATGCTTAATAACATGACTTTTCCAAATCCCAAATAAATAAACTAGTAGAAAAAACCGGAACAACGACCATTTTCAGCCCATCACACCGCCATAAAAATTTAAAAAAAAAGAGAGGTCACCACTATGACTGGCCGAAAAAGGTCGTTTTTTCCGGATTTTTCTTTTTCCACTTGATTATTTATGTAATATTTGAAGAAAACTTTGTGTTATTAAGCATACGTCGAACTTTTTACGTTTAAATTTTCATTGAAATTTTATTCAAATTAACAACTTTATTGAGCTATAATAAAGCCTCTGCATAGGAAATATTTACCTTTATGAGAGCCCTGGGCATTGCGTTACACGATTGGCCTCCATGTTCTCACTAGTGGACGAAAGCATGTTGGCACTGCGGTTTCTGTCCCACGTTGCTTTTATCATTTCTCCGTCTCCCTCTCAATGTTCCCCTGTACATTATCCCGCGTTTCTCTCTGGTCCACATCCAGCGGTGGTACTTGGAGCCTCCCCCTCCATGCTTTCTCACTCTCCCGCAATTTTCCCACTTTGTCTCACTCACTCTGCAAGCTAGCAAGGAGAATTACCGCCACTGCACTGTGGCATGAAAAGGCAAGGAAGAGAGAGAGAGAAAGAGAGAGGGAGGGGAGGGGGGGGGGGGGGGGGGTAAACAGAAGAGAGGTCAAAGGCGGAAGGAAACAGGTTAAGCCCAAACAAACAGCCCAAACAGAAGTATAAAGCTCTCGTGGTTTCGTGCTCCCAGGTTGCATCCCCACCCTTAAGAGAAAACCAAAAGCTGCGACAGCAGCACGAGGACGACGTATATGTATATATTTACATCTGGGTGTGTGCTGCGCGTCTTTGGGCTCTGGGAAGCTGAAGGGCACGAACCTCATTGCAGGACACTTGGCTACCTCGAATGCTGCGCCCTTGTGCCGAGCAGCCTAGGATATCTACATAAATCGCGGACACGTCCTGTGGGCCCTCGGCCATTTTCGACTGCCATTGTAGCCAATGTTCCATCGCCTTCCCAGTCCCCTCAAGAAGCATCGCTGGTCGGTTGCTGTTCCGCCATCCTGTCAACCTCTTTCATCTCACTTTGCTGGGTATGTCAGAGGATCTCTTGCTCCTTTGCCACGGGGGTGCTACATCACCGTTTCCTCGTCTCACCCATACTTCCTGCTCTTCTCTTCCACCGCTGTCCCAAGCCCTGCGAGCACGAGTGTCCACCATCTTCGTATCGGCATCGCGATCCGTTGGGGTTGTTCGGACGATGCGGATTGAACGAGATCTCCTTCGTCCAGAGTGCTGTCTTGTTCCTCCAATCTCAACGACAATTGCCATGAGAATTTTTCGCTGCGGTGCCTCGCCTCTCCATCCAGCTTTTATTGCTATATTTGTCTTTCTTATCGCATGCAATGGCGCACGGCTGGATACCGTCGTAGATGCGATTGTGCGATCAATTTTGTAGAAAAGAGAGGGCAACTTCAGCTTCCGATAATCCAGAGGGTTCGCACGTATTGTCGAGATATCCAGCTGGATTACGCGGATGTTTATGTAAGGTCATACATGGGAAATGAGTATGAGGGGGATGCGCATTGCGCTGCTGTGATACAGCAGAGCACAAGAGGCTAAGTGAAAAATTCATCCCCTATCGGATTTTCTTCCGATTGATTTGTTCGCTATTTTTTGACGAACTCGGCCGTTTCCGTAAAGCGAAAAGTAGGCTTTTCGATCGATCGATAGCAGTTCGCTTGCCGAAGAGTCACGAGAGCTTGCGATGGGGAGAGCAGCGCATTTTGCAAAGTGGAGGACACGATTATTTTTTTTGTTGTCAAATGGGAAATGGAAACGATCCAAGTCATGGGAAAGAATGGACACTTATCTTTTTGAATTTTGAATCTTTCGGGCTGGCCCGGTTATTTTCCTTTGACATAGGGGAGTTGTGCTTAAGGTAGTCCTATCGACAGGCTTCTATTCATAGGATTTTCATTATTTTTTTTGAGCTTCACTAAATATATTAATAATCGTCTCTGTAAAATTGCAGGGTCGGTTATCGACCTTATTACAGAGGAAAAATATTAAAATTGCGTTCTTTTGTGAAGGAATCCCGAGACGACATACAAAAACCCAATTTCCGGTCGCTACAAAAGTGTATACAATAGTGAGAATCCGTCAGATTCTTAAAAATAATCAGATTTACGTACTTAACGCTTGTAGTATCCAATGCTCTCAGAAAAAAATACGCTTATAGATAATAAATATTTCCGTGATTTTCGAATGCAACAAAAACTGGCCACGTTATTATCTGGTGCTAAAAATAGCCATCGGGTGAGATTGGCTCTAGTTGACCTAATTTGTTCATAAGCTAGGGTCGTTGTGGTTCAGAAATACTGCAGAACGTATATTCCAACCCCAAAGTTTTTGTCACAGCAAATAAAAAAAATCTGCATTCACTTATGGATAAGTTGGCATACCAGACGTCGGTGTAAGATGACACGATGCCATCTTACCTTGCTGCGTACAAAACCGGATATAAAATCAGATCTTTTGGCGTATGGTTATATGATGCCTGGTTATTATCAATGAACCTCGACTCGTAAGAGCTGGTCACAAGAACATATGACCAAGACCATTAAAGCTGCAAAGAAGTATACAATGGGTTGACGTTTAGCATCTAAACATTTTAACGTGCTGCAGGCAACCCTTCATCGTCACTATAATAATGTTCCAGTAAATATTGGTTGCTATTAACTTACATTCGACTCAGAAATTAGTGTATCGAGCATAATTTGGGGGACTTGTGTAAGAGGACATACATATGTCATCCAGTCCTGGATTTGCCAATAAGCCGTATAAGCAGCTGCTTAGGGGCGGCAGACTTTTGGGGGATGCGGATTTTAAAGGCACCTAAAAAGGCCTAGGCAAATACAAGTGATTGAGAAAGGAGGGGCGGCACGAAGTCAAGTGGCTTATACTCAAGAAAAGTATAAATCCGGCACTAATGTCATCTTAGACTGAAGTATGTCATCATACACACGTTGACCTACAAATAGTTTTTTATTTTTCTATTTTTCATTTAAGTAACTAATGTCCTGAAACTGATTCGATTTGATTTTAATAATAAACCTTTACGGATATACACTTATATTTGAATTCATACGTTGTCAATTGTTTTGATAATTATCGCAAACAAAAGAGTATGTCATCTTCGTCACAACTCCCCTAATAAATGTTCATGTCTTTTATGTCTTTCCGGTATTTTAACACTTTTTCCATTCTAGTCACTTCGTTATGTCCAGTTTTCAGAGATCTCCCGTCCGGTGCATTGTCCACGGTCACCCAACTGGGTATTGACTCAGGCCACTGTTCCTTCGCACGGAAGATCGTCAAAGCCCCACCCCGACCTCGCGCCCCTGCCGCGGTCACGAATTAAATCAATTCAATTAAAAAACACGAGCCAATGTTTGCTGTAACCAAATAAAAATCGTTCGTTTCTCACTGCACGAAATCGAATCACGAAAATGTTTCGCTTCGCTTGGTTACTCTCGATAATGGCATAGCGAAAATTAAATACAGTAACGTTACGAAAAATTAACAATTTTCTCCGTGGGCACATTCGCGGAAAAACCGCGCCAGATTTTCAGAGTGCCTGAGCTACCTATTTGTTTTTTCACAGTTCTTGGTCACATTGGCGTTACTTGCTTAACGCAAGTGTGTGATAAGATTATTTCGTGTCTTCCGCGTAAGTCTTGAATTCGTTAATTACAGTCTATCGAATATCCAACGTAGCCAAATAAGTCTTCGAGTATTTTTTAAGTCTTCGAGTTGCAGATGTAGGAATTACGTTTGTTTGTCAAATAAAATAGAAGCACATTGTTGAAGTCGGCCCATAACATTTTTCAGTATTTAGATTCCACAAAAATTTTATTACGTTTTCCACCAATATTATATTGGAGAATTGCGTTTTTTCGATCGTAATGGCTACACGGAATGGAATGGCTTTCCGAAATGAAAAATAAATATTGCTTCACTCGGGGCAGAAATTTCCATTAAATTTATGCCCCGCGAAAATGCGAATCTCTTAATCATGAAATGGCCACTATTTCTTTTATGTCCATGTTATCGAACAGAGACAATGCTGGGGAAGGGGGTGGAACCCATTAGCGTTTGTGGGTATTTTGTTTGAAACTGCGGTCATGAGCGAACGTCGATTGTTCCTCACTAGAAAGAGAGAGAGAGAGAGAGAGAGAAGGGGGGGGGCGATGGAAACACCGTTGAAAAGCAATGCAGATATAAAAGGTATGCAAAAGGGAGAGGAGCGATATAAAATGAAACGTGCAATATCGTGCGAGTGATTAAAGCTCTCGTGACTCTACTACCGAATGGAAACCAATGGAAACAAGCGCACTTTTGATGAACTTTCATATACCGCAATTATATTGGTTAACCTATTTCGATCATCTTCGACCAGATGAATCAAATTTAGTTTTCACACCTCTGGCATTTTGGTTCTCTTACCTATCCAATGGAAAACTTTTTTTTTTAATGAACAGCCGCAATCGGAAAAAATTGAACGAATCACGTTTTATAAGTGAAATGCAAAAAAGAAGGAAAAAAAACGGATTCGATTGGGTGTATTGGGGAAAGCCTACAACAGCAGAAATATTATGACAAAAGTTGTACTTCCTTCGTAATTCATTAGTAAACGGTCAAAAATTCATTGGAATATATATATATATATATTCTGCCACGCGTTTACAAACAGTTGTGCAATTAAGGAAATTTTGAATGCTTTACATCTCGGTTTCTACGTAAAAAGTCTTACGATTGTTAAAAAGGAATACAAAAGAGAAAATGTTTGATAGATAAATGTGAAAAAGAGTCTATATACTATATATATATATATATATATATATATATATATATATAGTATATAGACTCTTTATATATATATATATATATATATATATATATACATGCAAACACGCTTTTTCACATTTATTTATCAAACATTTTTCTCTTTTGCATTCTTTTTTAACAATCGGGAGACTTTTTACGTATAAACCGAGATGTAAAGCCTTCAAAATTCCTTTAATTGCACAGTTGTTCGTGAACGTATGGCGGAAATTCATTGGACGAATACCAATTAACGCGAATATGTTCAATATGCGCAGAGCGTCAGGTGTCAACGGAGAGCTTTATAAAAATTACGAACCTATTCCCGGCGTACCATTAGTCTCGATCATTCGTAAAGGTGATCAGTTCTTCGTGGTCTCTCACTTTACAATGTTCGCTGGCAGTTTAATTCTCATCGTCCTGGTCGTTTTGCCTGGTCCAATATTGTCCGCGGACAGAGGTAATGTTCCGTTTGGTATGAAAATTGCATTAGAATTGTTGTAATTCATTCGGGTTACATTTATCGCGATGTCAATAATGTGCAGCTAAAATCTAAATACGTAAAATCAATTTTTGCACAATACTTCCTTGATAAAGCAGCTGAAGGAATTACTATTTATATTCCAGTGCAATTGCGTCAATTTTTCAAAGTTTCAATTAATCAAATTTGAAGCACAGTCCCAATATTCGCTTTCTTCTAATCTCGTTCGGTGATTGGCACCCACACAATTGATCGTAACAATACATTTTTATTTTTAACATTTCTTCGCGGCTGAACGATCACCCATCTGAGTACTAGCCCAGGCTAACGCTGCTTACGTCGAATGCTATAGCTTTATTTCAAGAGGCTGTTCCAGCTTGAAAATAGCCGGTTTTTTATTTTTTTATTTTTATAAAATTCGACAATCAGTCCAATTTCTTTTACATTTATTCAAATGCCTTATGTTGTACATAAAAATATTTGATAATGTTTTAGTTTTTTTTTTATATAATTTTTATGGTCACTTCAAAATTATGCCTAAAAAATAGCGCCTAATGGTGGAAAGTTCTACCTCCAAAAATTGTCTGAATCAGTATGAAAAATCAATCAAAATCAAAATGAAATCCGAATGAAAAACTGTAGAGGCGTACGGAGGATTTTTTTGCGATGAAAATTAACAATATGGTGGCCATTTCAAAAGTCCGTGTCAAATTGGTGCTTTTTTTGACAGTTTTTCGTTTAAAAAAATGTTAAATTTTCTAATTAAAAAAAAACGCTCCCGCACGTCGTTAAAGAATGGCATGAAGAATGATGTGGCAAAATGTGACACGGATAACTTGAAAACTGTTCGTTCAAAATCTTCCACCATTTCGAAAAACGACGTTTCGAAAAAAAAACGCGCACCATCCGCCCCTGGTCTCTCGCAGCTGGTCGAATCCCTTTTGCTAAGACTGCGGCCTGTCTCAGCAACGAAATAATTCGAAGTTTGCGACCAAAATTTAACAGCGTGTTTATTAAAGCCCGAACTTTTGAATAATGCAAAAAAAAATGATTGTCAAAAAATGTTACACTCAATTTAAAAAATTGCCCTCAATACTGTATCGCGAGTGACGTTCCATCTGTGTGAGTCATCTCGTTTGGTTTCAGGCATAAACAGTTATTGTCAAAAGTCATCACTTTATTACTGGAAATATCCGCCCACGCCCATTGAGTGCTGCGGCGACGCACATAAGTGTGAAGGATACATCGAGGCACAGAAAACGGAATACGGTCTCACAAATCCGGACCCCCGTTGGTCGAGGCGTATGTGCCACTGCGACGTAACATTTTGGTCCTGCCTGGAGAGTGACATGAAATCGGCAACTAGACAATGGGCCTGGAGCCTGATAAGGAACGACTTTTGCTTTATGCCCGTACGTGGTGATCCGTCGCATTCGAACGGGTACGTATGCAGATGCATTTGTTCACACGATTATCGCATTCGTGTAATCTTTTAATTAATTGAGGTTTGTATGATAGCAATTTGTTTCACTTCTTTTTCCCCCAATCAGGATCACTCAGGATAAATACGAATTCGTTCAACTCAGTGAGGTCCTGCGTTTAAATAAATAAAAAACGAACGAGACGCAGCTTGCGTCGATGTATCTTCTCGATGTTATTTTGTGCTTGGCGATTATTTTTTTTTCACCGTCAAACGGATAACTCTACGCTCCAGAGGTCTACATTATAATAGGGAGGGAGAGAGAAAAAATGTACTCTATTCGCATAAAAACGTTTTGGTTTGTAATTAAGATGATCATTATATATTCAAGGAACTATGATTATGTAATATTATTATGAAATAAAAAGAACGTATATGTGTATACAATTTTGTTTTGGTAATTCATCGTGTTTATTATTCCTTGGTGGCTCCACTGTACTCGTCTCATTCTAATTCTTTTTCCATCTACAGAAAGTTTAAATATATATATGAGGTATTCCACGTGAATCCAGTGGACGTTTTCCTTGACAGCCCGCCAATTCGATTTTTTTATGTGATTTGATTGACTCTGAAAAACACCCTGAATTTTTTTTTCATTTTTCGAAATAACCCTTAGTCAAAAAAATTTGTTTTTTTTCCGAAAAAAACGCGCCGATTTAAAAATCTGAAAAAAATCCCAAAAATGCGTGATTATATGTAAAATTTTCAAGCTATCACCCGTAGTGGCAGTATGAATTTTTCGTTAGCAGTCAAACAGTTCTGGTATTAATTTCAATTGAAGTCGTCTTCGGCACAGAAAAAAATCATACTTCCACTGCACGTGATAGCTTGAAAATTTTTACATAAAATCACGCATTTTTGGGAATTTTTTCAGATTTTTTAACCGGGGTGTTTTTTTGTCGGAAAAAACAATTTTTTGTACTAAGTGTTGTTTCAAAAAATGTAAAAAAGAATAAGGGTGTCTTTTAGAGTCAATGGAATCAGATTTTAAATCGAATTGGCGGTGGTCAAGGAAAAAGTCCACCGGATTCACGTAGAACACCTCATATATATATATACAGGGCCACTGGTTATTGATCACGATCTCGTGAAAGGGTTGTAGAACATTTTTTCCACTACCATTGACCCAGTAATGCAAAAGTAAACCATTTTTCGAGATATTATTTTTTTTTAGTCAGGGGTGGCAACTTTAGAAATTAATTTGAAAAAAACTGTTTCATGGAATCAAACGTTTTTATTATTTGCAGTTTGAGGACACAGTAACAAAGCATTATCAACAATAAAATAGGAATAATCGTTAGACTTGCGGAGCTTTGGATCCCCGATTAAAAAATATGTTTGCAGGTTATTCTTATTGTATTGTTGATAATTCTTCGTGACTGTGGTCTCAAACTACAAATAATTAAAAGTGTGACTCCATACAAAAATTTAAAAAATCGATTTTCAAAGCTGCCTATCCCTCGCCAAAATAAAATAATATCTGGAAAATGGTTCACTTTTGAATAAAGCATTATTGGGATATTTGATAGCGGGAAACATGTCCTACAACCTTCATGGGATCGTGATCAATAACCAATAGCCGCGTGTGTCTATCTATGCTCGGGTCTTTTGTTCATTTAGAGAGAGCAATTCCTTCGAGGAAAGAACCAAAAACGCTTCGACTGCTGTAAAAGGTATTCGCAGATGAAAATGTTTGAAAATATATATTTCTAACCATGGAAGATTCCATAACATAAAAGACACACTATACTAAAAAAAAAGGAACTTTTTTGCGATATTCCACGTTTCTTTCAAGCAAATCGACGTTGAATCAATGATAAGGAAGATTAAAAAAAAATGTAGGCTCTGCAAGCAATATTTGTTCTATTTGTTAATTTATCCGTTTGCTATAACGATAAGAGCCATGACGTGTATCGGTATACATACAGGTGTATACGAATTACAAATAAATCAATAGTATTTCGATTCTGTCGTCGTTCGCTTTGCCTCGCTCCGGACACTCGAAACCGCGGTCACGTCTCACCCTCAATTCTGAGGTGAATTGCCGCATTTTCTCCGCAGCACATCGGGGCAAACAGATAGGATGAGAGAAAAAGAGAGGGGGAGAAAGGGGGGGGGGTTCACGGAGTTCATTCGTGTACGTTAATTGTGAGGCTTAAGGTGGTACTCGCTGACAAATCGAAATTCCACCGACCTTTCAACGGGCTCTCAAAGACCTGGGGAAAAAAGTCTTTCCATCACGCTCAGCCGGAGACTTTAAATGTTTGAATTAAACGAGTAAATGAGTAATGCCAAATTGGAATACGTTTAATTTATTTTTCTAGCCCCCTTCACAACAAAAACTGCGAAATATGACATTGCTGTTAGACCGTTATTTTGCTGCAAGTTCTGTTTTAAGGAGGTTGAAGTGTTAGGGACAATTCAAGATTAAATAAATATGAAAATATATGTTATTGTCTAGACTGTCTACGAATTTTTTGAATTCTTTTCACCACAAATCTTCGGAGATGAAAAATATTAGGTCGGCAAGAAAGTCCCCGTTTTATCACGAAAAATAAAGTAAAAAAGCAGTCTTGAACGGAATGATTAACTTTGATGATTTGATGATTGATTAAATTATTCAATTTTAATAAAATTAATTAATTGTTTCGAGACTGCTTTTTTATTTTATTTTTGGTAATTAAATGCAAAGACTTTCTTGCCAACCTAACAGGTTAATGTATATTACTTTACGTACGGTTAGATAGGCGTTTTTTCATAATAATCATCGATACTGTTATACTTTTTCAATGTGGTAGCGACGCAAATGTTTTTCTAATTTATTCAATAAAAATATAATAATGCATAATTTTGCCCTTTAATTAAATATTTTATATAAGATTAGCATCTACAGAATAAATCTATACCTCATATTTATTTTTTTGACGTTCCTAATTTAAATTTGTACAGTATCTTCTATTTATTAATACCTATCGTGTGAACCTCAAAAAGTTGAAAATTGACTAACCATTTTTTTTCAAATGAAAAATTTATTAGTAAAAAAAATGAGTAAAAAAGTCGAATACTCCTATGTTAACAAGCTTTTCGTATCAAATATTTTTGTCGGTTCGCACCGAAGAGTCGTTTATTAAATAATTATGAACACATCCATATTTTCATATACTAATAACTCCGGTGTTTTAAAAAATATTTTCGTATTCATTTTTCTTTTCGTTATTCAGTTGAGAGATTGAATAAATATTTTTAATGAGAAGAAATTAGCGATATATCGTAACTTTTTTTCACGGTTTTTGTAAATGTACCTACGTAAATCGACGAAATAGCGTATTGTAAAGCGTCGATTGATTCGTCTTTTAGGGGGGAATAATCAACCGAGCCGAGTTGTCGAAAGACGGGTAAGGTGTATTATTTATTCAATTCATTTAGGTGTATTATTTATTAAATTTGTTTAGGTATATCGTTTGTTCGATTTATGCAAAATAGCGATCAAATTTTCGTGTGAACCGAAGAACATTGCATGCTTCGTTATGTCTCTTATTAATACCGGTAGCGTGAAAGCTCATTTGCTCGGGTCCTTGTGTCTCTCTTTCCCGGCAATTGCATTCTGCCACTGTACTCGTCGGCGCCCGGCTTTTCGTTGGATCCGGAGTGTCGTACTTGCTAACAGAAATAATGGAGTTCACCTTCGCACGCGGACGTTCAGGGAATTATCGTGGACAAAGGGAAGCCCACTGTGTTTCAAAGAGGGCTATCCCCTTTGAAACAACCTGCGCACCTTAGATGAAATTCCGATAATTAACTTAACGTGGACACAAAATTGTCTCGTCCGTCCCTCTTATCTGCTGTATTCATATTCATATTCAAATACCATTAATATTCTAATAATATTCATATCTGAATATTATCATTTTTTATATTCTAATATTGATAATATTTACGAGCGGACACCACTGTAACGGGCCGAAAAAGACGGGTTTTCCCGTCTTTTTTCACTCCACTAATTTTTTTTTGTCTACTAGATTATTTTTTCTATTTTTTTAATCTTTATTTCGGTCTACTAGATTTTTTTCTATTTTTTTTATCTTTATTTTGGTCTACTAGATTATTTATTCGAGATTTTGAATAATGGTCTGTCGTTAAGCCCACATTGGACTTATATCGTGTGAATTTTTATTTTAAAAAGGAAAAAAATTAACAACTTTATTGAGGTATAATAGAGCCTGTGTAAAAAAAATTTGGTCCAACGACCGGATCGATAACTTGACAGTAGTTGGGCTGAAAAATGAAAATAAAAAAGTTTGTATAATTTCTATAAATGTAGATCTCATTGTACGTAGCCGTTTTTCGAAAAAAAATCCACGAGAAGGCGGATGTTGAAAAAATATAATTTGCCGAAATTTTTACTTATAATTTGTTGAAAAAAAATCGTCAATTCAAAATCTTAGCCTAGAAAAATCGATTCGAGAAAAACGCGAGTGAAATTTTTAGTATACGTAAATCGTTGCGCTACCAGCGCTCGCTAAATCGTTTGTAACTTGATCCATTTTAAATAGTTCAAATTGAACATCTTTTCACATTTTCTTGAATACGTATACTGTGAGAAAAAGCAAAAAAAAAACGATTTTTTTACCCGTCACGGTGGCCTTAGATGAGATTAATGGTTTTTCCATTTCGAATACTATGAATATTTAAATAATATACTTCTTCATAGATAAAATCTTATTAATGTTTGGGTATTTAAGATTTTCTATACTTATAATTCTATTGATGTTTGCATAATATGCATATTTTTCACATTTGAAATATCGTTAACATTCGTAACAACCTTGATATTTTTCCTATTCAAAATACGTCAATATTTCATCAATATTTTTATTTCGCACATCCAAGATGCCAAATATTTAATAAACATTTTTCACATTTAAAATATTCATATTTAAGAAAGATTAATATTTCAAACATCACACTCCCAAAAGAAATACACAGATATTTCTCTCTCGAAGAATGCTCTACGGATTACTAGTAAAAAATGTATAAAATAAAGAAGCAAATATAAAAAAAAATTGACTCAAGCAAGCTGTCTGAAATTTCCATAACTCACGCTCTGCACTCGACTTATTAGCAACACTTGACTGAATTTTTTATGAAATTGATTCGGCGATGTTTTTCGTTTTTGGCCATCTCTCTGCGTGTCTTTCTTTCTGTAATATCTTTCGTAGAGCACTGTGACGAATGGAGAAGGACTTTCACGATCGATTTTATTCCCTGGGATTTGAAGCTTTGCGTGCCCCACGTCAAGGGGTTTTTTCACTTTAGATGCTAAAAAGGAAAGGCTATTTTTGTGATTTTTTTTTTTGATAGGTTTATATTATAGATATTGATATAAAAGTTGTTACACTTAATAAATACACTTACGAAATACATGTAAAAAAATTCTTATGTATTTATATAATCCAAACAAATTTTAAACATATTCTTTACAACTATGGTTATAGCTCATATCAAGGATTTTTTAAATGTTGATATTTACTATTTTTTATTGAGTGTAACAACTTTTATATCAATATCTATAATATAAAACTTTAAAAAACCATGAAAATAGCTTTTTTGGCTTCTAAAGTGAGAAGACCCCTTAAGTAAACAGGGCAAGTGAACTCACAGACGTATTGACTCCGCATCATCACGACTGCACGCTGTTCATTACTTGATCTCTTTGGCACTCGACGTGGCTCGTGAAACATCGAGTTTTGCCGAACACGAAACTGTCCACCGCAGGAGGGACTTTTTATAGGGTCGTAAAGGGCATCCCAACTCTATATCGTTCTCCGTTCCTTCATCATTCGACTGACACGGGAGACATCTCGCTGAGATTTGCCCAGACATCATCAAACAGACTTTCACCTATATCAACTTGCATATGGATACAAATGTTAAAAAACGCCAGCCTAATGATATGTAAATTGTAATGACAACGATAGTAATTTAGCAGGGGTGGTTTCTATGTGACAGAATCGATGTACATTAATCAAAATCAATGGAAAAGTCATTCTGAGGCATTATGAACGGATGATTGATAATTATCAAAGTCACGAATCTATTTTTTAATTTTATTATAACGTGACCCACCCTAAGACCCACCCTAAGGTGGGTGCAATAACAATATTAATGTTATTATTATAGTTATTATTGATGATCATTGTGAAATTATTATTATATAGCAATTTTTTTGGCTCTTTGTTCCAATTGCATTTCGCAGAGAACTACGTACGGAATTTCTGATTAATCGAAAACTTTTCATTTTATGAGCAGTTTATGCGCAGTCGTAACGAAATTTTTCACTGAAAATTCATTTCTTAAGTTCAAATGCCTACAACTTTTGAATAAAACAATATTTTTTTAATTCCGTACGTACTTTTCTAGGTATTCTAATGTGGATTTACGAGAATTTTTGTTTTTCATTCTCGGTAAAAAATTGTGGATGCTAAATGTCACCCTTCGGAGCGCCTAAAAAAATATAATAACAGAAAATATAAGTAGTCGGCCATTTTGTACATCGAAAAAAAAAATTCTAACTGCTTGATATTCATACTAAATAGATTTGTAAATAGATTAATCGAATAGATTTTTGAATTAAATAGATTAATTTAAATACATTAATATATTAATAGTAAATAGATTAAGTAATATTAACTTGTCATACACACGGCCGCACACATCCTTGATTCATTTTAAGTAATATTAATAGTAAATAGATTATAGTAAATAGCAAATAGTAATAGTAATAGATTATAGTAAATAGTAAATAGTAAATAGTAAATAGTAAATAGTAAATAGTAAATAGTAAATAGTAAATAGTAAATAGTAAATAGTAAATAGTAAATAGTAAATAGTAAATAGTAAATAGTAAATAGTAAATAGTAAATAGTAAATAGTAAAAAGTAAATAGTAAATAGTAAATAGATTAAGTAATATTAATAGTAAATAGATTAATCGAATAGATTCATTTTATGAGTGAATCACTTTTTCATACGAAAAAAATTGTTAAATTCGCACATGATTTTATACACGTTACTGTGGCATAAGGCCTTAAACTTCGTAATTATCCCCATCGCACACGCTGACTCTCCAAGACGGTTGAATGTTATCCGAATTTATCGAGCCTTATGCGACGTATTATTATTTCCGCAAATGTGTCTCATTGTTGGAGTTCGCCTATGAATAATAGACGAGGATGCTCACTGCTGTGCAGTATTATCGAAAACTTTGAGTCACGTATGGAATTACTGATGTAGCTACATACGTATACGTTGGATCTTGCCTGAAGTTGTTGTTTGTCAAGAACACGTATAATTGATGCGCAACTCGGTGTTCCGAGCTTGGAACGGAGGGCTCACAATGGGCCATACGAGACCGTTCAGATGTACGCGGTTCACGATCACAAGTGCATTGTTTCAACGTCGCAAACGTGAGCGTGACGATTACGGGAAAGGAGAATAGCTCGTATTCCCATGTACGTTTGTTTTTCGCAACTACGTCGGACTGGAATTTTTTTTCTCGTCTCTAATGTTTCTTCACACGCCTGCTCGGGCTTTTACGATCACCCTTTTATTCCACTGTTACCCCACATTTGTAACTTCACGACTTCCGGTGTCTGAGACACTGCCCCCGCAGTTTTGCCAATAGCAAGCCGTTTCCTAGAGTACTGTCGTGTCGCATTCGCAGGAGGGCACAGGGCAAGTGGGCAAAACCTGCGTCGATACAGGCGGCTGGAGTTTCCACTGAGTCGATTTCACCATGTTTTCTATGGCTCCATGTTACCATCACGAAGTGTTTTCGACAGCAAGCCGCTTTCCAGTGCACTGTCGTGTCGCATTCGCAGGAGGGCACAGGGCAACTGCGCAAAACCAGCGTCGATACAGACGGCTAAATGTTCCACTTCGGTCGCGTTCGTCATAGGAAATCAGGTCAATCTCCAGAGCGGTATAGTCGGCGCGCAAGCCGACGCTCGGCCGAGCGGTCACCCATCCGAGTATCGGCCCAGGGCGAGATTAATAAGAAGGGGAACTAAAACAAATTGTTCTGTCGCCGCGTAGTGTGAACAATTGTCGTCAGATTTCCCTCATTATTCGAAAACGTCGAGTTTTTTCGTCCCTTTAGTATTTTCCCGAGAAAATAAACTTTCCGCTCGTCTCCGAGAGTAATTCCCGTAATTGATTGAAATTTATCGAAGTTACACAACCGTGAGGTATCTGCGAGGACGTAATCGCGCCTAGAAGTTCATTGAACTAAAAAGGTGCCGGACGATTTTGCAGGTGGCATCGTCGACTTCTCGTGTTTCTTTTCACTCATCTCGTCTTATGAAAGAATTCTAATCAAATCTTTTCGAATACCACTGAATGAAAAAATTAACGAAAAATTTCGCAGCTGGCACCTTCGACTTCGGGAATTTCTTTTTTTCTTCTCTCATTGCTATAAAACTTCTATTTTACGCGGTACTTACTCTCTGGTGATAATATCGATGATAATTGCCGAGCAACTTTGCTGCGTAAGGGCGCTCATATCTTCGAGAAAACGAGAGGATCCTTTCAGCACAGGCCCACCGAAAAGCCTCATCCTCTCGTTTGTTCCCTTCGAGAAGGACAGCGAGAGAGGGGGGGAGAGAGAAAGCTAGAGCTTAAGGAGGATTACAAGTGTTGCAAACTTATTTCTTTCACGATAGAGTTCAGCGTACTGAATAATAATTTCCGATATACTGGCACGAGAAAGCCGAGCAGTCACGGAGTGTTGTGCCATTATATATTGAGAGCTCGGCGACCTGGCATCTGCAAGCAGGTGGATGCACCAATGAGCATTCAAGCCGCGGCGAGTCTCATCGTGGTCTATTAATTTTTTTATTCTTCATCGAGCCTTGTCTTTTTTCTTCCGACATGCTCCGTTTACCGTTTACATCTCTCTCGGCACTAAACACCCGCCGGTTTATTTTCCTATTTACCTCATGCACGGAACGTCAAATGCAGAGGTAAACGACAGAGGAGAGAAGAGTTACAACGTGCCATGCTGATGAGCCCAGCTACGAGGCTCAATGAGGTTACTTTATCAATTGTAAAGAAAATTTTCAAACCCGTAATGAAACCCAAACAAACCCAAACAAAATAGTGGCAATAACAACGACAACAACAACAACAACAATAATGGAGATACGTACAATAATAATACTGATGATATTATTGACAATTGTAAAACGATATCATTCTGTGTACTTTGAATGAAAATGAATTGACTATGTCGACTATACTGTGTATTTTGAATGAAAAATTGATGAAAAATGAAACATTATTATTCGGAAGTAATGAATTATCTGATACTTGAATTTTCTTGGACTTTGTGTATTTTAGTCAATGTATAAATCAATGAAACATATATATATATATATATATATATATATATACATAAGTAATGATTTTTTTACATGTTTAGTCTGCTTGTTAAAAACTCGTTATAGTTGGTGGAATAATGAATTGAGAATAATATAGCAGGGTTTTTATTTTGTCAAGGCCTTGTATACCTTTTGAAAAAAAATTTTTTTTTTCAACTGCTTAAATGATGTATGAGCATCCCAAAAATAGTAAGGTTCATATGAATAAAATTCCGAACAATGATACAGTCTGAAGAAAAATGGTTTCAAAACTTTGAACGCGATTTTCTCGAAGCCATATTTCAAAAATCTGGCCGACTCGTAGCTCTTACAATTTTCCACCGATCGACTTCAAATTTCAACCGTAGCTTTGTCCACAGATTTTCTAGCGAAGTACACACGGTTTTTACGATCGATTAGCAAGTACGGTTTTTAAAAATAAAGTGAGACCATTGTGTAGTCTAAAATGGGTGTTTTTTTTTTAAATGGCGCCAAATTTGCATAGAATAAATATTCTGTGACAATTGTGTGAACTTTGCTAGCAAAACTTATGTAGATTATAAAAAAAAATTGTTCCAAGTGCGCAAGTGCGCCTCCAATGAGCCCGCCAGTGGAGGGTCTAAAAAGGTGTTCTCTTTCTACCGGCCACTGAGGTTGTCGTAATGTATTTTTTGGAAAATAAAAAATGGACTTAAGTATCTACCGGTATGTAAAACAAACCCTCTAATCCTCATTTTGGTTGCTTTATTAGTATTTAAAAAAAAATGTTTAACCTTGTTTTCCGACCATCTACAGGTACAGGAGGCCTTGATTGAATGAATTGACAGAATTAGTTTTATTCTATTCATCGAGCAATTAGTTTAATTTCGCAACGGACAGTGCAAAACTCGAGCAAATCCAAACGAATTCCTACAACCTGGAGTTACGATACAAATTTTATTATTACGTGAACAAAATTGTTTCATAGCCCATTCTCATGTCATAAGTAGGACCCATCTATTTTTGACTAAATATAGGAAATTTTATAAATTATATTTTATTATATTGACTAATTATAGAATATTTCATGATGTAAATATAGGATATTTTACTAAATCATTTTCTACTAAACGAAAGTTGCAATCGTATTTTTGTTATTTGTTTAATGTATTTTAATATCAATAGCTATGACCGAAATCGTTTTTTTAACGAAACGTTAATCGAGCGAGGGATACATTTCGGAGCTGGTACATCATTCGCAATTTTGAATAGGACGTGTGTCACTCGCCAACGCATGCGATTCATTTTGTGACTTGCACGTGAGTAGTACATCGGATGTTGAACCCGAAGTTCAAAGGCCTTGTGAACTTGCACATAATGCTTTTCCCATACGTGGCCAATTTGGCGCGGCCGCGCGTAGTTTATGCTTCGTAGTTGAGAATATTGGTTAAGTTGGTACTGTCAGAGACGACAGGTGTGTCACCAGCCAACCACCAGATATGAACAGTCTCATCGTATTCATTATATCAACTTGCCGCATACGAGCCCTTCCACGCTTCCAATCCTATGAACTCGTACTGTCACTCACGTCGAAAATTCATTAAGACATTGTACCCTTGTACGAGAAAGTTTTGATTGCACTTGGGTTTATCTTTATATTAAACATACGCGCGGATCACGATTTATTGCAAAATAATCCTGAAGAAAACTGCAGTGATAATTAAATGGAAAATTATTAAATAGTAATCAGTAATCCCTTAATGCTCCATATATTATACTTTTATTTAAAATAAATAATTATTTTGTCAATTATTGAATTAGCACAAATTATTAATTTTTTTTTCACTGAGTCTAAATAAAATAAATTGTATCAGTCAAAAATAATTATTTTCTTCTATGCTTAACCTCCTTGATGATAATGCTTCGTAATATAAAGCATCAATTACGAAGCATTGTCATCAAGGAGGTTAAGCACGAAGGAAATAATTATTTTCGACTGATACAATTTATTTTATTTAGCCTCGATGAAAAAAAAATAATAATAATTTGTACAACTAATAGTTAGTTGTATTTTATCTTCAAGCTACCCAATTAATTATATCATATTTATCAAAATTCCGCTAATTTTTTCCTCATTTCTCTTTAATTTTGTCTTCGGCTAAATCCCCTGTAACTATAAACTAGAATGAAGGTTTCATTTGACAGTTTTATGGAGGATCCTTGTGTTAGAGGGGGGATTTATTTCTGATATATCCCTTATCGATAAATTTCTCATTAAACGAAAGCTTCGATAAAAATCCACAAAGATGGAGATTTATATTAAAATGATTCGAAAAAAAATGATAGTCATAACTGCTCAGACTTGAGCCACGACTTGATGCATAACTTAAGTGCTATGTAAAATTCACGATCTCCTCAGCCAGGCTCAGGGACCGAGACGAGTTCGGTGTTACGAAAAAAAAATGAATGAAAATAGTAGGCATTTTATCGTATTTTCCCGGTTTGTTCCGAAAGGATTTTTCACTCGCCTTCACCCATTCTCTCTATTCCCATTCTCGTATAGACAAGAGAGGGGGGGGGGGGGGGGAGCGAATCTCGGGCTGATCTTTCCTCGGAGAACCGTAGCTTCTCAAGGATTTTCACTTATATGTAGGAACGTCACGTTTTTTCTTCTCTTTTGGGACGGATGAGGGATCATAAAACCATTCAGTCTGTACTTTTTCGTTTTATATTTTGTAGACTTCTCGTGCATAGACGCGAGCTCAGCCACCTTAAGCCATATTGCTTCAAAAATGCGTTAGGAGAAAAGAATTTCTTTTTTTTAACCCACGACAAAAACACGACTTTTACGACGTGGGTAAAAAAGGATTTGCGCACGTGAGTTTCCTGAGTGTAGCTTTTCGAAAAAAGAAAAGAGTATTTTTGTCGATTGTTTTATTTGAGAGTTCAATTCAAACGTTCATTCTGTGTGGCCTTAAGCCACCGTAACGGGTATAAAATCATGTGCGATTTGAATAATCTTTTTTCGTATGGAAAAGTGCTTCACTCATAAAATTAATTACAAATCTATTTAGTATGAATATCAAGCTGATAGAAAATATTTTTTTTCGTTTCGATGTACAAAATGGCCAACTACTAATATAATCAGAAATTCCGTACTTACTTCTCTGCGAAATGCAATTAGGAACATAACTTTTAAATTTGAAGTTAATCGAGTGAAAATTGTTGAAATTATTTGTCACGCCAATTGGAAAAAAGCTGTTTCGAGAAGTTTCGAGTAGTCGGCCATTTTGTATCTCGAAGAAAAAAAAATGTCTAACAGCTAGCCATTCGAACTAAACAGATCTGTCATTAATCTTATGAGTGAATCACTTTTTGATGCGAAAAAAAATTGTTAAATCCGCACATGATTTTGTACCCGTTACTGTGGCCTAAGGCCACAGTACGAATACGAATAATTTGTGTTGATGGAAATTTTCACAAAAAAGCACAAGAACGAAGCGAGGTGAGTCAAATTGGACACTCGAAAACGAGACGTCGCGAAGGGTTCAATCATTGAGAAGTCATAGAAAAAATAATATGCATTCAATAGACAATATTTTGAATGCGTTATCTACAACAAATCATTATTTGTTTTTGGCATTGCTTCGTTCGTTACCGGCCTGAAGCCAATTTGCCATTTTATTAACTTTTTAGTACGTCAAGGACATCTCAAGGTCATGGTAGGTGATTGGTTCTGTTGGAATAAGAGTGGAAGGGTAGTTCAAAAGCATGCGAGTTTTCGTTTGACAAAATTGTCGTCGGCCTTGAAATCAAATTGCAGCCGCCACTCGAAAGGGGATATATACCTTCAGGCGAGGAAGAAATTTGCAGATTTTCATGATATTTTTTTGAAAGGGAAGATTTCTTCACCATTTTTTAGACTTAGGGTATATTTTATTACTACTTTTTGCTGTTACACTCTATTTTTTTTTCTTGTATTAGTGTTCAATAATGGCGTAGGTATGGCGTGGTGTTCTAAACTCCATTTTCAAAACTGCCGTGACGTATAGCTAAGAAAATAATCGACCGATTCTGGTGAAATTTGGTGTAAATCTTCCTAGCCTTCTTGTCTTAAACATGAGCCTAAATATTTTTCAAAATTAACAAAAAAAAGTATTTTTTTATTGCGAAATGTAGGCATTGATTCGGAAAATTCAATCTTTTTGGTTTCAAAACGTACCACTTCATCGATTTTCAACATTTCTCACTTTTTCTTGGTTCATATTCTGCGTATGGGTGTTACTAAAAGAAAAACCTTCGTTGATTTCTTTTCCGATTAAATACGTCGAGGCTACGTATCACGTCGTCCGACAACATCCGCCACAACTTGTTTCGAAGACCGTCCCATATCTATGCCATTTCAAACATTAAAAAAAAATACCACGTCACAGCCAAAAGTTGTAATAAAACATACCCTAAGTCTCAAAAGTAGTAAATAAATCTGTCATTTAAAAAAAAAAATACAGAAAATAAGCAATTTTTTCCTCGCCCAAAGGTATCTCCACCCTGAAAAAATACTAAAAATGGTCGAGATGCAGATTCGAACAATCTCCTCTAATTTGGATTCCAACTTTTTCGTCCAAAATCAATAGTTGCATGGGTTCTCGAGTGTTCCCTTTCCCGGCGCTAACCAGATACATATTTCGAAAGAAATGGTGCCAAACAAAATAAATCGCATCGAGTCTTTTTTGGAAAAAAGCTTTATTTTTTATTGTCGCATTCCGGAGCTTTTGTTCTCGTCATTGACAGCCGTCGATACGGTATTCGCAAAGACGGGTCCATCGGCTTGAAATTCACCACTGCGAGGTGTCTTGCGCGTTGCGACGTAAGCGAAGAGAAAATGGCGACGTACCGATGAGAGCTTCACCCGTGCTCGCATCCTAAGAGCTTTTTTCCACTGACTTTTTTTTTCTCGCTCAGACGAAAAAAACGAGTGGCGCGCGCCGTAGGACACAGTGCGGTGCAGACGAGAAATAAATTTGCCCTTCCGCTTCGTGTCTGCTGAGCTGCAGTGCAGCTTCACCCCACTCGACAACCGTCTCTCTTTTCAACCTCCCTTTTGCGTAAGGACGGGGACAGTGGGCTCTTCACTTGCCTCGTGCCCAACCCCCCCCCCCCCCCCTCTCTCCCACCTCTCGCTTTCCACCCCCGCACATTCCCCTAATAGCAAACAGAAATTGCTGCGTCAACTTGTTGCACGCATTTGAAATATTGGAGGCACGTTCACATGAGTCGCCATATCACGTTAAACGAGCCATGGGATCGATATTTTAGTGCTACTTTGCGCCCTAAGTCCCGAAGCTTGTGGTGATGTCTGTTGCGATGGAAAAATGTGGGCACGCCGGACTTGCGGAGTGAAGTTTCAGACAAGAGACGATAAAATAATAGAGGACGAAAAAATGTAATTTCTTCTAAAAAAAAGTGTTTGGGTTTGTTTGGGAAATGTATTTTCTAGAAAAACAAAAATTAAGTGCCCAAACATTCGTTCAAAGTGGAAGATGCGTTGAAAAATGGGCAGTCGCATCAAAAAGATCATGGGGTCAACACGACCCAGTGTGCAGGCGGATGATTAAAAAAAATTTAACCACTATCGTATGAGCATTTGAATTAACACGGTATGCGCCATTAAGGCGTTACCCCCGCTTGTAGCGCAAAAGAAGGCCTTTTTCATGAATTTTTTTAAAGAAAACTACACAACTTTTTTAATCGGTCAATATATCATCTTAAAGAACACATCTTGAAGAACTTTCAGTAATTTTTTTATTGAAAAATATTACATTGTTTAGTGGCAAAAGGCCGTCAAAGAAATAATGTTTTTATATACACGGTTTGCGGTGACCAACATTGCGGCGAAGTGGATCATCTGAAAAAAAAATGCGGATGGATTTAGTCAAATATAAGTATAAACTAGTCTTTAATCGAAGGATTTTAAAAAATATTCATTTTTCACAAAATGGCGGACAGTCAAAGTTAATGGTTCGATTTTAACGAAAAAAAACGGCTATTGTTTGGCTATAAAACGGCCATTTTTTTGTTCGAAAAAAAAATCGAACGATCAAAGACTACATTTTTATGTATTAAATAAGCCTGAAAAATTTCAAGAAGATCGGTTTATTAGTGTTCGAGTAATCTTGGTCACCGACTTCAGAAATGCCATTTTGAGAAAAACGCGTTTAAAGTTTCAATTTGTTTACACGAAGAACGGATTCTTCTCTTTCAACGCTCATATCTCAGTCAATTTTGTTCGGATCGACTTGAAATTTTCAGGACATATTCTCAGATACTTATACTTCAAAAAAATGCAATAAAAAAAATCGATTTTTTCAAAATCGCAAGTGGGGGTAACCCCTTAAAAAAATTCTCGCGTGATTCAATGCACGAAAAAATCGTCTCACGTATTTCCTTGCTCCGGAGGAAAATCGGAAAAGCCGACAACGTCTTGTCGCGCAAAAGTAGTCATTTTAAACGTCTCGGCCTAAAATACGCTCGAACGATAAATATTTCTAAAAGATCAGAGTTTATTACTCGCGAAGCTTTTCCCAAGATTCGCGCTACGGCTGTGCGAGGCCGGCTGGAATTTTTCTTCTCCTCCCCAATCCCGTATACTTTTTCACGTAGCGGAGATAACTCGAGGAATTTTTTTCGATGCGGGTCGACGAGGAATAAAAAAAAGAGGTGAGTTGGTCAGGGAGCTTTACGTGAGATATTCAAATTTTTTTTAGGAAACTTTTTTCTTGCTTCTTCCGTACGCGAGATGGATAGACGCGCATATTGCTCTCGCAATTACTATCCTACGAGTGCTCGTGGATAGATGAAACGCGGGCTGTTTTCTTGCTGCAGTAAAATGCACGTGTCGGTGGTTGCATGTGCTCGACAAGCTAGTCGTTGGGCTACGAGGAAGTGGGAAAGAGGGCGAAAACAGGTTGGAACCCTCCAGGGAGCGCCTGAAAATCACAAAGACTGTTACATGTATAGGCGTATATAGAGCGGAGAAAATATAAGCGATAGAACCGCGCCAAGACTGTGCAAAGCCCTCCGCGCCACCCAACAAGACAAAGAACGGACCGGAGAGCAATTGCGTGTCCCGTTGTCCTTTGTACCGAAGTAAAGGTTCGTTAGAGTTGTCCAGGACGACTTCCTGCTATTACTGGCTCGCATTGTTGTTCCCTGGTAAATTCTCTCTTCACTCCGAGGTGAAATTTACGCCTGATTTTTCTTTGTACGTGTGTAAGTGCTGTTGGCCATTCAGCGCTGACGGGCAGGGTCAAGAGAAAATCCTGTGCAAGGACCGAACCAAAAATCTGTCGAGTTTCTCCGTTTATCTCGCTCGTTTCCGCAATTTGAGCAAACGCAATGGTCTTGCCCGCTTAGTCGACAGTTCGAGTGACAAATGGACCCTGAACTTTCTCAACGTTGGCTCTTTGTCGAAAAGCCCAGGTGACGTGTCAAATACAAACAGACGCGTAGATAGACATTCGTAGGTAGGAGCTTTTTGTAGATATGCAATCCAGGGTGTAGTTCCGAAAAGCCCATACCTCTGATAATTTGGAATTTCGTGTATCCATGTATTTTCACTCGCTGATTACGAATATCATAGTGAAAATACCCGCAAATTTGTTTTCGAGGTCAGCACTCACGAAAACTGATTTTTGAACAGTTTTTCTGTTTTCTTTTAGTAAATATTCATTGTAGAGAAAAATGGCGCCTATAAAAGTTATAGCCTATGAAAATATTGATCTTTTATGTTCCTTGCAGTTTTTATCTAAAACCATTCCGTTTCGAGAAAAATGGGATAATGGTCCGATAAGTGAAAATTGCTTAGCTCCATTAGTTTCCATATTATCTACTTACGCGCTGTACTGCGGAAAGGTTGGAGTTTAGTTTTTAAAGTGCATGTTTTTTTTTTTGGCTTTTTGTTTTTTATTTTATTTTATTTTTTTTCTTTTATTTTCGTTTCCTTTTGTATTATATACTATTTTTGCATTTGTTGTGATTCAATAAATTTTAAAGTGCATGTTTTTCTTGCTTTTTTGTTTTTTTTTTATTTTTTTTATTTTAGTTTCTTTTTGTATTATATACAATTTTTGCATTTTTTGTTTGTGTTTGTTTGGGTTGTTTGATCTTTTTTGCTTGGATTTTTTGTTGGTTTTGTTTCAGTTTGAATTTGGTTTTCTTCTTTGGGTTTGTGTGGGCTAATGAACATTATCTATATTCTTGCTGTTACCGATCCATTACTATAGATAAGTAAATAATATTGAACCTAATGAAGCTAACAAGGAACATCCCTCAGATGACATCCTTCGATTTTGTTGGAATTTGGGATATGTTATAAAGCACCCAAAAGTAAGCGATACGTATTTTTTTTATCGGCGGAAAAACGGTTTCAAGAGGTGAAACTACCCCTCGAAAAAAGGCATCGCTAGGGTGGTTGCTCCCCTTAATTTTTATTTTGCAATGTCGCTATAGTGGATTTTTCATTGCTTCGGATTAGAAGAATTTTCGTTTTTGTTTCATTAAAATCGGTGGACTCCTTGTGTGTGTGAAACTGCTATATTACCCCTAGAGCCTATTTTCGAGGGGTGGTTTCACCCCTTAAAACCGTTTTTCCGCCGATAAAAAAAGTACGTATCGCTTACTTTTCGGTGCTTTATAACATATCCGAATTTCAACAAAATCGAAGAGTGTCACCTGAAGGATGTTCCTTGTAAGCAATTTTCACTTATTGGACTATTATCCCATTTTTCTCGAAATGGAATGGTTTTAGATGAAAATTGTAGAAAAAGTAAAAGATTAATATTTTCATAGGCTATAACTTTTGTAGGAAACATTTTTCTCTAAAATGACTTTACTAAAATAAAACAGAAAAACTGTTAAAAAATCAGTTTTCGTGAGTGTTGACCTTGAAAATCAAATTTGCGGATATTTTCAATATGATATTCGTGATCAGCAAGTCAAAATACATAGGTACACGAAATTCCGAATTAATCAGAGGTATGGGCTTTTCGGAACTTTATCCGCAATCTATATGATGGTAGGAAGTGTTTTCGGATTTACTGTCGGATTATTTTATCGAGTTGTGTTTATCGCTTTACAAGGGTGGGGATTGATTTTTCTGATCTCCCAGTTGAATCTAACGGCGTTGACGTTTGCATCGTCGGTATGCAACGAGAATTCTTGTTGATTTTATCAGTTGTTCGTTTTTATCAGCATGCAGAAGCATTTTTTGGAGATTGGGTGTTGGATCTCCAATGACGATCCTAAAAAATATCATCGTTAAGTACAAAAGTATACATTTATTAGAATAAGTTACATCAAAATTTCATGGGAGTAAAATCTTGATGTGCCTTGTCAAGAATCCATCCGTGGACACTGTCGTTTCCAAAAATCTAGAGACATTTACGTGATTTGTGTTTATTTGTTTGCTCTGCAAAAATTGACAGTCATGCTACACATGCTGCAGGAGAACTTTACATTGTCAAACGTCATATGATGTAGGAAAGACAGAAATGCAGGATTGTCGTTCTGGGCACCCTTGGTTGAACACTTTTTCAAAGCTAATTTAACCTCGTCTTGGTCAATGTCGGGGTTATCAAAGATGGAGGACAAAGAAAACAAAATGGTTAGGACCAGCGCTCTTAGAAAGTCTCGTTGGACCCGCTCCATGAAAGAGGATCGATTGCCGGGTTTTTGCCGAAGTTTCACATTTTCCCGTATTTCCATATTACTACAATCAACCTCCTCGCTTTTTATCTCCATAAATTCATAAAAAGAGAGCTAATCTCCCTTGGGAGGTTGGCCGGGTATGCTGACAGTGTGGATCGAAGCGCGGAAATGAGATCAGGGAGAATGTTGCAAAGTATGCTGTAAAAGAACGAAGTGGGGACGTGGATTTTCTGTTACGGGAATAAGAACATTGGAAAAAAAGAGTACCCGCGTTGAGAGTGTGTGCTATGGCGATGCGAGATTCCTCCGAAGTTACTTTCCGGGCCTTTCACATATTGGGTCGTAGAATGCAAGGGAACGGATGACCTGACCATTATGGCCGGTCCGTGGATCAGCAATCTTGGATCCACCTTCTCTGTAGAACTAGTCTCTAGTAATGATGCGGGGAGGTCAACAACCCAACGCAGGATAATCGCTTGGTATACGGCATAGTTGGGTCATTTTACTCCAATTATCATTTAACGTGAGTTTTTGAATATACGGTATGTTGAGAAAGGAATGGCAAAATATGTGACTATATTTCGTCTGCATGCAACGGGGATAATTTAAGCAGCAATCGGGTCAAGGATGATATGGATGGTGATGACATGAAAGTTGATAATATGGGGGTTGATGACATGGATGCTGATGACATGGGTGCTGATGACATGGATGCTGATGGCGTGGATGCTGATAACGTGGATGCTGAAGACGTGGATGCTGAAGACTTGGATGCTGATGACGTGAATGCTAATGAAGTGGATGCTGATGACATGGGTGCTGATGACATGGATGCTGATGACGTGGATGCTGATAACGTGGATGCTGAAGACGTGGATGCTGAAGACGTGGATGCTGATGACGTGAATGCTGATGAAGTGGATGCTGATGACGTGGATGCTGATGACATGGGTGCTGATGACGTGCGATGCTGATGACATGGATGCTGATGACATGGATGCTAATGACATGGATGCTGATGACATGGATGCTGATGACATGGATGCTGATGACATGGATGCTGATGACATGGATGCTGATGACATGGATGCTGATGACATGGATGCTGATGACATGGATGCTGATGACATGGATGCTGATGACATGGATGCTGATGACATGGATGCTGATGACATGGATGCTGATGACATGGATGCTGGTGACCTGGATGCTGATGACATGGATGCTGATGACATGGATGTTGATGACATGGATGTTGATGACATGGATGTTGATGACATGGATGTTGATGACATGGATGTTGATGACATGGATGTGGATGACATGGATGTTGATGACATGGATGTTGATGACATGGATGTTGATGACATGGATGTTGATGACATGGGGCTGATGGAATGCAATCATCGATCACATGGAATTAATGATCACATGTACCGATTGATATCTTAGAAGGAACAAAGATACCTGCATCCATCAATCAAGCTGCCCGTCATCGTTGCAAGATTGGAAGATTGGAAGATTGGCCAACAATCTTCACTGTATTGATCAGCTGATGATCATTCAGATACGCAATTGAATGACATGCGAATCGACGAAACGAATGTGTCCACTGAATAAGCTCCATTATCCATCTGATTGTCAAGCGGGAAACAATTGTTCTCAGTAGAATCTCCGTCTACGTATATCTACGGAGATCGTCTCTTATCTTCGCCCAATGTACACGCTGTTCACGATGTCCGCTGTTATTGCGAAGCACGCGGAAGATGATGGGCAATGTTCCATGCGGTTACGTAGACAAGAAATACATTCGTCGACGAATCGCGGGCTCTCAACATCCCCTGGTACAGTAGAATCGGTGGATGACGTAATAGGATAAGTGTAGCACAATGGCCGTTATGTAGGTCGGCGTGTCAGTGCCACCAGCCACCCCTGATTTTCGGCCCATTCTCCCCGACCCGGCTGTACGCGAAGCTACCCTCGGTATAACTAGCCACCCACCTGGATCCGGGGCTCCGCGGCCTCGTTTCAAATCCGACCGCGATAACTACAGCTATTCCCTGTTACGCCTTTCGTCGGTTTATCGGGCATCCCTTGACGCAACCTTGCGGCCAACGGGCACATTTATTTATGCTCTCGACTCTGCTGAAAAGTCATCTTTCAAGTGGGGTCGAAGTTTGCATCGTTGGATTGCAACGGAAGTTCTTTTCAATTCCTCATTTTGTATTATCTAAAATCGTACTTTACAGATTTAGGTTGTAGATCGCTAAATAAATATCTTTATAATTGTGCGCGTGATTATCGTGGCTAAAGTCTGTTGAAAGAAGTTTAGGAAAAAAAATCATTTTTGTTGCATCCCAACGATGCTAACTTCGATGTCAATATTTCAGCAATAAGTGTCGAAGACAAATCAGACCACTGCATTATTCTTCGAATTTTGGAAGAGGAACACAACTTTATTCGATGCATCCACATTGGAGGATTAAGGGGAGAGATACTTTTAGGCGAGGTATTTGCTGATTTTCATGGTTTTTTAAAGGAAACATTTCTTCGCCATTTGTGAGATTTAGGATGTGTTTTATTACTAGTTTTGACTTGATACTTTTAGTATCAATCCTCAAAAGTGGCGGAATTATGGCACGATCTTCTAAGCTATTATGAATTGGCAGAACCGGGATGATGTATACGTAACAAACGAATCGAACAATTCTGATGAAATTTTGTATAAATCTCTCTGACCTTATTGTATAAAACATGACCCTAAATGTTTTTGAATTTTTTTTTTTTTTATTGCAAAACGTAGCCTTTTTTCGGAAAATTTAATCTTTTTCTTTCACAGCTTACGATTTAATCAATTTTCAACATTTCTCACTTTTTCTTGGTTCATATTGTGCGTATGAGTGTTAATGAAAGAAAAATCTTCATAAGTTTTTTTCGGATTGATCTCGCCGACGCCACGTGTTACGCCGTCTGATGACATCCGCCGTAATCCGCTGAGAAGGCGGTGACACAAGACCGCTATTTTTGAAGATCGATAAAAAAATACCATGTGACAGCCAAAATTAGTAATAAAACATACTTTAAGTGACAAAAAGGGCGAAGAAACCTTTCCTTAAAACAAATCATGAAAATCATCAATCTTTCCCCGTCTAAAGGTATCTCCCCCCCCCCCCCTTAAAAGGAGAAGTTCTATCGAAACATAATACCGTTGAATTGGATCAAAATAAACGCGTAGTATACTTCGGTAATAAAGGATGCGAATACTGCGGAATGGTTCCGTCGAGTATTAAGGATGCATCCGTACATTTTCCACCAAAACTGAGTTTCGGCGAGAAGTTTGAGTACTTTGCGATGAGGTTAAAATTAAAACAAAAATCAACCATGTCGAAGCTGCTAAGAACATTAATTTCCGATAATTATACTGCAAAAAGTTACAAGTAAACTATTGAAAGCAAATTGTTCAACAAATGTCAGATGAACTACTTTTTTCGTATTGTAAAATGAATTTGTAGATTCTTCTGAATAGGTATCGATTTTTTTAGAATTTCCTTTTCTATTTTCATTTCAATTTTTTTAATAAAAAAATGGAGCAAGAGTCACAAATTTTCAATATGGTTTCGGAACAATGTTCCATTTTAAATCCAAGAAGTGTCCGGGGTATTGAACGACCAATGTCAAAGGTACAGCCTCTGAAATATTCCAAAAACAGGGTTTTCGAAATAGAGAAAATTCTTTAAAAAATCATATGTATTCGGAAGAATATCATAAACCATTTAATGTCACAAAAAAACAAGTTTAGCAGCGATTTTTTAAACAAATTTTTGTTTAAACAATTTATTTATAAAATGTTGGCATTCTTATAATTTAAAACCAATATTCTTAGCATCTTCAATACGGGTGATTTGTTTTAGATTTTAATGTTATCGCAAAGTACTCAAAATTATTACCGAAACTCACTTTTGGTAGGGAATGTACGGGTAATACATGGTTAAGAAAGGCCCTCTTATCTAGATGTTCTGCACTTGACACCTACGTCTCGTCTATTTTTCGGCAGACTTGGTCGACCTTTTTCGGCTCGTGGGCGGCGTACTCCTGTAGGAGACAGAGCGCAAACGATCGTCGATAAAGCCAAACAAAAGTTGTCATCTGCAGGCATTTATGAGATATACATTCGTAATGTACAGACTGTATACATATACATTTATATATATAACCCATAGAATTTAAGTATATATATATATATATATATATTTGTCGCATATTATGTATTTTTTGCAACAACAAATAGATAAGAGCTGCAATGTGCGTACAACTCGAAAGAACGATTATTAATGGATTTTTTTTTCGTACTTGTTGAAATAGTGAGAGAAAAATCTTTCCACCGACTAAGACAATTATTAATTTATAAAAGCCCTTGCGCTGGATTCTCCATAATGATGCGAAAGCCGTCACGAAAGTAGAAGACTAATGAGAAAATCCTGAGCGCTATGGCGAAGCTTTAGCTCGTTAAATAATAATAATGATAATAGGAGAATTACCTGAGGGTAAATAAGAGATATAATAATGATAACGCTGATGATCACAATACTCGTCGTGCCGGAAATACAAGGAGCAACGAAACCGGTCGAAGAAAAATGTGACTGCGAGAGGTTGATGAGTGGACGTTTACGTCTATGTGTGCAGCTGGCCTGTTCTTGAGACGTCAGCGTCACGGAATGAAAATTGTATGGGGAATGAAGATTGTATGTCGGATTATTAGATGAGCATAACAATGCGAATAATGAACATTTATTCGTCTTCAATTCATAATGAGTCATCGTTAAAGAAGGTCGGGCGTATCACTGATGAATATGGAAGAATACTGTTTTTTTTTTGACGTAGTGTCAATCAAAATTTAACCTCGAAGTTTCGGTAAGTTGCGCTATATGGTTAAAAATTATAATATAAGCTGTTTAGCACAGTTTGTTATGAAAAATTGTGGATTTAGCCACAGGTAACATCAAACTGGCTTTACTATGATTATCGCACTCAAATTGCAAAATCTTCGTGCCTGCGTGTACAATCGTTTATTCAAGGTGATATTAAGCTGGCACGGTATTAATGCAATTTTGGAATATTTGTCTGTTCTAACGAAGCTGACGTTATAGCGGCTGAAACTTTTTTCCTGTCACTTTGGAATGTGAAGATGAACGTTTCAAGAATATTTCTGCACTTCGTTACACCTGGATTTGTCCAGTAGAGCGTGGGAAGATACGATTCTTCTGTAGAAATGACCGTGGCTGGCGAAACCCTTCAACATTTGTATAATAAAGTTCTTCGGTAAATACTTTGTATGCAGAGCAGTTTCATAAGCTTTAAGAATTATCTCACTCAATTTTGAATATAAAGAAAACGAGTTTATCGTAACAATTTTGATATATAAACATTTAAGGCAGCATTGCTGTCTAGAGCGCTGATTTGGAGGTGCCTTTTAGGGTGGAATAACTAAAAGACAACTGAAAAAATACACATTTTTATTCACCCTTTACGTACACAAAAAAAATCATTACCATATACTTTTGTACGTTTGCTTCCAACGACGTCCAACGACGTTGTATGAATCCAAAAACAAAGACCAAACATATTCTCAATCTGTATGAGTATTGTGGTGCTTGGCACCAGATTTAGAAAAACAAACTACGACATGAAAGCATGTTAAACTTTAATTATCAATTTTTCCTGTTTTTCTGACCATTCTACAGGTTACGAAAATTGAAAAAAATACTTACACTCAACTTTGCTATCAACGTTTAAAAACAGTCTACTGAAGGTGTATGTCAAATTTGCGCTCAATCGACTGATTGGTTGTCGAGATATCGTGGTTGCCGATTTAAAAAGCACAGTATCGATAAAAACGAGGTCTAAGGCGCTGCCTTCCGACTGCACTCCCCGAACGTACCTATTCCATATCATTTCTATAACTTGGCTGATTTGATGAGAATCATTAAACGGTTTTCTCAAACGTATTCAAAACGCTCTGTAGAATAATAAAATAACATTGAAAAAAAGGATTTTTTCAAACTTGTAGGGACCAATAATAAATGTGGCGAGAAGAGAAAAGAAAAATTGAGAATCAAAACTCAAAAGCATAGAGAAAACCGAGAGTAGAATTGAGTACTACCCATCCCGGTAAATATTCGAAAGTGGGGCTCTTGCTAGAATCAGGCTAATTTTCTTCAAACAAACCCAAACAAAACCAAACAACCCCAAGCAACCCTAAACAACCTCAAACCACCCCAAACAACCCAAAACAGCGTTAAACAACCCCAAACAAACGCAAACAAAAATTAGCCTGATTCTAGCAGGAGCCCCACCTCCAAATATTTACCACCATCCCTCCTCTATTCGTATTGCCATCACATCCGGATGCTCTGGAAGAGATGGTTGTGATTACAACCTGAATTTAAATGTATAACTTAAAAAATTGATTTTCCAAAAATACTAATTCTAAAATTGATCTCACAAGACTCAGTTCTATTTTTCCAAATTATCTTAAAATTCAATGTTCAAAGTTCAATTACAAATCAAAATAAGCAAAGAAATGTTTGTACATTTATTTTGACAGATCGCTGAAAAAACTTTGGCCAACTACTCCGGACTTACCCTATTTTAAAAAAAAGAACAATCCGCTCGGATCAATCAGCATTCGACTGTCCGTGCTCACCAGGGCTGACTGACTTCCAGATAATAATAATCACAACACACCCTGGCTCGCTTTGTTGATTGTAAAATTCAGGGCCCAATGAATCACGATATAACGCATAAACAGCAAATACATGTGGATACGAGAAACGTCTAAATTCCGCGCTTCGTAAAAACACGACGTTGGTGAGACGTCAGACAGGGAGGGGGGGGGGGTTGATATTTTTCATTCGCTTTTAACAAACATAGCAGTCGAGTCAATATGCCGCGAGCATAAATCAGTCCGAGATATTCATGCAGGCGTCTCGGGAAAGGAGGGGTTGCACAACTGCAACCGAGAGCCTCATTCGTTCCGGTGAGTTCCAGCTTGGTCGCTGAGCTGGTTCCCTTCATTGTTCGTTTTGCGTTGCCAGAATAATATCCAGAATATATCGCCCTCGAGATATATACGTGTATATCGTAACACCCAAGTCGACCTGACTGAATTTTACAATATTTCTCGTACATACATCAACCGGCGAATCGGTAAACAGGATCATTAATAAAAATTGGACGTAAATAGGGACGCCTGCATGGTAACATTTGCACCGTGAAAAATTCCTCAGCGTTGTCTGGAATCGATTTTCAGACCCAGCGAGTGTTTTTGGTGTCTTTAGATTTCATTTGCCGGTGGCCATGTTTTTATTGAACCTCTGTATTTTTTTGTGATTTTCTAGAAGGCTCTCAATATGTGTACCTTCGTGTTAAATAAATTCGTTTCTTTTTTACCAACTGTGTGCCAGAAAAAAAAATCGAAAATTGGCCATTTTTTTCGGGCCTATGAATTCGTGGAGATTTTCTACGATGTTGACGTCAATTCATTGGAAGCGAAACTTCAAGCGTTCGATTTGTTAAAATGCAAGTATTTTGGGCCGAATGTAGAGCGCAAATTTTTTTGTTTATCAAACGAAAATGGAAAAGAACGCCGTGTTGAGGAAAACACACGAGTCCCAACTGAACCAAAAAAAAACAGAAATTGATTGAGGCGCGAGAAAGAGGCCCAGGTGTCACACGGTGGACACAGTTGGTCGTTTCGTCTTTTGCGCGGGAGAGGCGAGAGGGAGAGGGGGGGGACAACGTGCATGTAAGATAACGGGGTACGTCACGTCGTTGCAAGCACGCTATACATGGAGATATCATCGTCACGCTCAGAGATTGCCAAGAAGTCGTAAACGAAGACGATTCGGTACCGTGGCTCAGTCGTAAAAGCGACGCTACCTAGGGTGGCACTTAGTCGATGGCGATAAGACGCTCTTACAGCGGGATGGATTCTACACGTGCAACGGTGCAGTTCCACCGGTAGCAGCAAAGGTAGAAAAACTCATACCGTGGTTAGCCTGGCGTATATATAAGCAGCGATCACGCGAGCCCTCGCCGAAGCCGTGTGTACCTGCGTGCATCAACGGCTGACCGTCAAAACGGCGAAACCGTCACGAATCAGCCGGACTTGCGTAGTGTCGATAACGTCTTTTCGTTTGGTAAGGCGATCGTTGCATAACATCGAAAAGCTTGGCTATTCGGAGTGGAACGACGTCTTGTCGCAGAGGAAAAAAAACGAGGCACGCGGCCGACCATTCGTTGACCTGCACTACTTGCACGAAGGGAAAATTCCATCACTTTTCAAGAGATTCCTTAAAATTCATATATTCGTAATATATCGTTGAATATCCTTGTTTATTTTCGTATTTTGATGGCCAGTTAAATATATAGCTGATTGATAAAATATATTTATTTTCTTCCATCGTCTGTATTAAAGTTATGCGTAGGTGTGAAAATCGAAAAATCAATTTTTTTTAAAACCAATATATTTTTACATTCTATCATATTATGAATGTTCCCTGAAATTTTCACGGTGATCGGATCAACATTGACAGATTTATTGTAGGACTTGTGATAGATATACCCAATAATTGGGCCCTCAGAGTGCAAACAAATGTGCCCTTTAAAGTACCAATAATTAGGCCCTAAAAGTGCCAATAATTTGGGCACCTTACCTTACCTAATTTTTGTAGAAATTTATCGTCACGATTTTCTAAAAAAAAAGTCATCCTATAAAAGAGCTCATTTCGAGTTTTGTAACTAGGCATAACCCGTTATAATCTCGTTCATCGTAACAATAACTGATCACCGATTTTCGAAATAAACGCGCTTTGAAAGTTCAACGACCGTAACAAATGCTGTCACTTGAAACTTTTTCCCGTCAACCCGTATTATCAAACGAAACAAAAAAAAAAGAATTTCGTACGAGGCGAGATGGAGCGTCGATCACGCGCGCACGCACAGATGTTTCAATGTGACGTGCACGTGCTTCATTGGAATTTCAAAGTAGATGCACACTTTGGACTAAATGGGCGGAGGATATGCCTGAATCTGCGTCAGAGTCTCGCAGGCGAGGGAGAATTTTGAATTTTCTCGACTACACGTTCGGCTCGTAAATTTTGTAAATGATTGTCCGAATATAAATAGTAGTATTTCCGGAGTATTTTTTCAGTACAGTAAGACACCATAAACAGTATAAAATGATTTGAGCTTTTTTTCAAAATAATTTTTATATGACGATTATGCAGTAACATGATATTTCAAAGAACTAACGTTCTTTTTTCGTACACGTAAATTCGCCTCTTGAGAGATCTGAATCAAAGTTAATTTAGTGGCTCCAGTTGAGGCTAAGTACCTTCAGTACTTGTAAATAATGGTTTTTTTTGTTTTTTATTATTCTGTATATTTTTACGCACCTTTGAAAAATTAAAAAACAAAATCTCAACTAGGGACAACATTGTAATGTGTTTTTTTAATGCAATTCTTTGAACTTTCGATAGTATATTCTCAGTATACTGTCGCTATGTTATAAAAATAAATTTTAACGATTTAAAGCGTCAAGTTGGACGTGAACAAATGTTTTGACTTAATAATGCAATAACTGTTTATTATTTGTTCAAGATTTTTTGAATGTATTAAGAAATGTTCGTGTAGTCGAAGTACTAATAACGTACCATGGATATTTTTGTTATTTCATACCTTTAAAAAAAATCGAAAAACGCTAATTATCAACCTGGCCGCAAGTAATATGACTTGGTAATAACTTACCCGTTAAGTTTTATAAAGGAATAATTTCATGTTTCTTTTTAAATTTTATTATTAGCTCGTCGTTTTATCTCCCAGTGTGCTACTTATTTACAAGGAATACTCTATCCAACGATAGTCAAATTTCCCACTTATCAAATTAAAATATCTCAGAAAGACTTGTTTGCACAGTTGTTGATAGAGGTCTCCGTCAAACAACAAGTAAACGTTTAATATTATTCGAAGGAGACAGGCCACGATAAAATATCTTTGAAATCGACGTTTCATTCGCGAGTAAACTATTTAAAACCTTGGTAATTTGGTGAAGCTCAGTTGCGCCCACTCTCTTACATTGCCATGTTCAGTGTCAGCTTTATTTTCGTAATTTTGTCGATTTTGCCCGGCGGAATGTGGAGCTTGGATGATGGTAAAGTTTGCTATGGAATTTCTCTTGAATTCTATTTAAATTCGCACAATAAAAAATAATTTATTGCAAGAGAAATCATTGGCTCTGCCAGTGCTAAATGATTCGAGCATTGGCAAAATTATTACATCCTCATAGACACAATTTGTCAATAACTTAGTTGAAACAATAAACATACATGGTACCGTTATTCGTCAAATGGTTAGTTCAATTATAGCCTTTCGTTATAATTGTTATAATAACAATTATAACAATTATTATTATAACTATTATTATATTAAAATTATAACGTTATAATTGTTATAATAACAATTATATCAAATTCAACACACCGGGTCGATTTGACCCGGATGGTACTTCATCCATCTGCCATTAACGATCCTTGGGTTGGTTTTTACTTAAAAAGACTAGAATACACTTTTAGCACGTTTTTAACATGTCAGCATAATTGAAAGTCGGAAAAAATAAAATTAAATCGTTGTAAAAAAAGTATGGAAAATTTTTAATGTTCGGAGAGCGATCGTTTGCCTTTATGGCGTTTGCATAAGGGTAGAGGGAAACTGTGGGATGCTTGTACCGATAGAGGCAGCTCAATTTTAGTGGCCAAGTTTCAGTTGGATGATCGTCAGAAAATTGATAAAACTGTCGTCCACCTTAATAGTGAATGGGCAAGCCAGTGCGCGACTGACGAGTCGCCCATTCAGGTACAGGCCGAGACCAAAGCTCTTCAACGTGGGAAATCGCCGAAGCACATCGACCACGTGCCCACTATCGGTTACGATTTTTCATTAATTTTTTTTCTGGGGCTGTTTATTCGTCTACGTCGACTTGCATTTATTGTTGTCGAATGAAGGAGCTTACATTTTCGGTTGGTATACTTCAAGAATATTTTGTACGGGTATAATAATAGTTCTGGAGTCTGCTTACGCAATAGTGAGTAAGTAATGAGCAGTGTCAATATCAATCCAATTACTGAGCCTCAGTTTTACTCACCTTTACTCATTACCTACCCAATATGAAGTATTGGGTAAGAGGACTGTACTGACTGATATTGGTTCACTCATTACTTGCATACTTAAGGGGTTACCCCCACTTGCGATTTTGAAAAAAACGATTTTTTTTATTGCATTTTTTTGAAGTATAAGTATCTGAGAATATGTCCTGAAAATTTCAAGTCGATCCGAACAAAATTGACTGAGATATAAGCGTTGAAAGAGAAGAATCCGTGAATTGAAGAACTGGAATTGAAACTTTAAACGCGTTTTTCTCAAAATGGCATTTCTGAAGTCGGTGACCAAGATTACTCGAATACTAATGAACCGATCTTCTTGAAATTTTGCAGGCTTATTTAATACATAAAAATGTAGTCTGTAATCGTTCGATTTTTTTTTCGAAAAAAAATGGCCGCTCTATAGCCAAAAAACGGCCGTTTTTTTCGTTAAAATCGAACCATTAACTTTGACTGTCCGCCATTTTGTGAAAAATGAATATTTTTTAAAATCCTTCGATTAAAGACTAGTTTATACTTATATTTGACTAAATTCATCCGCATTTTTTTTTGAGATGATCCACTTTGCCGCAATGTTGGTCACCGCGAACCGTGTATATAAAAACATTATTTCATTGACGGCCATTTGCCACTAAACAATGTAATATTTTTCAATAAAAAAATTACTGAAAGTTCTTCAAGATGGGTTCTTTAAGATGGTATATTGAACGATTAAAAAAGTTTTGTAGTTTTCTTTAAAAAAATTCATGCAAAAGGCCTTTTTTTTGCGCTACAAGTGGGGGTAACGCCTTAATATCTCAATATTAAGTAATGTATATAGGTAATAAGTAATGGGTATATAAGTGATGTATATAAGTAATAAGTAATGAGTATATAAGTAATAAGTAATGAGTGAAGTAATCCGTATCAATGTTATGAGTATTTCATATTGTTATATTAAGTCATATTGTTATCAGTCAGTACACTCCTCTTCGACATTCTGAAAATTGGCAAAAAAAAGTTTGAGAGCCCAAACACTGCATGAAGTGTTTCAAGACGTTTTTCTTATTTTTTACTTGACGATTATGGAGCGCGCCGTTTCAAAAGTTTTACGTCAGCGTTCATATGCGATAATTAGCCCAGTCTAGTAACTCTGAATTAAAGTTAATTTCGTGTATTCAAATACGTTCTGGAAATGAAGAATTTCTATGATCCTTTTTTTTAATTGGCACGTTGTATTATTTATTCAGCATGTTACTATGCAATTTATGAAAAGAGACAATTTACCCGAAGCTAGTTAAATCTGTCACGTGTAATGCGCACACATTCAAATATGGCTTCGTTGAGTATTTGTACAGACCTTAATTAGCAACGAGTAAATATTAAATGTGATTGGGAGGCAATCAGTAACGATAACCGCTCTAAAAATTTGGGTTTTTTCTGCTCGATCGTGGTATTTAAGCCCTCCTACAGTCGAGGAGAAGTTTATTGCTTCTGAAACTTCATTGTACGATGTTCACTGCCATCTTGATTTCGGTTATTTTGGCGATTTTGCCAAACCCACTATATTCCATGGATAATGGTAAGCTATACGTCATTTTCAAATTACAACGCACTCGTTGCAATTGGTCCGTAGGACTTTTATTAATTGTAAATATAGATGAAAATTATAAATATACATAAATATGAATAACTCTAAATGAATATAAATTAATTAAAATGAGTATAAGTAAATATAAGTGAATATAAGTAAATATAAGTAAATATAATTTAAAATGAATAAAAATAGCGAATGTATTCAAAATCATGTCAAATTTGAATGAAATAAATTTCATTATCTCGATGTGACAATGATCGTAACTTCGTCTAAGTACAATTGATTTTTATCAACAAGGTATAAGCAGCTATTGCGCAAAGTCGCAAATTCACTACATTTATTATCCACCCACGCCCATTGAGTGCTGTTCCGATGAGCAAAAATGCCCGAAATACATCGAGGCGAACGAAAAACGATACGGCTTGACGAATACGGACACCGAATGGTCGAGGCGTCTCTGCAGTTGCGACCTGGAATTGTGGAATTGTTTGAAGAAAGCATTAAATGATTACGACCAATACCGAGCTCATAACCAGTTACGGTCAGAAGTGTGCTTTCGCCCGGTTGATCGATATGTTTGCGGGCCCAATGAGTGAGTATCCGAACAATTTTTTCGACTCTTAAGGTATTCCTTTCGCTGAGGGCCGTATTTTGTGGGGGCATAAGCAGGGCCCTTCTGAATCATAGGGAAATTACAGTGGCGCTTGATAAAAATAAGTTACACACAATTATTATGCCTATCGATAAGCTGGAATAAAAAGTTTCGCGCAAATTTAGTAAATTCAGACATTTTCACATTTTCTCGGAAAAGTCGCGACGACGAAAATTCTTCTGCTAGTCACATTTTTCCAAATTTTATTATTCATATATTCTTCAGTCATTCCGTGACCCCGAGTTTTTATTGTCGTTACGATATTTTTAGATTTTTTTACACGCGTAAAGCAGTTTATTTTAGACGTCTAGAATTATATAGTATTTTAATTAAGTGGTTTTGAGAGTCGTCATTTTGTCTTGAAAATTCGGGGCGAAATTTGATTTTATTTTATTTTGGCTCAAATTTTAGCGGTATACTGGGATATATTTCTACTTCGTTGTAGACGAAAATCAGTTGCTTGGTAAATATTCAGGTTCGTGAAAGGAATACCTTAATTGCGTCCATTCAATGCGCTCGAATTGACGCATCGATCAAATGGTTTTTGTTTTTTTTCTCTTCAGGTCTTGCAAGGCAAAATACGAGTTTGTTTCCGTAGACGAATTGTTAACCGAAAACATCACTGTGGAATATTGAAAAAAATGATTTTCTTTTAATTGGCTTAAGAGATGCTTCGAACCGTCTAAAATAAGGAGGAAAAAATTGGTACCTGTCAAACAAAAGTCCGCAGGCCCGTGTGTAAGACGTCGACTGTTTTACTCGGAACAAAATAATCTTTCAAAACGGCACGCAGCATAACGCCGACAATTTTTATTCTTTTTACTCCAAATTTTGAGCACATCTGTAAAATAACATTTCTAAGAGAAATACGTATGGGATTGTCCATGAGTTAATTATAACGTTAGTTATTAATATAATAAATAATGTTAGTTATTAATATAATAATTAATGTGTTTATAATTGTCCTTTTTCGTGTCGAAAATTGAGTTTTCACTTTAAATGCTTGCCAATTGTACAAAAATGAATATTTTCAAAATCTCCTATGTATCTTTCTAGCTGTACTCATGTAAATTAATATAATTTTTTTAAATCCAAATTTGCGTCAGTTATTCTGCGTGTTGCAGATTGTCTCATATTCAATATGCCTCGCGAGATGGGCTCCAGCGTCATCATTTTGTATAATTTTTTAATATATTTTTTTTTTGGTCTTTTGAGGATATGACTAATAACATCCTTGAATATTATCATCCCCTTCCTTGTCATTCTACCAAAAGAAAATCGCGAAAATTCACTTAATTTTAGACGTTATAAATATTTTATAAAATATATTTTTTTAATCTTTGTCAAATATCTTACAAAGAAATAAAATAAATCAATCGCATTCTCGAGTGTATCTACCAGCTCGAAATCCTCGCGTGCGACGAAGCAGACAACTCTTCAACGCCGAATCCGCTCCAAGCTTAGGCTGAATAATTTCACAACGAAATGAATCTCGAAAATTGTCGAAAAAAAAATTCATTCTCAATCATGTGTATTGTTTTTTTTTCAATTGTTTTTCTGTGTGTGCTTATAAATTCTTCTACGTCCAATTGTATTAGTGAGAATGTATTAGGTGTAGTAGAAAGATATCTATTATTTTTCCCTTCAATTTCATGCAAAAATAATGGATTTCTTTTTACTACACCTAATACTATTTATACTTATTTAGACATATCGCGTAAGACTGAGATAAAGAAAACACTGTAAAAAATGTATTATCAATAGAAATGGACACCTGAAAAGGTGAGGGTAGAAATTTCCAATGGCCAAATTATGGATTATTTATTCGAGGGGGGAAACGATTCGGGTTATAAAAACACTTGTACAAATAAGAAGATCTATAGAAGTTAAAATAACGTAATTTTATATACGAATCATCGCCTTGTTTTTAACACACACACACAAGCACACACACATATGTATAGTAGTTTTTTTATTCAATTTTCCCAATTTTCAATTTGCATTACGACCGACTGAGCCCTAACAAATTTGATCCGACCCAATCTGATCTCAGTAATTACCATGCTCCGCGCTTTTTCCTTTTTTTTAAACGAAACTTGATATTAATAATAAAGTCGGGGAGAATGGCGAAGAATGCATCTTTGGAATGCAACGAAAATCAATTCCTTTTTTAAGGTTTTTTTTTCAAATTCTGGACGATTAAGGCTCCGAAGACAATCCAAACGTTTTTACGTAAGCTTATGGGCGATTCATGACCTTATTTCGCAAAAAACTATTAAGATAGTGATAGAAAAGAAGAAATGAAAAATGCAGAAAAAAAATCTTTGCATTTCAACGATGCAAACTCCGACGTCGTCAGGGAGACGAAGTTTCCCTTAATGTCAATTTTACCCCGCTTTACGGTATTGATTAGTAGGTGTGATTTGCATGTATGCGAGTGTATCCTACAGCGATTCACTTAAATATTTATATATATATATATATATTTGTGTCTGTAGTTGCCTGTACACAATCGAATATTGTTCGCATATTGACTATAAATTGAGGCAAAACGTCCTAACCAATATTAGTTCTAGTGTTAAATTCGGCAAATTACGCCCTTTCGATTTTCAGCAATAGATATTGACATCTCTACGATGCAAATATCGACGTGTGTATGTGCACCATACATACCCACGCATATACATATACATGGACGAAAGGGATACTCTGGACCTATTGTATCTTCGTGATGTTGGTTATCGGCGTATTTGGTAACTTTGAGACCGGTCCTCGAACTCGAATGTCATCGAAATTACTTTTCCCCATATGACTATATCTGTATCGATTTGTGACCATAAATCGAAGTATTAACCGATGCCGCCGCAGCTGTGGCACTTTTCGTATTCCC